>JAKSZT010020682.1:1227803-1539625 GCA_026826555.1 Tolypeutes matacus | reverse complement strand
GATGTAGGCCATTTTAAATCAGCACACACCACTCAGAACTGAGTGGGAGTGTGGTCTACAGTGTGAACTGTGGTCTATGGTTGGTGGCAAGGCTCCAGAATGTGTAAGTTTATTGAGGGTGGTCGGCCACACTGTGGGAGATGTTTGTGTGGGATGTGATGGGAGGTGTGGGAGGTGGGCAACATGGGAATCCCAGTGGGTTCCGTGTAATATTTTGGGTAATCTAAGCACCTCTTAAAATATATATATATATATATATAGACATTTTTGTAAGCAAATACACATATATGCATATATATTTATATATCATTTTGCAAATGTTTGTATGTATTGTGAGAATTTTGATTTTTACCCATAATAAAAAAATAAATTAATTAAAAAAATAAATAAATAAAAAAATAAAAGGGGTGTTAATAATAGGGTGTGTTAGGGACAAATACATCAAGTGTAAGATAAGGACTATAGTTAGTAGGAATTTTTGATGATGCACTCACATTATTTGAAACAAATGTTTCACAATACAAGATTTTGTTGGTGATGTGACATATGAGAATCTGGTATAACGTTATGCATAATTGATTTGTAAGTTCATAACTTTTTTCTATACATGTAATGTTATGTATATTCTTGGAATGATATACATCAATGAAATTTTAAAAAATGAAAAACAGAAACCACAATGAGATCTAAACACACACTAGGATGCTTAGAATAAAGTGAGCTAACAACAAGTATTGGTAAGGATGTGGCAATATCAGCTCTCTCAAATACTATTCATAGGAAAGCAAAAGGTTGATGTCAGTTTTGAAAACAGTGTAGATAGTTCCTTAAACAATTAAACATATTTTGCATATGGCTAAGCAATTCCATTCTTCAGTATACATGCAAGATAAATGAAAACATATGTGCAGACAGAATCCTGTACACTAATATTTATAAATGCAATTTTCATAATAGCACAAAATTGTAGACAACTTAAATGACCATCAAAGGAAAAGTAAATTAAACAAAATGTGGTATATCCACATAGTGGAATATATTTTGCCCATAAAATACATATCCTAAAATCAATGGTTGTGGTACAGCTCTGCAAACATACTAAAACACTGAATTATTCACTTTATATGGGTAGTAGGTATGGTATAAAAATTTTATCTCAATAAAGTCTTTATAAAATTTTTAAAAATAAATGAATTACTAAAAAAATGTCACAAAATAAATGAACCTTGAAAACATTATGCTAAGTGAAAGAAGCCAGTCACAAGATCACACACTATATAATTTCATTCATATGAAAGTCTAGAATAGGGAAACCTATAGAGGAAGAAAATACATTAGTGGTTGCTTACTGTGGTTATAGAGGATATGGGACTTCTTTTGGAGGTGATGAAGGTTCTAAAATTGAGTGTCTTGGTTGTTGAAAATACCAGTGAATATTCTAAAACCCACTGAATTGTGTACTTTAAATGGACAAATTTTTTGGATGTGATTTCTATCTCAATAAAATTGTTGAAATTAAATTAATGTACTTAAAAATACCTTTGTAGAGTGTCATCAGTGGGTTGGGTGGAGTAGGCAGCTTCCTTAGAAACACTGAAAAATCAAGGAAAAATGTCAGAATCAACTTTTTCAGAAATCTGGAAAAAGGCCAAATTTATAGCAAGAAGCAAACACTGACTTAAAACAGGCAGTTTAAAAAATCATTTTGCAGCATATTTTCTTGTTCTTGCCCCACCACCCTACCCAGCTCAAAAGTAGTCTTCAAAATGTCAGAGGGAATTCATAGTTTGGGACCCTCATCATTGGCTCTGGAGGGAGCAGTGCAGACCTCATTTCAAAGAATTTTGGTTTTGTTTCTAACCTTCCTGAGGGTTAAGTGAAAGGCCCAGGCCTACCTAATTTGACAGGCATTCAGTGCAAACTGTAGCGATTCCTCACATACCTTCTAAGGCAGCTGGACAACCAGCAGCCACCTGGGGCAAAAGATAACTGTTGAGGCAAACAATAGATCACCAAAAGCATGGGAAGAGGACTTGAAATGTTTCTTTTGTAAATTAGTGCATTCAAAAGTCAGGATTTATATTTACAAAGAGAAAATAATGCATATGCACATGCCAAAAAATGCATGTGCAGAAAAGAACTGAAAAGACCCTACCTTTCCCATTGGCTGAGCACAGACAAAGCTTAAAGGCTGTGGCAAGCTGTAAAGGGTTGTTTTAAGGATTTACTGAAGAGTATCAAAACAAACCAATCAGCAGAAAGTGGGAGGATTTTCCCCCACTTTTTGTTTTGGCTCCAAGTGCTCAAGGATATCTCTGCCAAACACCAGCTGAGCAAAGTTGAAGAAACAGAAATTTCAGAGAACACATAAGACTGAAATTACAGACTTTATAAAAAGTTTAGAATAGTTATTCAAAATTCCTCCTTACTCTGAGCAGAGGATAGTGGTTCACTGTTAGTGATGATAGTGAAGGAATCTGAAGTTCTTTAAAAATCCTTTTTCCCCTGATATCTAGGACCTCTTGATTGTCCAACTTAATGGTCTTTGTGTTTGTAGAGCTATAAGCACCTCTGTGACACATCTCACTACCTCTAACTGAGCTCCCAGATCACAGATGGGTGATCCAACTTTCACTCCCTTATGGTATCTCAGCTTATGAACTGATGGCCTGGTGGCTACAGCATTTAGCTCTTCTCATCAGACTCCTGGGTATATGCCTTAAAGGCTCCTGTCTTCCTTTTGGGAGCTAGAAGGGGGTGGGTGGGTAATAGCCAGAAGGGCAGAACCAGGAGTGCCCGTTCCCTTGACAGGTGGTGCAGAAGATGCTCTGGGTCTCCTGACCTGCCTGAATCACCAAAGGTGAAAAAAGACTCCAGGCAGAGAGGGAAGTTTGTTCATTCTTGCACAGCCACCATCTGCTCCAGACAGACAGGCATGCTGTCTCTCAGACACACAGAATATGCAAGCATGGCCATTCTTTTTTTTGCAGTATTACACATACACCATTGTTAACCCTCAAGTGTTACATAGAAGGAACACACAATGCAACTTCCCAGAATCATCTCTGCTGTGCCCAGGGTGTGTGAATTAGATACAATGCATACTAGGCCAGGAGACAAGGCGCTCTGTGAATTAGTAGCTGATTCAACAGTTGGACTACTGCCTGGGCAGTTGAGCCACTGTCCTGGTCTGTAATCTTCACAGTTTTACTCTTAAAGTTTAACCTTCACAGACTGCTGTCCAAGTTTCAACCCTTACAGGGGGTCTCCCCACAGCTCAGCAGGGTCATCTGATCCTACATATGTGTTGAGCCTCTCCCTTGGACCCCCTCCACCCTCTGCGTCAGCACCAGCACCCACCCAGTGCAGACCCCTGACCTGTACATGAGCTTAAGCTTCAGTGGAAGGATTTTCCCTGATGGTCTTTGGTGGGGATTGACCTTGAACAGGGCCAGTTCCACAGCAGGAACAGGCTCAGTGGCCATTGACAAGTGTGAGCCATCTGCTACTAGGCAAGATCCTGTCTCCCTGGCAAGGCAGGGGTTAGTCTTGGCAATCTTAGGCAGTCGGAGAAAGACAACATGCTGAGTCAATGGTTTCTAAGGCTAGTCGGCTCTGCGTGCCCTGACCAACAGAAAATGTGATTGGTTTGTTACTAAGCAGAAGCTGTAAGTAAATAATATTCAATAATACATAGAAGAGAAGGAACCCAGAAAACCATTAGTTGAGCCTTTATGATAGACGACAAATATTTCCTGTAAATCAAATTTAAATATTTTGTTGCTATCCTATGCCCACCAGGATTCCACTATTCTCCAGCCTCATCCACACACTGTTGTGGATTTGGACAGTACCTCTGTCTCAGACCACCCACATTCAGGCACCAGTTTATCTTTTAAGAGCCCTGACAAAGTGGCACAAATCATAGGACTCTGTCATTACACGTGAGGGGAACAAACAACAGTTAACTCAAGATGTAGTCTAGGAAACTCATAGAAACACTGAAATTAACAATGTGTTCTTCTTTATTTCTGCCTTAAAATCAATTAAGTTAAATTAATATATTTTGGGTAAAGGAGTACTCTACTCTCATGTGTAGGAATGTAAAGCCTTTGCTTGTGGGGTTTCTGATCAGTGATATGCAGGATGTAATCTAAATGACTAGAAGTTGAAGTATCTCTAATGGATTTTCATGGTCCAGAGGAGGGGGCAGGAGTGCCAGAGATGTGAGACTTATTAGGCCAAGGGTGGGTTTGGTCAGTGATGCAGTCTTTTCTCTTAGTGTTTGGGTCTGTTTTGTATGAGATTCAGGGTACAGGTGTATGTGAAATAAGATGTGTTGCTCAATGATATTGAGTCTTTAATGACAGTGATATGTTGTCTCCTGAGTGATTGGTGCTGGCCTATTGAGTACATGATGGGGATATGTGGGGAAAATAATGGAAGGCCACCCTTGACCTGATCCCTTCTCTCCCACCTGCTTCCCTGAGAAAGGCAAATTCATCCTTTGAGGATCACAGAAGCCGTCTCTGACAGGTAGATTAATTGACAACAGAATTTCAAAGTGATCTAACAGCCTGCCAGTGTGTCTTGCAACTAAAAATACTAAAGACACACTAAATTTCACATTTTATTGAAATATAACATACATGCCGGAAAGTGCACATTTATGTACAGCTGATTTTTCACAAGATGAAAAATTATCTAAACAACCCCATTTAACCCTATTTTAACAACACCCAGATAAAGAAACCAAACATTACCTGAATCCCTCCTGCCCTCTTCTAGTGTTCATTCCTCCCAAGATTAACCTCTGTCATGATTACCCACCCTGTGAATGCCTTCTCTTGAGTTTTATATTAATGGAATTGTACAACATAACTCTTTCTTTATCTTAGAATTATATTGTGAAATTTATGCATTCTTTTGCATTTGGTTTTTCATATTGCTGGATAGTATTATTCTGTATGTATTTGCTGTTATTTATTCTTTCTACTGTTGACAAAACCTGTATTTGCTATTACAATGAGGAAGCGAATATAGAATAAATTAAAACTTAACACCAGAGCAAATGAACCCCAAGGTCTAGTAAACATGAAAACTTCACTAGAAGAATCAGATTTGTGTTTAGAAAAGGCTCTGGAAATGGTTATATTGACATTCTCAAACACAGAATTGAGAAATGAGACTATAAACAGATATAGAAGGAATGGTCAACAAATCCCCCAAAGACAGAGTTAGATATATAGAAGGAGAATAACTGTTCCCTTTTCCACACCAGCCTTGCACATGATCAGAAAGACAAACACAAGGCTGTGAATTTATAATCATAGGCATTGGTGAAGTGGGGATGAGAAGCTCACTGAAAGCAGAGCCCAAGTCTATAGGTTGAGTCCCTCATCCTTCCCCTCTTAATCTCACAGAATGCTGACAGCCAGGCTCAGTCCACCCAGGTAGGAGTCTGGAGGATGTTTTTGTGTAGATGTGAAGCTACCCAAATCAAGCACCTCAGATCCTCATGGTTTTCACCCATTGAACCCCAGAGGAGAATTGAAGGAGACAGGCCTCACCCAGGCACAAAGAGTGCACTCAGCATTTCCCCTCCAAGAACAGGGATATTAAATGGTGACCAGGACCACCAGAGACCTGAGGACAGACTCTGGCCTGAAATGTGGAGAGAAAACTCTCGCTAAAGAAAGGGAAGGTACGGAACAGACACAGGCATCAGCAGCCTGGAGAGCAGGTCCTGGAGCTGACTCCTTCTCTCTGTCTCCAATGCTCCCACCACACCCACACCCCAGTGCAGCAATCAGCATCCTCCTCTTAAAGAGTCCCTGTCAGGTCCTCCACCTGTTCTTCCTGTTATTCCCTTTTCCCCATATCACAGCCACTGTTTTCTTAAAGTTAAAGTCTTTACCCTGGTGACAGCTTTTGCCCTCCCCCCAACCCCTTTTTCTACCATTTACTCACTGCATTTAGTCTCCTCTGGCCTCTGGCTGATTCTCAAAGGAACCACTCCAACACCCACTTCTACCATCACCTGTCCTGTCCCTTCATCCTACAGTGCTTGTCCACAGGTTTGTTCTCTGCTTAGGTGTCCCCTCTCTGGAGGGGATTCCCTGACCTCTTCTCCCCAACCCCCCTTTCCCCACCCATTACTCCTGCTCTTCCCTGTGCATTCTTCTCCCTTAATTTCTCATTGCATGATGTCCTCTTGTTCTGTTTAATTTCCCTGCTCACTATCTCCCCACCCCATCACCTAAAATATCAGCTCCATGAGGACAGCAACATTTTTTTTTCTCATTTTTATTGTTCTATGCCCAGTCCAAGTTCTATTTTGAGGAGAAATCATTTACCTTCCTATAATGATTTTTCTGTCCTTTGTCTTACCCCCCTATACCTGCTTAAATCATTTCCTGCTTTGTTCCCCCATCACTAATAATATCCAATTGGTGCTCTTTGCCTATAAATTAGTGCCATTTTTGACTAAAACTACTGATCCTGGGTAAGTAATTTTATTTTTGTGGGAGAAAAGAGAAACCCCTTTTATTTCCTCAGCATTCCTGTGATGTGTGTTAGATAGTGAGGAAGAGGCATGAGGGGCATGGTGTAGAGCAGGGGTCCACTCTAAAGAGTCCACGGAAAGATTTCAGGGGTCTGTGAGCTTGAATTAATTTTAAGTTATCATAAAACTTAATTTAAGTACATGTTGTTGTTGAGTGTCATAAAACTATCTGCCACTACATTCTGAGAAGGGGTCCATGGTTTTCACCTTACTGGCACTGGGGTCTATGGAACAATAAAGGTTAAGAAACCCTGATGTACAGTTTTCCTCAAAATTGTCCAATGGGGATTTCTTCATGATCAGGAAATACTAGGTGCAACATATGGCAGATAAAGAAAATCATCTACATGTGAACATACCAATATTATTCTTAAAATTCCTAATTTTAGAATTTAAATATTAAATTATATAAATTTCTCTCTGTGAATACAGTTTAACTATGCCTCAAAAGAATATATTTATTTTTAAAGATTTAACTAATTTATACTTAGCTTTACTTGTAGTTTTTATTTTTAAAGAAGCTTTAGATTACATAAATGTTAAATAAAAATATAGGGGATTCCCATAGCCCCATCCCTCCCACTTACACACTTTCCCACATTATGAACACCTTTCATTAGTATAGTACATTAGTTACTATTTATGAACACATATTGAAGCATTGTTACTAACCATGGACTATCATTTCCATTATAGTTTTCACTCTATCCAACACAATTTTATAGGATATGACAAAATATGTATGACCTATATCCATCATTGCAATGTCATTCAGCACAATTCCAATGTCCTAAAAAAGCTCTCATGTTACCCCTATTCTTCCCTCTCCCTCCCCTAAAAACCTCTGGTGGCCGCTGCCTTTATATCACTGATAAAATTTCTTCCAGGGAGTGGATGTGGCTCAAGCAATTGACCACAGTCCTCTCCCATGGGAGGTCCAGGGTTTGGTTCCTGGTGCCTCCTGAAACATCAAGCAAAAGAAACAGAAAACCAACTCAGGGAAGCTGATGTGGCTCAGTGGTTCAACATCAGCTTCCCTCACATGAGGTACGGGGTTCAATTTCTGGACCCTGGTACCTCAAAAAAGAAATCATTCTTCCATTGCTATTATAAGTCTATAATAGTATAATAATGTCTACTTTAATGCATTGCTCATTCCTCTTTCCTGAGAAATCTGGGACGGTGATACCCACTTTCTTTCTAGTTGAGAGGGTGCTTAGATCCCATGGGGCAGATGGATTGAACTATTTTTTTTGCAGTTCCATACACTCTCTGTTTTTTAGAGTGGGCATTGTCCATCATGATCTCCTTGTTTGTTGTCCTGGGGGAGTCCTATGAACTGGAGAGTAGGTGAGGCAACTCTGCTGACATTCAGGGCTCAACTAGCACTTGAACAGACATTTGAATATATGTCCCAAGATTTAAGCCTCTGGGACATATATTTGACATGTATAGTGCTAATTATGTGTTCAAATAAAAGGAGCAGAAAAGCCATGGGTAGGGAACTTGTAAATGAGTCTAACCTTGTTATACCAGGGAGCATAAATTCCAAAGTAAGGTCCACTGACAGGGTCCTGAATTTACAAGCTTGTCTGCCCTGCTTATAGTGTCTAGATGTCTCTAGAGACCTCAGGAGCCCAACTGTTTCAGATACTGCTCACTGTGGCAGTTTATGAGATTTTGCTGAGACATGCACAAGCCAAACCTTTGGAATGACCTCCTGACTCACTTTGAAATCTCTTAGCCATAAAAACTCATTTGTCTTTAATAAATCACCTTTTGATCAAGTTCTTATTCCAGATACATTGTACTTAGTTTTAAAAAATAAAGTTGCCTTTACAGAGAAGTAGTGACTATTAGGTAGTCAACTCTGCCAAAAAAAAATATTGTTGCTGTTGTTTCAATGTCTTTTATGTTTACACAGTCTATATATTTGTTATGATACAATATAGATAAAAAATGAAATAAAAATATCTCACTTAACTTTAATATCTAAATAATATACTTGGAAAGTATTATTTTTGAAAATACAGTTTGATCAAGTTTCAATTTAAGTTAAGATTTATATAGTACAAATTTCTTCCACTACTGAGAAACAATTCACACTTTCTATGAAAAAAAAAAAAGGCACTTATCTCTGCTTTTATCCTTGGATTCTTTGACATTAAATAACAATGTTACAAAATGTTTATTTGTCCTCTTTGTGGATTTTTCCATTTCTTCAAGTCTTGGGCATTATGAATACAGATATAAATATTCTTGTACAAGAAACATATGTTTTAATTTCCTTTGATGAATACATGGAAGAAGAAAAGCTTAATCACATGGCAGGTGTATATGAAATTGTTTTTAAAAATATTGAGGTATAATTTACATGACATAAAATTCATTAAATTAAAGAAACAATTTTTGGTAAATGTACAGAGTTGTGCAACCCTCACCGTGATCCAATTTTAGAACTGTTCCATTACCCCAAAATTTTCATTTTGTAATTTATTCTATCAGCTGCATTTGGCACTGCTCATCCCTTGAAAGGCTTCCATCAGGTAGCTTCTGGTTCACTACTCTCTCCTGCTTGTTGGTTTGTTATTTATCTGACTTCACTGTCCTTTTCCTCTGCCTCTTTGCTGGGTTTATGATTTCTTCAAAGCCTTCAGCATAAGTGTTTCCTCAGGGCTCAGTCCTTGGACTCCTTTCCTTCTTCAGCACTATGCTCCCTATCCACCCCAATCCTTTCTGAGCAGTACTGATATGATACACACTCCACTGTTTCATGACACCTCCCTGTGGATGTCTAACATGCTAACACAGAACTCTGGGCTTCTCCCAGAGACCTGCTTCTCCTCTGGTTCCTACTTTCCCTCCACCCCATGTCCATCCCATTTCCTCATCCTATGCATCATCATCAGAAAAAGTCCACATCTCTCCTTTATCTTTGCCTCCACCTTTTTTCCCTGCTTAGCCCTGCCTATGACAGGATGATTGTGATTTCCTCCTTCTCATTCTCCCTCTTACTCTTACATTTTCTTAAGTGCATAGGAAAAGGTGTGTTTTGCTCTTGTTTTCAGTGTTGCATATATTGTGCATTAAGTAAATTATTATTCACAGTGATCAAATATTCAATATCTGTGCTTACATATTCTCTGCTACTTTTATCAATTGCTAAGAGTTGTAAAAAAAACAAAGCAAACCCAAGTCTATGACATTTTACACTTCTGTCACCTTTCAAAATCTGCTCTATTAGTTATGTATACATTTTAAATACTTTCCTGGGAATTCAAAGTATTTTATCATTATGAAAGGACATTCAATATCTAGTATTTTCCTTTGTATCACTTTTCTTTGATATTTATACAGTGAAATAAAATTTACTATTTTTAATCTTTTATATGATATATTGTTTTCCACCTTTTACTGTCAACTTTGCTGCATGTCATAGATGAATTTCTTATATCATATACTTCTTTTTAAATACAAATGGCACTTTTGCTTGTTTAAGAGAAACATTTATATTCATTACAATTACTTTAAAATTTAATTGAATTTAATTTATAAAACTCAGTATAATTACTTACTTAAATCTGCCTTCTTTTCATGTGCTAATTGTGCTTTCTTTGCTATGTTCTTTTTTCCACCTGAATGATTTCTTTTGGACTGATTGTTTTTGGTCAATTTTTCTCTTCCATTTATTTGGATGAGAAGCCCTATTTTAATATTCTTTTGGAGATTCCCTGAGAAATTACAACATTTTTCTTGCCTTATCAAACCTGAATTATTCTTTTTTGACTTCACAAATAATGTATTTTTAAAACATTTTTGGTAAATTTACTCATCTTATAAAATATATTATTTTGTGGTGTATTTTAATACTTAATGTTTTAGCTCACAGATGTCATTATTATTTATTTCTAAATTCAATAATCATATAAATATATTATTTTAATTAACAATTCCTTCTACACTTTGTACCACCCATCTGAGATCATTTTCACTCTTCCTGAGCAATATGTTTTCACATTTCTTTTAAAATTAATTGATGTTAGCAAACTTTCTCCATTTTTGCTTGTCCAGAAAAGAGTTTATGTCTCCTATCTTGCTTGATTTCTTTTCCAGTGTAGAATTCTACTGTGGAAGTTATTTTATAAGAGCAATGTAAAGATCTAATGCCTTCTGTCTCCTGTTGTTGGTGTTGGTAGTCAGCTCTTCATTTATACTTTATTGTTTCTATCTTTATTTTTCAGCTGCTTTTCCCTTTTTTTTTCAAGTTGTGCAATATTATATCTAAGTGTGCATATATTTTTATTTTTCCTTGTAGGTTTTCTAGAACTACTTTAGTATATGAATTGGTCTTAACAATTTTTGACCATTCTTAGAAATTATCTCTTTAAATCTTGCTTCTGCCTTAGTCTACCTTTACTCTCTTACTAGCTTTGCCACCAAAAATATGTTATAACTTCTTACTATATCCTCTATCATTCCAACATTCTTTCACTCTCTTTTATATTTTCCATTGTTTTCTCAGGTTTCAATTTCTGTTTTTGTCAAGGCTTATTCTTCTCTTCATCATTCTGTCTTCTGATACATTTAATCATTTTTTCCTATACTTTGAGTTCTTCATTATTCAATTGTATGTTTTAGTTTATTTTTTTAGTTTTGTAATATTTATATTACACATATATATTTAACCTCTGTGTCACATATTAAACTTTCCAGTTCATTCTCAAATTTTCTAATTTTATCTTTTATGTCTTTCAAGATAATAAGTATAGATACTTGCATTCTCTGTCTAATATGCCAGCATCTAGAGTTCCCAAGATATGATTTTGTCACTTCTCACATTGTCTTATGTCATTTTTTGTCTCATTTTTTTATTAAATGTTAAACATTGTATTTCAAAACTGTAGAAATGATGTGATGCTACTCTCCTTTACAAGGAATGTAAGTTTGCTTCTTTCAGGCCCTGTGGACATCAGCAGTCCAGGACAAAGTTCATCCAATTTGAAGACTTGAGGTTTTAAGGACTATCTTACTTTTGTTTTACACATATACCCAGAGAGCAGTCTATCAGGGCCCCCAAAAAAGCAATGAATGGACAAAAATTTTCACTCTTTTTGACCCTAGACTTTGTCAATTGTATCAATAAGGCCTTGATGTAATCAAATGCAATCATCAGCCTCTCTGTTTTCTTTTTAACTAGACTAAAACAGGGCATAAGCAACCCTGAGTACTGATTCATATTTCTGGATTTCTATATTTTTCTAGACCTTGGCTAAGTAATCCTACACTTTATTAAATAAAAAGAAACAGGATGCTTATGGTAAAAAAGTAATATTTTGATGAGGCTTGCTTATTTTCACCATAGAAACCCAGTCTGTGGACATGGGGCATGGCTTCAGAGGGTGGAAGACAGACAGTGGAGGAGGGGAAGGTTTACATCCACCTGTGCTTAAGCAGTCCCCCATGGACTTAGGAGATCCCTATTCATCCCTGCAACCTGGGCTAGGAGCACTGGGATAGAGATCTGTTGTTTCTCAATGGCAGTGTGATGCTGATAACAAATAAGCTCACAAACTGTGAATATCTTTTTTCTAGACAGTGATGAGTGTCAGCAAGATAGAGGGGAGGGTATTCACAATGGGAAGATCTTCTAGGCAGAGAATCAGGCAGGAAGTCCACATGGTTTTGGGACTAGTGTAAAGTCACAGCTGTTCCATGGGGATGTAACCAAACCTCAAGCAGGGATTGGCCCTTGGAAGGAGGCAAAGCTAAAAGCCTGGGACACAGGGTCTGAAACAGAGGAATCTGAGCACAGAGGTGACTCTCAATATTCATACATATTAACCTATTTCTTCCCAATTACAACACTATGAGATGTATAAAGCCCTCCCTATTTTTCAATAAGGGAAATAAGGAACAACTGAATTGTAGTTAAAAGAACAGACATGAGACTATTCTCTCATGAAAAATAAAAAGATATAATACTAATACAGTGTGTTAATAATAGGATTAGTTGGGGGAAATACACCAAATGTAAGTTGTAAACTACATTTATTTATAAAATTTTGATGATACTCCTGATCAATTGTAATAAGTGTTTGACAACATTACAAGGTGTTTCTTGTGAGGTGATGAATGGTAGTCCTGTAGGTTATAAATAATTGTTTTGTATTTTCACAACTTTTACTATACCCTTATTGTTTATGTATTTAAATAATTACATGAAAGATAGTCTTCAATAGTTGTTTAAATGAAAAAGGTTAAAAATGGAAATTTTTGTTCATATATTAAACACTATGAAATTTTTTTTAATGTCTAAAATTTCAAGAAGAACACCTCACCAGAGAAAATATAGAAATGAACAACAGGCATACTAAAAGATACTCAACCTCACTTAAGCCAAAACCAGACCCAGAACCCAAACTCTTGTCAATTCAAAGAAGGCTGAGAGAGGTGAAGAGTCTGTAGAAGAAAAATTTGAAATTGACAGAAACTATTTCATGAAGTTTCAGGGAAGAAACCATCTTCAAAATATAAAAGTGCAATGTGGAGCAGCTAGTGATGATGTAGGAGCTGCACCAAGTTATCCAGAAGATCTAGCTAAGGAAATTGATGAAGGTGGGTATATTAAACAACAGATTTTCAATGTAGACAAAAGAATCTTTTATTTGAAGAAGGTGCTATACGGAATTTTCATAGGTAGGCTGACTCTCTTGCTAGGGGCTAATGCAGCTGATGACTTTAAGTTGAAGCTAGAGCTCATTTACCATTCCCAAAACCATAGAGACCTTAAGAATTAGGCTAATTCTACACTGCCTGTGCTATATCAGTGGAATAGCCTGGATGACAGAAAATCTTTTTAAACATAGTTTACTGAATATTTTAAGCCCATGGTGAGAATTACTGCTAAGAAAGAAAGATTTCTTTCTAAATATTACTACTGATTGACAATGCACCTGGTCACCCAAAGCCTCTGACAGAAATGTACAAGGTTAATATTGTTTTACTGCCTCATAACACAACATTCATTGTGAAGCTCATGGAACAAGAGGCAATTTCAACTTCCAGGCTTACCACTTAAGAAATATATTTTGTAAGGCAATAGCTGCCATATAAAGTGATTCTTCTGGTGGATCTGGGCCAACTCAATTGAATACCTTCTGAATAGAATTCACCATCCTAGATGCCACTAAGAACATTGATGATTCATGGGAAGAGGTCAAATTACAATTAACAGGAGTTTGAATGAAGTTAATTCTAACCCTCATGTGTGATTATGAGGGTTTCAAAATTGCAGTGGAAGAAGTCACTGCAGAAGTGGTAGAAAAGCAAAAGCAGCAAAATTAGAAATGGAGTCAAAAAATGTGACAGAGTTGCTATAATCTCATGATCAATCTTTAACAGAGGAGAAGTTGTTTCTTATAGATGAGGAAATAAAGGGGTTTCTTTAGATAAAAATATACTCCTGGTGAAGATGCTGTGAACGCTGCTGATATGAAAATAAAAGATAGTCTTTAAATTTAGTTGCCACAGCAGTGGCAGCATTTGAAAGGATTGTCTCAATTTTGATGGATGTTGTACAGTTGGTAAAATATTATCAAACAGCATTGTATGCTACAGATAAATTTTTCATGAAAGGAAGACTCACGCAATGCGGCAAATTTCATTGCTGCCTTATTTTAAGAAATTGCCAGAGCCACCTCTACCTTCAGCAACTACCTCCCTGATTGGTCAGCAGCCATCAACACTGAAGCAAGACCCTCCACAATCAAAAAGATTATGACTGGCTGAGGACTCAGATGAGAATTATCATTTTTTAGCAATAAAGTATTTTTAATTAAGGTATGTGCATTATTTTTAAAGACAAAATTCTATCACACACTTAGAATACACTATGTGGAACAAAACATTTATATATTTTATTGCATTATTTTCTTTATTGCAGTAATATGGAAACAGACCCTACATATCATATGTGTTTATAATATGTAGTGGTTGCCCAGAGTTTGGAGGAAGGAAGGGATGGATGAATAAAAGAAGCTCAAGGGACTTTTAGCAACTGTAGTATTTTTCTCTCATAGGAAGACCTACTCTTTTTCCAGAAATTAGCTAATTTAGATTTCTTCATGTCATCAGATCTCTGATGATTTTGGAATTATGGCATTGCAATAAATATATAAGTTGCTTGCTGCTTTCTACATACTGTCTGGAAGCAGATGTTCAACATTAGAAATTTTTGAAATTAATATGAAATCACTTATTGAAAAGTACATTTATCATATTATTTTAATAACTATTTACTGAAGATCAGAAACTAAAAGCTGCATAACAATCTGTAGAATGAGATAACATTCAATTGTGAATTGCTTGTCATTTTTACCACAAGTTTCAGAGGTATATCTATGATATTATTTTCAAGTAGAAAAAAATCTAGTATTCAAAAAATATCCTTCACTTAATGTGAATGATATCCAATTAGGAAAACATCAAAATAAGAAGGGGTATAGATTAAGAAGGTCTGCTGTCAGGTGGGAGTGGATATCCTCTGGTTGCTGAGGACCTACTTGGTATCTGTGGTAAAGATATGCACATATAGTAAAATGGTAAAGAAGGAGGCTATTTCTCCTTGTAGGAGAAAATGGGATTTTTCCTTCACAGGGGTAACTATATTGGGGTCTATATAAAGAGAGATTTTATTCAACAATTTTGATTATCTCCTTAGACAAAATTGAGGTCCATCCTCACTCAAAGGTCCAGATCTTCCCATCAGAATGGGGAATTATATGCATTTTAGGAGAATTTCATTCTGTTTTATTCCCATTTTTCTCTGCAGGACAATGACCTTAATCATTTCATCCTCTCTTTTTCATTCAATTCCTTTGGTATTTGTTTCCTTTTATTCCATGAGAAGTAGAAAATTTTTTTCAGAAGCTGAGGAGTGGCCATTGAGCCTTTCTTCCACTCAAAAGTGTTTGTAACTGACATGTGATACCATAATGAAATATTGTCATGCTGAATCCTTGATCTCTGCTGACTTTCAGCTCCTCAAGTCTCCAAGGCTAAACCAACTCAAATTATGAGATCTCAGTATGTAGACAGTCCTAGTTGTACCTGAACATGAGGAAGTAATAGCAGGTGAATTGGAGGAGTACAGAATGCAGCAACACAGCCCTGGGCTGAGATGGATTAACAAAGTCACTGTGTGTGGGAAGCCTGAGAAAAATGTCTATAATTGAGAAAAGGGATACTGAGCCCAGGAGAAGAAGAAGCAGACTCAACATTGAAGAAAGTAGTGAACAATAGAATGAAGAATAATCCAAGAACCTTCTCTCCACCTGCATGCTCCTCTGTCCAATATCAGGCCCTGGGCCCTGGAATTTTGTCCCAAACTCTCACCTGCCAATCACCAGTTGAAGCTCAGGATGTGACACAATTGGACATCTATGATGTCATTTTTGTCCCTCATTGCTTTTGGAATGCCAAAACCAGCCCTATCCTACTTCCTAACCAGAGCCTCTCTTTCTATTACACTACAGTCACCTGTCAGCTCCCACCTACATCATCATCCATCAGTTCTAGGTACTCTGTAGAATCAGAAGATGTTCCATATTCACAAAGAAATGCTTGGGAATCACAGAAAATGACTTGTAAAGATAAAAAACTAATTAGAAGAGTGGACCAACCCTAAATCAGGTACACAAGGCTACACAACATTCAGGGGACTGCTGCTTCCTAGAGACCCAGGATGCAAGATTGGACCTCAATTTGAAGTCAAGTGAAAAGGCTGTGTGTAATTCTCTTATGAAGTGGGGGACTTCCTTTCTTCCAAGATTGACCCTAACCTGGCCCCTTTCAAAGCCTGGCTAAGGTTTTCACTGTGATAATAACGATGTCTGAATACCTACTTGGCCTGAGTATCCCTATTCTTTCCCTCTTCATCCCCTTTGATAAAGTGATCAAGAACAACTGCACAGATGTCCACATGTAATGAATTGGAACAAAAAGAAATGGACCACAAGTGGGGGGTTTCTGTGTTCTGGGCTTCTAGAACACAGAAACATGGGTTTCCATTGTCATGGGCTTCAAACTTCAGAAACAGGCAGCAGCAACTGGGAGAATGAGGGATTGGACTCTGTATTAGTCAGCCAAAGAGTGCTGATGCAAAACACCAGAAATTGGCTAGTTTTTATAAAGGGTATTTATTTGGGGTGGAAGCTTACAGTTACCAGGCCATAAAGCACAAGTTACCTCCCTCACTAAGGTTTATTGTCACATGTTGGAGCAAGATGGCTGTCAATGACTGGAAGGGTTCAGACTTCCTGGATTCTTCTCTTCCCAGGGCTTGCCATTCTGCAGGGTCAGCTGCTCTGTAATCTCTGCAAGGCCAGCTGTAGACTATTAGAAGAATGGATTGTTTCTCTCCTCAGGGCCTTCTCTCTTTTCTCACATCCAAGATTCATGTGCTTATTTCACAGGGCTCCAGCTCAAGACTCAAAATCAGAACTCCAACCCTGTCCTTTGCCATGTCTTTTATCTATGTGTCACCACCCACCAAGGTGTGGGGATTCAATGTCCTACTGATGTAGCTCAATCAAAGTCCTAACCATAATTTAAACACACCCAGAGGAACAGACCAGTTTATAAACATAATCCAATATCTATCTTTGGAATTCATAAATTAAGCCAAACTGCTACACTCTACACTCTGAATTCCAAAAAGACATTACAATATTCAAAAAACCTTATTTCAGCATCAATACTAAGTAAAAAATCATATTATCAGTTTAAAGAAATACAGTTATTCTTGGGGCAAAGTCCCATCTGCTATAGACCTCTGAAACTTACAAAACAATTTATCTTCTTCCAATACTCAAATGGATAGACAAAGGATAAACATTTTCATTACCATAAGGAGAAATTGGGAGGGAAACATGTGTCATTGGTCCTCTACAGTTCAGTAAAACTGCAGGGTATCATCCATTCAATTTCAAAATCTGAGAGCCATTCTTAAGATGATAGTTTCTTCTCCCTGTGAACTCATGAGTACCCACCCTTTCCACAGGCTTGCCCAATGGTCATTTTCTTGGTTCCACCCTCATCAAGAATCTGGTGGCAACCAAGCTCTAGAACTCACCCTTGAAGAGCATTGGGGTGATTGCCACACCTTACCCAATATTTGGATTAGAGACTTAATCCCCCTAGTACAGTGAGGTGAAGGCAAAATCCTCCCTAACCTTTGGCATAAAGGCTTAACACTCTCAGAGCAACAAGTTGACCACCTGGCCTTCCTTAAACCTTGGGGGACAGGCACACCCCCCTCAGACCTATGGAGTACAGACTTTAACCACCCTAAACCATGAGGAATGTGGTCCACCCTCTCTGTACCCTGGGACAGCAAAACTCTCCCAGAACACTGGGCAGGAACATCCACCCTCTTCAACTGCCAGGGCAAACTCATCCTATCTGTACACATGGGTCCAGTTCCTCTCTTGGCCCAAGGTAATGTCTTAATTCCAAATCTCAGCTTCCATGGCTTTCCTCTTAAAGCTGTTTCTCCTTTAATCTCTCCTTTCCATGTCCTTTTTAGTAAAAGTTGACAGTGGTTTTGTTCATATAGCTCTCTCCAAAAGTTTGTTGGTGTAACATCTAAGAAGCAGGGTTCAAGACATCAAACAGTAAGATTTCCCACAAGTCTTTCTAAGATTATGGCATTTTCAATCCTGATTTACAAGTTCCAAATTAGGTAAGTCCTCAAATGGGACACTATCATCTGGGGATTTGATTTCCAGAGGCTTGGAATTTCCAGAATCAGTTTCTGGTTTCTTTGTGCCCAACAGTTCAGTCTTCAGCATATTTCTCTCATCTACCATTTTGCTATAAGCTGCAAAGATAAGCCAAGGTTCTCCAACCTTAGTTTGGAAAGTTTTTCAGCCAAATACCCAGGCATGCCATTTTCAAGTTCTGCCTTCCATAAAACACCAGGAGTTAATCTTGCTAAGTTCTCTACAACTTTAAAACACAGATTATCTTTCCTCCAGTTTCCAAAAGTTTCATCATTTACTTCTAAGGCCTCATAAAAGGTCTCTTTAATGTCCATATTACTATCAACAGTCTTTTGGCATTTTCCATCAAGCATCTCCCAATTCCTCTGAAAAAAATACCCCTTACCCATTTATAAAATTGTTTCAGAATTTTGGTAGTTGCAAAAGAACACCCCCACTCTCCAGTACCAAATTCTGTATTATTCAGCCAAAGGGTTCTGATGCAAAATACCAGAAATCAGTTGGTTTTTATAAAGGATATTTATATGGGATAGAAGCTTACAGTTATCAGGCCATAAAGCCCATTACCTCCCTCACCAAGGTTTATTTCCACACGTTGGAGCAAGATGGCTGCCAACATCTGTAAGGGTTCAGGCTTCCTGGGTTCCTTTCTTCCCAGGGCTTGCCTCCCTCCAGGCTCAATTGCTGTGTAATCTCTGCATGAGAACTCCAACTCTGTCCTTTGCCATGTCTTTTATCTGTGAGTCCCTAACTACCAAGGGCTACCCTACTAATGTGGCCCAATCAAAAACTAGTCATAATTTAAACACACCCAGAAGAAGAGACCAGTTTATAAACATAAACCAATATCCATTTTTGGAATTCATAAATAATGCCAAACTGTTACAGGTTCTAAGGAGTGAACCTGTGTAGAGGGAACCCAGATATTAAGATCTCCCCAGTTAGCAGAGATAGGGGAAGACTTCATTAGAAAGCAGGACTCATTTTCAGGAAAACTTCCTTGTACACTTTTCATAGAAAGGGTCAGTCAGCCTGGATGGTATGGGATTCCCAAAAAAGAGGTTTGTGAACAATGAGTGGCCTGAATTCTCCTCTCATAAATGAGATCAAGGGACCTGAAAGAGAATTTTATTTTTATTCTTTACTTTTAAATCAAGTTATTCATCCACATAATTTAGAGGGCTAAATAGTTCTAGAATTCTTTATTAAGAAAACAGCACCTCCATATCCTTCATCCCATGCCTTTCTCCCAAAGGAAATCATTTTAATAGTTTGATATTTCTTTTTTCCTGGGAGCTTCCACCTCCATTTCATCTCTGTCTGTTGTCTTGCCCTCTTGTGCCTGAGTCCTGGCATATCTACATTTGCCTCATGTTTATAGAGATCATGACATATTGAAGTTTAGTCTTTTGGAGCCATATGTTTATTTTGATCATATATTTCTTTTCCTATATGCATTGTTTTCTCATAAGTATCCTAGACAAACACTTGTGCATTGTTTCCTTTTCCTTCTCTTCTTTTTTTCCTAGTTCTTTATATATTTCTTGTGTTCTTACATTTTTAATAATACTTCTTTTTATTACACAAGTTATCTTGAAACAATTTTTGTGAAAGATGGCCATTTTCCCAATAAAAATTAAAATGTCAGACATAATACAGCTGTCCTCTCAAATATGTTAACCACTAGCTAAATATATATTGGCTTTTTAAAGTTAAATTCCATTTAAACTAAAAATTCATTTACACAGTTAAACTAGTAACATTTCAAGGGAATATATAAAAATACCTAAGATAAATACAGTAAGTATCAAAGGCCAGTTCATTCACCAACACATTAGAAATAAAACAATATCAGTAACATTGATACATTCTCTATAACCTCTACTCAGATCCCCAGATGTAATTTCTTTCTTTAATTTCATGATTTTCAATTTCTTGCTTTTCTTAGTGCTTATCATATTTGTAAATTCCCAAGCAATATATTGAATTTTTAATATATTTTCTAACTTACTGAAAAAATGTTTCGTGCTTTATGTCTTTTCTGCCTTGTTTCTAAATGCTGAAATTTAGATTTGTGAGATCCTTGCATGCTGATGTATATGGCCATAATTTTTGCACTACTTAGTTTTGTAAAGAATCTCAAGGGGTTTGGGGGCCACAGTCTCTTTCTCAATTCTTTTTAACAGTTTGGCTGTTTTCAGCTTTTCATAATATAGTAGTAATTCAAACAGTGCTTGCTATTCAGTCCATTCCATGTAATGCCTGGCATATTTACAATTTATGCATCAGGGTGCATACATAGGAGTGGAATTGCTGGATCTTTAGCTATGCCAATATAGAGCTTTACTAGGTGAGATCAAACTGAAATCCAACATATTTTCAGCAATATACACATTCAACCTCAGTATATGAAAGCATGCTTTATTCTATAACCTTGAAAATACTTGCTATACCTTTTGGTATATTATATACTTTTCATCAGCCAATATTGATGATCTGTTTCTCCTTTGTCCTGCAGAAAACAATTTCCTACATAGAAGTCCTATATCAATGGATTGAAAGTGTGATTCCCATTTGTCCCTTCTTTTTTGTTTCTTTTTATCTAAGGTTCAATGTCCAAAGAATCTCCCACTTCAACCTATGCAAATTGTTGCCACTCTTTTAAGAAAGAATTTTGTTTACACAACTCAGAATGTTACTCTCCTCTTTGAAAAGTGTACTTGGAAATTGTTCTAATATATGTTTCCTCTTGCATTTTATCTTCCATTTTTCTATATATAAGTTCGATTTAAAACACTAATCCATGGAGCAGAATTATTTAAATCTTAGTTAAAATTATTAAAATCTTAATTTAAATAAGTTTGAGGTTTTCATTTATTTCCCATTTTTCTGATTGTTTTCACTGATTTTGGAGAAACCAAATCAAAATACCAACTTCATGCTAACATCTTCAAGCCATAAGATACTGAATAACAGTCTTAAAAACTAGATTTATCAGTCCAATCCCAGGCATATTATAGCATAATTTCCAAATATGGCTCAAAAGCACATATATTTTTTCAGTGACTCCAGGTGATTCTGATATGCAGCCAAGCTTGACACTCAATAAACTACAATGCCTGTTTCTACTTAATTCAAATTATTCCTGTTAATTTTCATTAGAACTGTTTATTTAATATTTATAAAACATACTGCTATTCTCAAGTATTTTAATGAGTTAGAGAATTTATTTATATTCTCAAATTATAGTCAAATATTTTTTTTATTGTAAGCAAATCTTGTTATTTATTTAATAATGTCTCAGAAGTTGTACTTTTCATTCTTTACTTTTGAATTCTCTGATTCATAATTTATTTTCATAAATTCATGTCATAGCATGTCTCAGAATATCTTTCCTTTGATGGCTGAATAATAGTCATTGTATACATATGCCAAATTTTGTTTGCCAATTCATCTGTTGATGGACACTTCTGGCTATTGTGATTAGTACTGCTATGAATATTGGCCTACAGTTTTCTGTTTGAGTCTCTGCTTCCAGTTCTTTTGGATAAAGTTATGTAACCTAGGAGTGGATTCTCAGGACATAATTCGATTTTATGTTAAACATTATGAGGAACTGCCAACCTATTTTCCACAATGTCTGTAACATTTTACATTCCCACCAGAATCCATGAGGTTTTCATATTCCAGATCCTTGTGAGCACTTGTTCTATTCCATTACATTTTCTAAAACATAAAATTTTATCCCTCTATGAATATATACATATACATATACATATATATATATATATGCATTTTTGTAAATGGTATGAGGTAAGGTTTTAATTTCATTCTTTTACATGTAAATATCCAATAATCCCACCACAATATTTGAAGAGAGTATTCTTTCTCCACTCCCTGTACTCTGCACTCTTGTCAAAAATTACCTTGTCATAGATGTGTGGGTCTACTTCTGGACTTTCAATTATCTTCCATTGTTCTCTTCATCTGTCTTTATGCCAGTACCATAATGCTTTGATTCCTGTAGCTTTGTAGTAAAATTTGAAATTGGGAAGTGTGATTCTAGCAGCATTGTTCTTCTTTTTCAAAATTTCTTTGTATATTCAGAGCTCCTTGCTTTTCCATATAAATTTGAGGATTGATTTTTCCATTGCTTCAAAATAGGATGTTGGAATTTTGATAGGGATTGTATCAAATTTGCATATTGATTTGGGTACTAGTGACACCTTAAGAATATTGTCCTCCAATCCATCAACATGGGATCTTGTGATATGTTCAGACTTCTTTAATTTCTTTTAGCAGTGATTTGTAGTTTCAGTGTACAAGTATTTTGTGTCTTTGGTTAAATTTATTCCTAGGTTTTCTTAGATGATATTGTAAATGAAATTTCTTTCTTTATTTCTTCTTTGGATTGGCCATTTTTAATGTTTAGGAACAGAATTTATTTTTGACTTTTAATCTTGTACCCTACCATTTTGATTCTTTATTATCTCTAATAATTTTTCTTGTGAATTCATTTGGATTTTCTCTATATAAATTTATGTGTCTGCAAATAGAGATTGTTTTACTTCTTCCTTTCTAATTTGAGTACCTTTTATTAGTTTTCCTTGTCTGTTTTCTCTGCCTATGACTTCTAGTAAAATATCAAATAGCATTTTTGAAAGAGTACATCCTTGACTTTTGCCATGTTCATGATCATAGGGGCAAAGCTTTCAGTAGTTCAAGCAAGGAGTATAACAGCTGTAGATGTTTTATAAATCACCTTTGTCATGATGAGCAAGTTTCCTTCTATTCCTACTTTTCTGAGTGTTTTTATAATCAAGTAAAGGGCTGGATTTTGTCAAATGCCTTTTCAGCATTTATTGAGATGATTTTATTTTGGTAATGTATTGTTTTCCTGATTTCATTTTAGTTTTGGTACATTTCCCTTTAGGTATTTGAGCACATTTAATACATGTTTTTTGAAGTTTTGTCTAATATGTCCAATGTCTGGGTTTCCTTGGGGTTGGTTTCCATTTCTTTAGTTTGTTCTTTTGAATGGGGCATTCATTCCCATTTATTTGTATACATTGACATTTTTGGTTAAAACTGTAAATTGAATTTACAATTCAGATTTTCACACTTCTCCAAGATGTGTTATATATTTCATTGAAAGGATGTAGTAGTCAGTTATTGATGTTTCTAAACTATTTTTGCTATTTTTACTATTCCTTGTAATGTTCTCCTACTGATGTCTGTGGTTAGCATGTTATTCAGCTATTTTTGTTGTTGTTGTTATATCTTTAGTCTAATGTTTTGACCAATATTTCCTTGAATACCAGGAGAACCTTAACAAAAATGAAACTAAACAAATAAACAAACAAAACAAAAAGAATCAAACAACAAAACACCTTGCAAGGTGATCTTTGCAGATTTTCTCTTTCCTAGAAATTTTTTTTTCAGGCCTACACAGAGACTGGACATTGCCTTTACATAAAAGCCTAGAGTCTTCTCAGATATTTTTTAGCATGTATCTTGCCTGGCTTATGAGTGTGAGTTTGTAAACCACACTCATATACAGATGCTCTTGAATGCCCTAATTTTCCATGGAAACCCACCCCAGCTCTTTCTACCTGGCCAAGTCCCTCTAATGTATATCTCAAATGTAATCTTTCCCTCCCATGATTTGTGGTTTGTTCTACTCCTTATAGTGTTTTTGATCAATGTCTTCCACTTATCAATCCCAAGTGATGGCTGTTATATGCAAAACAGACAGCAAGCACCCTGGGTCAGTCTTTTAAGTAGCTACTTGATGGGTTAGATCAAAATTGCACACTAATTTACAGTCTTTTTTGAAAGTTCTAGATCAAGGGAACAGATTCCCATACTGGGATCACATGTTTCCCAGTCTTCAAAACTGTTTTTAAACCAGTGATATCGTGGACCAAGGGTTAGCAAAAGAACCATAGATTTTTCCTATAATTTAATGTTGACTTTTACTTGATTCAGTATTTTCTTGTTGCTATAAACTATTTACTGAGTTGTGGAAAAGTTGATTCTGCCACTTTTTGCTTATTTTTCAATCTTTCTGTGGGGGAGTGGGAGTTGAAGCTGTTACCATTTTCTGAAGTCTGTGTGCATTTTTGGACATTTGACATTTTATTTAGAGTTATTCATTCATTTTAGTTAAGTTCCTATATCTTGTTAAAAGGAATCCCTATGATTTAAACAGTCTTCTAGTACTTTTTAATACATATTTGTAGAATTAACTTAGAAAATACCAGCTAAAATGTATCATAATTTAAGATTGTAGCTGATGATAGTAGAGTTAACGGAGACTCATAGTTTAAACATTTCATATGTTCTATGGCATGAGACTAATTTTACTGATATCAGAGGATCCTCAATGATATGACCCAGATAGAGCACAGTATTGCAAATTTCACAGCATGAAGATTTTTCACATTCAAAGCTTACAGTCTACATTGTCCTTATTCAATTTGAGAAGAAAACTAAAGATCATAGTATATTTGAATAGAGCCTCTATGAAAAATAGTGACCAGATCAATAACACCAAAACATGGCAAGAATTGCTTGGTCTCATAAATGAAATCCTAACCAAATAACTGTGTTGGGAAGATGAGAGCAGATGAAAGGTTTGCAAGGGTGCAGTGGGATTGAGTTGCATGAAATAAAAAAAAAAATGCATGTATATTATTTATAAATATGGATATATGTGCTCCAAATAAACCATATCAATAAAGTAAGAAGTGGATAATTGTACAGAAGGAAAATGATCCTGGGAAAGCTAGAGATCAGACAATGCTCTATGTTACAACAAATATTATATATTATTTTTATACATTTTGCACAAATAATTTTGTTAAAATTTAAACTAACTGTAAAAGGAAATTATACAGAGTAAGTTGTTGATTAATGAAATTAATTTGTATCTGTAGCATTACCCAGGAAACACAAACAAAAATAAAGGCAAACAGAAAGGGGCCCTAACAAGTAAATTTTACTAATTTTTCTTCCACAATTCATCTTGTTCACTTTTATGCTGATGGGAGTAGAAATATAGATAAAGCTATAGATATTTGTAGATAGAAGCACTCAGCAAAAACACATATAAGTAAGTTATGAAAAAGTAGATAAGACAAAATATTAAGAAGCATGAACTAATTATCGACCTCTATAAACCACAACTATTAATAATATTAGTTTTCTCACTTAGTATTTTAACTTTATTCTTTGTAGTTATGTTCTTCATATTTCACATAATTAACACATCCTCAAGTTTACTTTGGTGTATTTGTCTTTATATATTAGGATTTTAAATTGGGATCCATCTATTCTAAGACACCTTCTTCCCATATCATATGTTGTCCAGACTTTTTTTTTCTCTTTGTGTGGGTGTGCTGCTATATTTTCTCATATATTGGCCACTGAGCCTCATCCCGTGGTATCACATATGTTCTAGATGTACTTGGTGGGGATCAAGTGAATATTTGTTGTGAAAGATAGCAATGTCCTGTCTCCAGTCTCCCCTAAATAACATACATACATGTGGAAACAAGTTGGATGACTATGATAGTTTGTGTTATGTAACCCAATTTTAGATACTTTCTTAGTTTTAATCTGGGTTCATGTGGATGTGAACCCACTGTATATAGGACTTTTGAAGATGTTATTTTAAATTAAATTATAGCCAACTGAAGTAGGGTGGTCCTTAATCTGAATTATTGGAGACCTTATAAAGAGAGGGAACTGGAAGCCAGGGTCAGTGAAGACTATAGGGAGAAGCAAAATGCCAGCAGGAACACAAAAGAGAACAGAGAGTATATCACCTAGTGATGTGAGACACATATGCAAGCCAAGGAACTCAAGGATTGGAGGAAGCCAGCACCAGGTGCTATAAACTCCAGGAGGAAGAAAGCCTTCTAATATCCAAAAACATGAGAAAGAAATTGCCATTGTTTAAGCCATCTTCCAAGTAACTGGAGGTAGATTCAAAGATTTGGTGAAGATTCAAGATAAACAATTGGCCAGCTAGTGTTTCAGAGTTAAGTAGGGAAGGAGGAGCCTGGGAGTAACCCTCCTGCAGTTAGAACAAATATCAGACTCAGAACTCAGGAACACTTCCCTCACTGGAATTGAGTATATCAGGATTAATCTGAAAAGGAATTTATGCATCAGGTCATTGTTGATAATAATGGAACTGCCAGCCCGGATGATAGCCCTATCATCCCAGGGTATTATTTGAACACCCAATGCTTTGCCTCCCTGAGGGCAGAAGCTTTCCAGTGTGCTTAGGCAGGAATGGAATTCACTAATATAATACAACTGGTCATCTAATGGTAGCAAAGTAAAATAAAGCATGAGAAATCCTATGAAAGCAAACAACAATTAACTACAAATTTTATATTCTGATTGCATAGCAGTAAAAAGGAGTTTTCATCTCTGCACACTGATACTACACAAATTAAAAAAAATTAATAAAAGCTACAAACTGTCAGCATTAAATATCTACAATGCTCAGCCTCCCCATCTATAGCAGTTTGGTATTTACGAATTCCAAAAATAGATATTGGATTATGCTTGTAAACTGGTCTGTTCCCCTAGGCATGATTAAATTATGATTAAATTATGATTAGGGCATTGACTGGCCCATGCCCTTGGTGGGTGGGGACTCCCAGATAAAAGGCATGGCAAAGGAGAGAGCTGGAGTTCTCATGCTGAATTTTGAGCTGGAGCCCATGAAGTGAACACACAGAAGAACACAGAGGAATAGAGATTCCTCTTAGATACATCAGAAGCCCTGAGGAAACAGAGCCATTCACCTGATAGTCTACAGCTGGCATTGTTGAGATAGCAGAGAAGCTGAGACCAGAGACAAGCAAGCCCCAGGAAGAGAAGAACCCAGGAAGCCTGAACTCTTACAGACATCAGCAGCCATCTTGCCCCAACATGTGGCAATAGACTTTGGTGATGGAAGTTACTTATGCTGTGTGGCCTGGTAACTGTGGGCTTCTACCCCAAATAAATATCCTTAATAAAAGTAAACAGATTTCTGGTATTTTGCATCAGCACCCCTTGGGTGACTAATACAACATTTCAATAATGACTACAAATGTTCAATGTTTGAAGGACAAGTATTCTATAGATAAGAAGATAAAAATCATACACAAAATATCTGCTGAAAATAATAGAAATGATTTTTAAGGCAGGGAAAACAGTCACTGAAAATGTGGTTAGAGGGTTTCTAAAAGCTGTTTGCTTATTTCACATTTTTTTTCTGAAAACCATCCACCAATTTATTCAGGCAGAAAAATGAAAACCATACTAAGCAGAGAAGAACCATTATTCTTTTGATAATTCTTTTTGATGAAGTATGAATAGTTAATATAAAATGTTTAATAAAATGAGAAACACTGGACCAAGAACTAGAATAAGATAGAAATCCAGAAATGTGAACCAATTATTCAGGTTTGCTTATGACCTAGGGGTATTTAGCATCTTCACAGAAGATACTGAGATGTTGGCTATGCATTATTTTGCCAACATCAAGGCTGTAGGTAGGCCTACCTACCTACAAATATAATTGTTTGGGGCCAATAAGAACAGGGAATCGTGAATACCTCCAGTGCTTTTGGTTGGAGCCTAGTAGAGTGTTCTGTCAGAATAACTAAAAACCAAAATTAAATGTAGTCTTAGATTGTGGATGTATACAGGGCCTGACTGAGGCAAACAAATGTCCCCTTTGAAGGAGAGTAACATTATCCATCATAGGACTCAAAGTATTATTAAAAATTTGAAATCTAATGTTCAATATACATTTTTAAAAATACAGACCAGGTAAACAAGAAAACAAGACCATTTGAGTGAGAAGAAATAGAATCAAGCTTTCAGGAATTAGAGCCTGACTATAAAGCAAATATAGTTCTTATGTCCAAGGACTTAAAAGATAAACAAAATTTTGACCACAAACTGGAAATCTTAACATTGACTAATTAAAAAAATAATAAAAAGTAAATGTCAAAACAGAATAATACAATTAAAAAATGGAAACTTAATGTAGTGGAAAATTATAGGAAGGATTGAAATGGTGTGGCAATTGTTAACTAAATGCAAAAATCAAAATGAATATTGAATGTTTAAAATAATATTTCTCAGCTATAATATCAATAAAGTATTTTTTAAAACTGTAAAATAATATATGCCATAAGATAAATGAATGAAGTTAAAATGTTTGAAAATACATTTTATCAAGGAAAGTGATGAAAGATTAAGTTAACTTTAGATTTGATAAGTCAAAAAAAGTTATAATGTCTCAAGTAAGTACAATAAGAATATTAAAATTATGTGACACTTCAAAATTAACAGAAAAGAAAATTTAAAGAAAAATTACCCTTCTGATAAAGGGCATTCAGAAAAAACATAAAAACAGAACTTAGAAAAGGGAGTACAAATAGAAATCACATTAAAAAAACACATGCAATTTTGAGTGTTTATATTAAATATTAATATTCCACTTAATCAATATATTCAGGTGGATTTAAAAAGGAAAAAAAAAAAACATGTGGTTTATGAGAAACTCATCTGAGGTATACTTCAAGGTTGCTATTAGAAGTTGGAAAGAGTAAAAACAGTAAATCTTGTGTCATTATGTTACTATAATATAAAAAGGCATTTTATAAAATTGTAGAGTTTGTCCTTTTATAATGATAAAATGATTTAAATTCCCTGGGAAATGTAGAAAAATAAATTTGTATGCAACTAATAGCATGGCTTTTGAATTCTTAAATAACTACAAATCAAGACTGGGGATTTTTGTATAACTGTTGGAGCAATTCTTAGAATAAGCAGAAAAAATAAGTAAAGTTAATTATTTGTAATTTCGTCATCATAAACGATATTTTTTTTTTACTATAGAGAACAGGAAGCAGTGACCCAAACAGACATTTGTATACAAGTGTTCAAGACAGCATTATTCACAAGAGCCAAATGGTAGAAGCAACCTTTGTGTGTTTACAGATGAATGGAAAAGTACAATGTGGTATATATAGACAATGGAATATTTGCCGTAAAAAGAAATGAATTTCAGATATATGCTAGAACAGGTATGAGCCTAGAATACAACAGGTTGGATAGAATAAATCAGACAGAAAAGGACATACATTGTATGAGAATGAAATGATTTGAATGAAATAACTAGAACATGTAAATTAAAAAAAAAAAAAAAAAAAAAGACTGGCTGTTTTAAAAAACTCAGAAAACTACAAGTGCTGGAGAAGATGTGGTGGAATAGGGACATTTATCCACTACTAGGGAAAATGTAAAATAGTTCAGTCACTGTGTAAGAGAGATTGGTGGTTCCTCAAAATGTAAGAATTGCCATATGATCCAGCAAAGCCACTGCTGGGAATATACCCAGAAGAATTGTAAGCAGGGACCTGAAGAGTTATATGCACACCAATTTTCATAGTGGCATTATTCACTATGGTAAAAAATTGGGAGCAACCCCAAGTGTCCATACAAAGATTAATGGATAAGCAAAATGTAGTATAGACATACAATGGAATATTATTGAGCTGTAAGAAGGAATGAAGTATTGACCCATGTGTATTAGTCAGGCAAAGGGGTGCTGATGAAAAATACCAGAAATCTGTTCATATTTATAAAGGGTATTCATTTGGGGGTAGAGGCTTACAGTTACCAGGCCATAAGCATAACTTTCTTCTTTCACCAATGTCTGTTGCCACATGTTAGATCAAGACAACTGCTGACATTTGCCAGGGTTCAGGCTTCTTGAGTTCCTCTCTTCCTGGGGCTCCATTTCTCTCTGGGATTAATGCCTCTGTTACCTCCACAAGGTCAGCTGTAGACTATGAGGCTCTCTAGGCTCTGTCTCTCTCCACAAGGCCAACTGCAGACTATCAGGCAAATGGCTTGTCTCTTTTCCCTTGTCTCTTCTTCCTCATCAGAACCCCATCATCAAAAGTTCTTCAACTCTGTCCTTTGCCATGCCTTTTATATTTGATTCACCACCCACCCTACTGATGTGATGCAGTCAATGTCCTAATCATGATTTAATCATGCCCAGGTTAACAGACCAGTTTACAAGCATAATACAATATCTATTTCTGGAATTCATAACTACATCAAACTGCCAAAATGCTACACTCCACCTTCTGAATTCCAAAAATACATTACAATATTTTAAAAAAACCTTAAATCAGTAACAATTCAAGTACAAAATCATATCATAATCAATTTAAAGAAATACAGTTTGTCTTAGGTTAAAATCTCATCTGCTGTAGACCACTGAAACTTACAAAACCATTTAACTGCTTCCAATATTCAAATGGAAAGAAAAAGGATCAACATTTTCATTATCATAAGAAGAAATTGGGAGGTTAAACTTGGGTCATGGGTCCTCTACAGTTCAGTAAACCTGCAGGGCATCCTCCATTGGATTTCAAAGTCTGAGAGTCACTCTCAAGATGATGGTTTCCTCTCCTTGGGGCCACTTGGGGACCCACCCTTTCCAAAGGCTTGCCCAATGTACATTTTCTTGGTTCCACACTCATGAAGCATCTGGGTGTCAACCAAGCTCCAGACCTCACCATCCAAGAGTGTTTGGGTGATTGCCACAACTTACCAATCTTAGGGTTAGAGACCTAGTCCCCCTGGTACAGTGCTGTGAAGACAACATTCTACCTAACCTTTGGCTTACAGGCTCAAACTTCTCAGAGCAATGAGTTGACCACCTGGCCTTCCCTAAACTTTGGCATACAGACTCAACACTTACAGAGCAACAAGTTGACCACCTGCCCTTCCTTAGCCCATGGTGGACAGGTGCACCCTTCTCAGACCTATGGAGTGCTGACCTTAACTGCCCTAAACTTTGAGGAATGTTCTCCACCCTATCAATACCCTGGGGTGGCAAAACTCTCCCAGAACATTAGGTAAGAATATCCATTCTCTTCAAATGTAGGGGCAAACTCACCCTCTCTGTACCCTGGGGTGGAAAACTCTCCCAGACATCGGGAAGGAACATCCACCCTCTTCAATTGCTGGGGCAAACTCACCCTCTCTGTACACTTGGGTGGGGCTCCTCTCTTGGCCCAAGGTGATATCTTAACTCCAGATCTCAGCTTCCATGGTTTACTCCTTAAAGCTCTTCCTTCCTCAATCTCTCCTTTCCATTAACCTTCTATTCCAAGCTGACAGTGGTTTTGTTCATACGTGCACTCAAAAACCTTGTTGGTTTAGCATGCAAGAAGCAGGGGTACAAACCATCAGACAGTAAGACTTTCCACAAGTCTTTCTGAGATAACTGCTTCTTCAAACCTGATTTACAAGTTCCAAGTTTAGTTAAGTCCTCAAAAGGGGTGGTATCATCTGGGAGCTTGATTTCCAGAGACCTGGAATTTCCAGAATCAATTTCTTTTTAATTTGTGTCCAATAATTCAGTCCTGAGCTTATCCCACTCATCTAGCTTTTTTTTTCATATTTTAAATATTTTAAAATATGCTTAGATTACAAAAATGTTACACAAAAATTTCTGTGATTCCAAAGTTCCCCACCTCCCACACATTCCACAACCTCCCATTTAAATACCTTTCATTAGTGTGGCACGGCACCTTCAATGGATATGCACATCTTGGGGCTTTGTCACTAAGCATGGACCATAGTTCACATAGGTAAGAGACCACACTCTCTCCCACATAGTTCTGCATGGTATATACTGATGTAAAATGGCCTATATCTGTCATTGTAATGTCACTCAGGATAACACCCAAGTCCCAAAAAAGCCCCTGTATTACAACTGCTTCTCCCTCTCCCTGCCCCCCAAAGCTACCATTGGCACCTGGCTCCACCTCACTGTTGTAATTTCTTCCATTGCTTGAATCACAATGTCTACAACAGAATATCAGTAAGTCCACTCTAGTCCATAGCTCTTCCCCCAATTCTGAGGAGTCTGGGATGGTGATGTTCACTCCATCTCCAAGTGAGAGGGGGCTTATATATCATGGGTAAGAATGGGATTATCCTGCCTGCACCTGCAAACTCTCTCCTTTCCCTGGGATGGCCATTGTCCATCATCATCTCCTCACCAGGAGATTTGGGTGAGTAAATTGAGCTGTAGAGTAGGAGTTGCAGCTGCATGGAGATTCCAGGCACAGCTGGCACATGGGCAGGCCAAAGGCTCCAGTCTCTGGAAGTACACATACAAACTCCAGCACCACATATAGGTTTGAATGGACCATGTGTAGGGAGAATTTATTTAAGTCAAGCTCTGTCACTCTCAGGAGCACAGATTCCAAAGTATAGCCCACAGATAAGGCACCAATCTCTGGAGATACCCCCCCTTATATAAGACCTGGGTGTCTCCAGAGCCCTCAGGAGGACCTCTGTTTGGGGTGATATGCACTTTGGTGTTCTATGAGATCCTACTGAAGTAAGCTTAAGCATTACCTCTGGGATGACTTCCCAGCTCTCTTTGAAGTCTCTTAGCCATATGAACTCATTTGTCTTTACCTTTTCCTCCTTTTATTCAAGTTTTTTTTCCAGTCATATTGCCAGTTGGCACTTGGTAGTAATCCCTCATTGCCAGGGAGGCTCATCCCCAGGAGTCATGTCCCACACTGGGGGGAAGGTAATGCATTCATACATTGAGTTTGGCTTAGAGAGAGGCCACATTTGAGCAAAAAGGAGGTTGTCAGGTGGCAACCCTTAGGCACCCCATAACAGTAGGCTAAGTTTCAATTACAAGAGCAAGGACTCATAAGGCTAGTCATCAATAACAAGAACACAATAGTGGATCATCCTCCTTTCCCAGATACTGCCCATGCACTTGTGGGATTGTTGCTGTACCCTTGGAGAACGTGGCAGATCTCTCCAGGATGGGAATTCAGAATTTTCACATTTTTGAGTGATTCTTCACCCACTCTTACCATGTACCACCCCTTGATCATTTGAACAACTTTGTCTTTTATGTATATTCAAGTGAACTTCCTCCCATGAAACCCCCATCCCAGACACCCTCGCCAATGATCCTCTCCTGCCCCCATTGTAACCCTTCTGTAATCCAAACTTCCCTTAAAGATGAAACCCATCGAATAGCAAAATACAATTAATAGGAAAAAGAAATAATAATGATAAGTTTAAGTGTAAGAGATAAAATACATGGAAACTTAAAAGAACACTAAAAATAAACTAAAATTAAAGGATTGGGATATTCAAAAAAATGGAAAAAAAAAAAACAAAAAAAAATTTTTTTTATTTAAAAACATTTTTCCTTTTATCACTGCATTATCAGGAGTCCAGTCTGTACCATGGCACCTTCCCCCTCTCAATCCCCAGTGACTCCCAAATTTTCATTTAATTTTCAAAGAAGTTTTAGGTCACAGCAAAATCACACACAGAATACTAGAGACTCTCATATACCCAACCTCCTTCCCCTTTCCTCAGCCTATATTAAAATCTTTTTGTATTTGGATGGTAGTATTGTTATAACTGTTATACAAATAGTGAAACAAAGCTACTAGACATTATCAATTGTTTCAGTATAGTTTACCTTTTAGATGGTACAGTTTATTAATTTTTGATGATATTTACCACATCCTGTGTCCATCACCATGAGATAATGAAAAACATTTCCCCTGACCCCTAAATACCCACTGTTTGATCTATTCTGTTTCTTCCACCCTGTTCCCCTAGGACCCATGACATCCCACTGGCTTGACTCATTGGATGACAAGATTCAGAGTTACATGCAACAAGAGGTTTTGACATGCTAATTATCCTCTCCAATTAGGATGCACCCTTGCTCATAAGAAACAACCACCTCTCTGTTTCTGGGTGAGTCAGTCCACCCAAAGATGAGGGTTCATCTCCTTACCACTCACCATGTGGGTCTCCACCCACTGACACAACACATTATTATAGGTGAACACTCACACACTCTCCAGAAGCCTACTCCAGATGCACCCCATTTTGAATACCCCCAAACCAACATCCTAAACCAGTGAAACTACCTTGTAATAATTACATAAGAGCATTCCCACTCCTGCACTTTCAACCTCATACCCACTAATCCTGTGTTCACCTGGTCCTTCTCCTATCTCTCACCGCAGTATCCTGGGCATTCTAACCCACCATTCCTAATTTACACACCTGTCAGCACTGTACCACCAAACCCAGTAATATCACTATCCAGCTGTCCTATCCTTTAATATGCAACATACTTTATCAGTTTAGCATAGATTATGTCCACATGTGATGGCTCACAACCTTCTCTTCTCTTTCTCTCACTTGTTAACCTAGTTTCACACAATGATTCTCAGAGACTGCTCACATTCCTCAATTCAAATTAGTGAGGTCATGTACTGTTCATTCTTCAATGCCTCGCTTGCATCACTCAACATAAGGTCTTCAAGATTCATGCATGTTTTTCCTTGTGTTAGCACTTTATTCCTTCTTACAGCTGAGTAATATTCCATTGTATGTATGTACCACATTTTGCTTATCCATTCATCTGTTTATGGGCACCGGGGTTGATTCCAACTTCAGCAACAGGGAACAATGGCTCTATGAACATTGGTATGCATATATCTGTTTATGCCTTTGCTTTCAATTCTTCAGGGTATAAACCCAGCAGTGGAATCGCTGGATCATGTGGAAGATCTGAGGATAGTTTTCTGAGGAACTGCCAAACTGTCCTCCACAGGGGCTGGACCATTCTACAATCACACCAGCAGTGGATGAGGATTCCTATTCCTCCACAGCTTCCCCAATGCTGATAGTCTGCTGTTTTTATAATAGCCACCATTCTAATGGGTGTAAGATGGTATCTCATTGTAGTTTTGATTTGCATTTCCCTAATAACTAGAGATTTCGAGCGTTTTTTCATGTGCTTTTCAGCCATTTGTATTTCTTCCTTTCAGGTCATTTGCCCATTTTTTAAATTGGTTTATATTTTTATATTTTTGAGGTGTAGGATTTCTTTACACATGCAGGACATTAGGCTCCTATCAGATATATAGTTGCCAAATATTTTCTCCCACTGGGTAGGCTGCTTTTTTATTTTCTTGATGTTATTTGAGGTGCAGAAGTTTTTAATTTTGAGGAGATCTCATTAATCTATTTTTTCTTTTGCTGCTCATGCTTAGGGTGTGAATTTCATAAACTATTTCCTATTACAAGGTCCTGTAGATGCTTCCCTACATTATCTTCTGAGGTCTTTAAGGTTTTGGCTCTTATATTTAGATCTTTGATCCATCATGAGTTCATTTTTGTATAAGGTGTGAGATGGAGTTCCTCTCTCATTCTTTTGGATATGGATATCCAGTTCTCCAAGCACTATTTGTTAAAGAGGACATTCTCTCCCAACTGAGTGGGCTTGGTGGCCTTGTTGAATATCAGATGACTGAATATATGAGGATCTATATCAGAACTCTCAATTCAGTTCCATTGGTCAGTATGTCTATCCTTGTGCCAATAATATGCAGTTTTGATCACTAGTTTTGTAGTATGTTTTAGAGTCATGTAGTGTGATACCTCTGTCTTCATTTTTCTTTTTCAATATGTCTTTGGCAATTTGGGGCCTCTTATCTTTCCAAATATATTTTGTAGTTAATTTTCCAGTTCCTTAAAAAATAGAGTGTTGATTTTTATTAGGATTTTATTAAATCTGTAGATTAGTTTGGGTAGGATAGACATCTTGATGAGGTTTAGTCTTCCTATCTATGAACAGGGAATATTCTTTGATTTATTTAAGTCTTCCTTGATTTCCTTTAACAGTGCTGTGTAGTTTTCTGTATATAAGTCCTTTGCACCTTTAGTTAAATTTATTCCTAGGTATTTGATTCTTTTACTTACTATTGTAAATGATATTTTTTTTCTTGATTTCCTCCTCAGATTGCTCATTATTGTTGTACAGAAATGCTACAGATTTTTGAGCTTTGAACTTATAGCCTGCGACATTACTGAACTCCTTTATAAGTTCTAGAAGCTTTGTTGTAGATTTTTCAGGGCTTTCTATGTATAGGATCATGTCATCTGCAAATAATGAAATTTTTACTTCTTCTTTTCCAATTTGGATGACTTTTATATCTTTTTCTTGCTTCAGTGTGTGAGCAAGTACTCCTGAGATAATGTTAAATAGGAGTGGTGATAGTGGATATCCTTGCCTTGTTCCTGATCTCAGAGGGAAAGCTTTTATGATTTCACCATTGAGATGATGTTAGCTTTGGGTTTTTCATATATACCCTTTTCATATTCAGAAAGTTTCCTTCTTTTCTTATCTTTTGCAGTGTTTTTATCAGGAAAGGATGCTGTGTTTTCTTGAAAGCTTTTTCTGAATCTATAGGGATTATTATGTGATTTTTTTCTTTCAATCTATTTATGTGGTGCATTAAATTGGTTGATTTTCTTATATTGAAAGCCACTTGGTCATGGGGTATAATTTTTTGATATGTTGTTGAATGCAATTAGCATATATATTTTTGAGGATTTTAGTGCCTAGGTTCATTAGCTAAATTGGTCTGTAAAATTTGCTTTGGTATTAGGGTAATGTTGGCATCATAGAATGAGTTAGACAATATTCCTTTTACTTCTATTTTTTGGCAGAGCTTAAGCAGGATTTGTGTTAGCTCTTTCCAGAATGTTTGGTAGAATTAAGCTGTGAAGCCATCTGGTCCTGGGTTCTTCTTAGTTGGGAGGTTTTTGATAACTGAGTCTATACCTTTACTGGTAAATGGACTGGTGAGTTCATCAATTTCTCTTTTCAACAATGGAGGCTGTTTGTGAGTCTCTAGAAACTTGTCTGTTTCCTCTAAATATCTTTCTTGTAGGCATATAATTTTTCAAAGTATCCTCTTATTATACTCTTTATTTCTGTGGGGTCAGTAGTGATATCTGCTTGCTCATTCCTTATTTTGCATATTTGCATCTGGTCTATCTTTTTCTTTGTTAGTCTGGCTAAGGGTTTGTCAATTTATTGATCTTCTCAAAGAACCAGCTTTTGTTTTTGTTTATTTTTTCTAGTGCTTGCTTATTCTCTATTTCATTTAGTTCTGCTCTAATGTTTGTTCTTTCTTTCTTTCTACTTCCTTTGGGTTTAGTTTGTTGTTGCTTTTCCAATTCCTCCAAGTGTGCTGTTACCTCATCAATTTTAGCTCTTTCTTCTTTTTCAATGTATGTATTTATGTCTTCTCAGGACAACTTTCACTGCATCTCATAGGTTTTGATATGTTGTGTTGTCATTTTCATTAGTTTCAAGGTAGTTACTGGTTTCTTTTGAGATTTCATCCTTGACCCACTGTTTATCTAAGAGAGTGTTGTTTAACTTCCATACATTTGTGCCTCATCTGGTTCTCTGGCCTTTAGTTATTCCCAATTTCATTCCATTGTGGTCAGAGAAATTACCTTGTATAATCTCAATTTTTCTGATTTCATTGAGGGTTGTTCTTGGACTAGCATGGCTATCTATCTTGGAGCATGATCCATGTGCACTTGAGAAGAATGTAAATCCTGTTCTGTTTGGGTGTAGTGTTCTGTATATGTCTGTTAGGTCCAGGTCCTCTAATGTATTATTCAGTCTTTGTTTATTTATTTATTCTCTGTCTAGATGTTCTGTCTAATGGTGATAATGGTGTATAAAAGTTCCAGTAAAATTGTAGAGGCAATTTTTCTCCACTTAGTTTTTCCATAGTTTGCCTCATGTGTTTTGAGGCACCCTGATTAGGTGCATAAGTGTTTGTGAATGTTCTCTCTTCTTGAGAGATTACCCCTTTTATTAGTATATAATGTCCATTTTTGTCTCTTACAATAGCTTTGCATTTAAAGTCTATTTTGTCTGATGTTAGGATAGTTACTCCTGCCCTTATTTTAACTTGTGTGTTTTATCCATTAACATTCAGTGTTATTACTCACTACAAATTTCTTACTTCAGCCATATTTTCTTTGGGCTAATGTATGTCATATGTTTTTTTATTTTATTTCTCTTTTTGTCTTTTTAGTTGTTCTTACACAATCCTCCAATTCTCTGTCTCCTGTTTTTTTCCTTTCGACTTGTAGAACTTCCTTTAGTATTTCTTGAAGTGCAGGTTTCTTATTTTTTCTTATTACTCTCTTAATTTCTGGTTATCTGTAAATTTTTTGAATGCCAGTTTTGCTGGATAGCAAATTCATGGCTAGAAATTATTTTTCTTTTAGTACTTTGACTATGTCATACCACTGTCTTCTTGCCGCCATGGTTTCAGATGAGAATTCACCACTTAATCTTAGTGAGCTTCCTTTGTATGTGATGGTTCTCTTTTCTCTTGCTGCCTTGATTATTTTCTCTTTGTCTTGAGCATTGGACATTTTGAAAAGTATATGTCTTGGTGTCATCCTGTTGGGATTTATACTGTTTGGGGTGCATTGTTCTTCCTGGACATGTACATCCATCTCTCTCAATAGGGTTGGAAAATGTTCAGCCATTATTTCCTTCAACACTCCTTCTGTTCCCTTTCCCTTCTCTTATTCTTCTGGGATGCCTATAATGCATTTGTTTGTGTGTTCTGTGTAGTCAGTCAAATCCCTGAGGCCCTGCTGAAGTTTTTCTATCTTTTTATATTTCTGTTCTACTATCTATTTGATTTCAGATGCATTGTATTCCACATCACTAAGTCTTTCCTCTGCCTATTTAAATCTGCTCTTATTTGAACCCAGCATCTTTTTTATATCTTGCATTGTGCCATTGATCACCATCATATCCATTATCTTTTTATGTGTTTTTACTATTTCTTCAGTATGTTCTTCTAGTGTCTTCTCAATATCCTTAACCTTTTCCTTCACTTCATTAAGTTGGTCCATGATATTTGTTTGGAAATCTTTAATTAGTTGTTCAATGTTCTCCATCTCTTCCTGACTTTTAGTTTGTTCATTGGATTGGTCCATGTCTTCCTATTTCTCAGTGTGGTTAAAGTTTTCAAGTAACCCTTCTTTCTATCCAATGAAACCTGAAATATGGAAAGAAGACTTTCTTGGGCAAGAATACTCCAGGAGCAGCAGAAATGGGTATAAAGGATTAAAAAGGGTGAATCATCTGCAGAAGTAACAGATTCCTCACCAAAGTCAACTCCTGACTATGAACTTTGAAAATGAGATTGTTGCTGTTTGTGCAGCTGCTGCTGAGAAACAGAGGACAGCTTCAACAAATAAAACAATGGTTATTGTGTCTGCTCCTGTGACTGTAGAGACTGTAAATGAAAAGGAAGATGACGTTCCAACACCAGATGGCTCTGTTTTTTATCAAAGCCCAATAAAGGAAAATGCATGAATTATTTGAATCAGTCTTTTTTGATTATCATTTAAATTTTAGACATAGTGACATTTATTCAGGAGAAACAGGGCAAAACTCTTGTTTGTAAGATAATATTTTCATATGAAGTATATAAATCTAAGTGGTAACATTATTGTATGGTGTTTGGTCTATGCTTTGATAAATTATGGTTTAGACTTAAGTTTAGAATTCTGAGCAAAATGTTTTTGCTGTATAAATTTACTTTAATCCACATATATGGATGGATACATTTTAAAGACACAACTTGAAAAGAAAATTCTTGCATAGGAAATAATTTGGTCAGTATTATGTAAATGTTGACTTTTGTGTTTTCATAAAGAAATTAAGTGATTGCTTTCTCTCCTAGAAATATACTGCTGTTATTATTCATTTTTTTCCAGTAAGTTTTTCACAGGTTTAAAGGATTTTAATATTTATTTTGATTCAAAGTTTTGGTTTTGTTAAATATAGAATCTTTGGAAGTTCACCCAAACATGCATGCAAATGTGAAGATTCTGAAGTTTCTCTTAATTCTTATTTGTTCTTAAGATTTTGGCTTTAAGGAAATTATAAAAATGGCAGTTTCCTCCATTTGTTAGATGTGTGAAGTACTAATAAATGTCACAATGATGGTTTAATTTTTAGATTATTACTGTAATTAAGTTAGTCTTTACCATAAGTGAGTCATTTTTCAAATGTGCAATTTTTGAGTGGCTTTTACACATACAACATAATAAATTGTACTTCTACATTAAAAAATATAGGGGAGGGTTTGTGAGATGGAGGGGGTACATGGGAATGCTTCATGCATTTGATGTAATTTTTCTATAATCTATAACTTCTTTAGAAATAAAGTTTATTATATTTTAAAAAGGAACCAAAGAGAGTACTGGAGAAGGAAGATGACAGTAACAGAAATAAAAAATTCTTTGAAGGGTTAAACAGGATATTATAGCTTACAGAAGAAATAATTTGTGAACTTGAAGATAAAACATTTGAAATTATTCAGTCTGAGGACAAAAAGGAAAAATGAAGAAACATGAAGAGACTCCATTATTCTTGTGGGATACCATCATCCATAACAATATACAGATTATGAGAATTCCAGAAGGAAAAGATAGAAGGAAAGGGGGAGAAATATAAAAAGAAAAAGTGCATGAAAAATCCCAAATTTATTCAAAGACCTGAATATACACATTCAAAAAGTACAATGAACTCCAAACAACATAAACCCAAAATGATCCACACACAGACACTTTATAATAAAACTGTCCAATGCCATAGAGAGAGAAACTGGAAAGAAGCAAGAAAGAAGAAAATGTGCCATGTACAAGGGAACCTCAGTAAGATTAAATAGTTTTCTGTTCAGAAACCATGGAAGCAAGAATGCAGTGAATGACCTTAAAGTTTTGGGGGAAAATGCCAAGTTAAGAATCCTATATCCAGCAAAACTTACTTTCAGAAGTAAAGGAGAGATTAAGACAAAAGTTGAGGTAGTTTGGGACCACTAGACTGGTAATACAAGGAAGGATAAAGGGAGCTTTTCAATTCAAATGAAAATAACACTAGCCAATAGGTAAAATGTAAATGAAGTATCAATGTCAGTACCCTTGCATTTTTGGTTTCTAATATCACATTTTACTTCTATCAGTATCTACAAAGCAAATGCATAAAATGTAACAATAAATCTATGATTTTTCACCTATCAAGTATAAAGTTGTAATTTGTGAAAAGTACTACACAAAAAATGGTGACAAATGTTTATAGGAACATAAATTGTGCATGCTGTTGAAGTCGTTAGCAGCAAGTCAATAAGCCTGTTATAGATTTAGGATGTTAAACAATTTAAGCCCCATAATAACCAAAAATGGCAAAAGGATATGGAATACAGGAAATTAGTAGTGATTCAAAATGGTTTACTGTGAGAGATCACCTAAATAAAAAAAGTATGCAGAAATGGAAGAACTGGGGGAACAAATGGTGAAAAGCTTACAAAAACCAAATGAAAAAATAAACCATGTATTGCTAGTAGTATTTTAAATATAACTGGCTTAAACTCTTTAGTCAAAAGGCAAAGCTTGGCAGACGGAAAATGAGGCATGATACACACACACACACATTGTTTAAAAGTGTGTTTATAAGTGTGTGTGTACTCTTTACAAGGGACTGTACTTATATTCAGAGACACAAGAAAGTTGAAAGTGAAAGGATAGAAAAAATATACCATGCAAATAATAACCAAAATTAAATAGTGATACCTAAATTTTCAGATGAAATAGAATTAAAGTGAAATGTTGCTAAAAAGAACAAAGAACACTATATGTTGAAAAAGCTTGTGAATTAATCTAGAATATATAATGATTATTAAAATATATGCACATAATACCTGAGCCCTAAAACATATGAAGCAAATATTGACAAACTTAAAGGGAAAATAGATGGTTCTATATTAATAATAGGAGACTGGAATAAAGCACTTCCAATAATGGCCAGAATATCATGACAAAATATCAATGAGGGGATGGAGGATGTGCTGCTTCTGAAGTGAGTGCCCTCCTGCTCTGAGTGGCTGTGGTTCTGGAAGGCATAGCCTCAACTTCTCCTCATCCTTTGCCTGGCTGCCAGTTTGTGACCAAACTGCTGATGGTAGCTGCAGTGACTCTAAAGGATGATGCTGCAGGCTCAGGAGATGGATGTGGACAAGAGGGAGGACAGCTCCTGGTGCCAGGTGTAACAGCCCAGTGAGCTAAGACTGCAGCCCCCAGCCTAACCCCAGCCATGAACCCCAACCTGGACCTGGTGGTGGTGGGCTTGGACCACATGGTGGTGTTGCTGCAGTTCAAACATTCTCTTGTTTTTGGCAGACTCTATAGTGTGACTACCCTGTATGGCTGAGTGGAAGTGCTTTGTTTTACACTCATCCCAGGTCTGCCTGCCTGTGAAGTCTTCTCTGACTATACCCACTGTCTCCTGAGTATCAACAGTGTTCATTACTTTATGACTGAGAAAATCAAGAAGGATTTGGAGAGGGAAGCCTGAACTTTGCTCAAAGCTCATCTTAACCAGGGTGACAATTGTCAATTAATGAAGTATTTTTCTCCTCTGTGTCCCATTTTCATGCTACAACATCTGAAAACTTCAACCACAAATTTCATAGTAAGCCATCCAAGTTTATCTCCCATTTTCTTAAAAGAGACTCTGACCTCAAAAAATTCTGCTAAATATTTAAACTTGAGGTATATCAGCATTCATAGAACTAGAAGGAAAAACAGCCATCATTTAACTGAGTGTCATTTCAGCAGTGTAAGAGTTAGTGCTTCTTGTGAAGAGGTAGATGACTATCCTGTCATTAGTTTGTGGGGAACAGATTGTTGGAAAGTCAAAGTTTAATAGATACCTGGTTAACCAGTAGTTAAAAACTATTTCCTGTGTTAACTATAATAGAATATTATAGGGACAGACAGAATTTACTCTTCCTTGTTGCATTTTCTCTACTTAATGTTACAGAAACAATTCTGGGACCACATTTCACTCACCCAAACACCACATAAAATGGTGTATTATGGAAAAACTATTTTAAAGAAAATTTTGAAAATCATATTACTATAATAAAATATGTGTTCAGCTCTTATAAGAGAATCTCCTCTGATCTACAACACAATGGGGTGGGTGACAGGCAATTGATTTTACTTCTCATTGATCTTATTGGATTGCTGTTTCCCTTGTCATTCAGTTCAGTTTTTCCCAGAGTGGATGCATACCAAAACTCATCCACGTCTATATGGACAATGGCTTGCACACAAAAAGTAAATGCAAAGTCAGAAAGAGGTTTTGAGCTTCCAGAAACAGAAAACTTGGAATTTGCTGATGAAGAAAAAGAGAGTCTAATTGTTTATTGGACACAATATGATGACCATTGAATCAGAGATTGCATTTAGAAAAACTCCATGAAACAGAGAATTACATAACAAAGACCTTTGTGAACTGGCAGTGTTGGGTTACCTTGTCTAGCTGCAGTGCCCCCCCCAGTCCAAAAGCAGTTTATTCTTTACTTGATCTGACACCATATCATGTCCCTTTCAATGCAGTCATGCTCCAGATCAGCAATTCAGATGTCATTCCCACCCATATCACATACACTGTGAACACCAGTTGTGTTGGTCTTTGCAAGATTTGAGCCACATCACAAGATATGTGCAGGGGTTTATCGTGCTTGCCTAGACACCAATCTGTGATTGTTTGGGAATTTGTAGAGTGACTGACATGAAGAAGTTTTACCACATACTCAACCCTGTGTCCCCAGAAATGTTGAGAGATGTGAACTGCCTTCTGGTCAGGGCCATTTCCATTCCACACTGTGTCTTCAAGAACCAGCAAGGCATTTGAGGGACAATGCCTTACATCACAATAGATTATAATTATTCACTTGCTGGAGGAAGAAATAAAATTGGAGCAAGAGAAATTGAGGAAATATATGAAGAGAAAAGTCAGAAGAAACCTAAACTCTATGGAGAAATGAACTGAAGCTGATGTTTTTAATAAGTGATAAAAGACCCATAAGGAAATAGAGGAACTGAAAAGTACTATGAAACAACTAAAGCTAACAGACATGAATATCACAACTCATTCAACAACAAAACACATATTCCTCATAAATGCACATGGATCATTCCCAAAGACAGACCATATGTTAGGGCACAAAAAGGGGATCCATTAATTTGAAGAGATTGAAACCATACGAATTATCTTATACAAACATAATAGAACAAAACAGGAGATCAATAAAGAAAGAGACTGGAAAATGCAAAAATATGTGGAAGTTGAACAAGTCACTCTTAAAAAGAATAAATTAAAGAAGAAATCACAAGGGAAATTAGGAAATATCTTGAGATGAAAGAAAATCAAAACAGAACATAGCAAGTGCTCAGAGGGAAGTATATAGCTATAAAAGCTTACATTTAAAAGGACTATACCAGTACATTTATCTCTGGTATGCCTTCGCAGAATATGCCCTATAGGCAGAAACAGGTTATGCAGAGCTAAAGCAATGTAAGAAACAATAAAACAGTCCTGACCCAAAAGATTATCCTCTTAAACACATACAAGAGATCACCCAGGATGGGAAAAATCTATTCCAAAGGGAGAAGAGGGGACATGCCTATAAATGGGGGGGATTTCTAAAGCCATGATCATATGTCCAGGAAAATATTCAGGCTCAGTAAGACAGAGGGGAGCTGTGCTTTCACTTCATGTTGATTTATTATGAAGGAGGGCCAAACAGAAGAAGAACCCAAGCCAACACAGAGCCAACTTGCAAAGAGTGTAAAAGATGTTATTTGTTTTGGTTTGCTTGCTTTATTAGCACCTGGAACTCAAGGAAATCTCTATCAATCATTAGTTGGATACAAAAGTAAGAAACAGGCAGCTCAGAGACTAAATCCAATAGTTATCCCATTAAAATGTTAAAATGTGCAAAGTGCAACAAAAGATTACAAGACAAAGAAACAATAAAGTATAGATTATCTCAAGGAACAAGATAAAATTTCAAAAACCATCAATGAATGAATATCAGATTTTGGACATACCATCTAAAACTAAAAAAAAAAAAAAAAAAAAAGCTCTACAAACTCAAAGAGATAATGGAAAACACAAAGAAATAAATAAAGGATATCAAGAAAATGATGATTAAATTGCATGAACATCATAATAAGGAGAAAGAAATTTTAATAGGAAAATAAATGCAAATAGAGGAGTTGAACACCACAATAACTGAAATGAAAAAATCCCTTAGATATTTTCATAAACAAATTAGAGCTGAGAGAAGAATCAATGAACTTGAAAGTTCAGAAAATTGAAATGATTCAGACTGAAGAGCAGAAACCAAAAACAATGAGAAATTGAACAGAACATAGCAGGCATATGGGACAATGCCAAGGTGCCAATATATGGATTATGGGAATCCCAGGAAAATTAAGAAAGGAGCAGAAGGAATATTCAAGAAATAATGGCAGAACACACCCCAATTTTAACAAAGAAAATGAATATACACCTTCCAGAAATCCAATAAACCATAAATAGGATAAACTCAAAGAGAACCATACTCAAACACATGATTATCAAATTGTGGCATGTCAAGGACAATGACAGATTTCTTTAAGCTGCAAAAGCAATACACTATATACAAGGGATTCCCAATAAGATTAAGTGCGAATTTCTCATCAGAAACCTTAATAGCTAAGAAGGCATTCGATTTAAATATGTAAAGTGCTGAAAGAAAATAACTGCCAACTAAGAATTTTATATCTTGTGAGACAGTCTTTCAAAAATTTAGAAGGGATTAAGATATTCCCAGGTAAACAAAAGCTGAGGAAGTATGTCATTACTAGGTTTGATCTACATTGAAAGTAATAGGGCATTCTTGAAAATAAAAGGAAAGGATACTAGTTAATGGATCAAACACATAAACAAATAAAGGTAGCTGATAAGGAAGCCATATTGGTAATTATATACAACAATAATATTCTATCTTGGGTAACTCTACTTTTGATTTCCTAGAGTTTCTAAAGTGCAAATGCATAAAAAGGAATGTTAAATCTAGGGAGTTGGATGGACAATAAATATATAATTTGTACCATGAACAGCAAAAGGTGGTTGACATAGGATTTAGGAATAGTTTATATACCATGGAATTTAAATTGGAAAAAATTAAACATGACTGATACAGGTTTGGGATAATAAATTTAAGCCCTGTAGTAACCTCAAATAAAATATCTGAAAAATATATATAAAAGGAAATGAGAATGGAGTCAACATTGTACACTACACAAAATCAAAGAAATATGAAGTCAGATATTAGCAGAATAATTGAGGATAAAAAATGTATGACTTAAAAAGGACAAGTAGAAAAATGGGAGGAAAAATTCCTGCATTATCAGTAAATCATTAGTGTAAATGGCTAAAACTCTCCATTCAAAAGGCAGAGACTAGCAACATGGATAAAAAAGTATAACCCAAATATATAATCCTTACAAAACATTCATCTTAATTTCAAAGGCAAGTAAGTTAAAAGTGAAAAGTTTGAAAAAATATCCCATGCAAATAGTACCAAATGAGAGCTGAAGTAGTTATATTAATATCATGTAAAACAGACTTTTAGTAAAAAACTGATAGAAGGATGCAGAAGAATAGTATATACTGACAAAGAATCAATTTAATAAGAAGATATAATAATTATAAATATATTAAGCTGTGGTAGTTTGAGACTCTAGGAACCCCAGAAAATCATGTTCTTAAACCTGACCCATTCCTGTGGGTGTGATCCTATCGTAGGTGGGTCTATTTGTTTAGATTACTTCAGTAAGGCATGTCTGGAGTCCTTATAAATAGGATGGATATACATAGAACAAAGACCACAGAAGTAAAGAGCATCCCCCAGAAGCTAAGAGAGAGGTCCTGAAGGCCAGAGATGTAAATTGGCAGAGCACAAAGGCACAAACAGAATAATACACAAAAGTTCAGAAAGAAAGCCACAGATGGTGCAGCAAGGAGCTGAAATCAGTGGGGCCTAAAGATGAAAGGAGCCCAGCAGATGCCACCATTGTGCCGTGTCATGTGACTGGAGTTCAGAATCATTGGCAGCCAATCTTCAGGGACCTTGTGTTAGGCAATGGTTTCTTAGACTTTACACCCATTGCATGAAGAACAAAACAAAACAAAACAAAAAATAGATATGTTGGTTTGTATAAAAATGAAAAGCTGAGAAAAATAGCTAAAGGATATGCTGAAACAGCCTGGAAAAATGATCTTCTAAGGTTTAGGACACCAGGCAAAGGCTGGACTCTGAGAAGAGGAAAAAGAGACAATCGAGAGGAATTGTGACTACAGAACTGATTTGAAACCAGCAGCTACTGCTGTCAGCATCCTCACCCACAATAAAGACACTTTAGAATCTCAGGCCTCTTAACCTGCCCCTACAGACAAAAGGGGCTCCGGAGATCCACCACCATAGAAAAGGGGAGAGAGAGTGGCACAGCCTAAGGCTCACAAATTTGACTCACAAATTTGGTCTGCTGGGTTCTAGGAGCCTTTCAAGTTAGGGGAGGGGCACACCATTGTTTGCCTTGGGAGCCAGAAAAGGGCTAAAGATATGCAACCTTCCAAATCTCTTAACTCTACAAAAAGGGACTGATTGCTGGGGCCTCAGAGTGGAGTTGAGATATTTCCTGCCCAGGAAAAAGAGGGGGCTGCCAGAGAAGTCTGGAGAACTGTTTCTGTGAATGTTTGAATTAAAAAGCTCTTAGTCTTTAGGCAGGAAGCTCTATCACATTGTTGCAACAGTCTGTGTTGCAAAAAATGCACCCTGACCAGGCATTGAACTGAGAGTTGTCAAAGATTACCATCTGATGGCAGAACAAGGAAGCACATGTGAGAAAATTAAAAATGAGAGTTTTTTTCTGGCCTTTATATCTTACCACCCCAAGGCCCTAGGAAGGTTGTCTGCAATCAACTACTGGGTCCAGAGACCAGTTTTGAGCAACTAGTTGGGACAATCCTAATAATCCAGGTGGAGCCAAGAACCAAAGAGCAGTAGTAACACACAACCTCCCACTACTAAATCCCTACAACAGAGAAAGAAATTTAGCATCAGAGTAAAATACATCCTAATCAGATGCCTAGACATCAGCAAAAAATTACAAGCCATACTAAGAAAATGGAAGACATAGCCTAAGAAAAGCCATATATCAAAGCACCAGAAGAGACACAGGATTTCAGAGACATAATTAGTGAGATGGACATAAATTTCCATAATCAAATTAAAAAATTGAAAGACAATATGACAAAAGAGATAAATGACATAAAGAAGACATTGAGCAAGCACAAAGAAGAATTTGAAATCCTGAATAGAAAAGTAACCAACCGAGCTTATGGGAATGAAAGACACAATAAGTGAGATTAAAAACACATTTGAGGAATACAACAGCAGACTTAAAATGATAGAAGAAATAATAGGTTAATCAGAAGACAAAAGAACTGAAAATGAAGAGAGAAAAGAATGAGAAAAAATGGGTGCAGACAATTGAATGAAAACAAAAAGCACAACAACATATGTGTCATGGGAGTTCCAGAAGGAGAAGAGAAGGGAAGCAAGGCAGAAAGAGTAAGGAAATAATAGCTGAAAATTTCCCAACTCTCATGAAAGAAATGGACATACATGTCAAAGAAGCACACTGTAATCCAATCACAATAAATCTGAATAGACCTACTCCAAGACACACACTACTCAGAATGTCAACTTTTAAAGATAAAGAGAAAAATTTCAGAGCAGCAAGGGAGAATCAAACCATCATGTACAAGGAACATCCAGTAAGACTTAGTGGAGATTTCTCTTCATAAACCATGGAGGTGAGAAGACAGTGGTATGATACAATTAGGATACTGAAAAAGAAAATCTGCCAGCCAAGAACCCTTTATCCAGCAAAATTCTCCAAGTATGAAGGTAAGTATAAAATATTCAGAAACTAAGAGAGTTTGCAAAAAAGAATCCATCTTTGCAGGAAATATTAAAGGAAGACTTAGAACCTGAAATAAAAAGACAGGAGAAAGAGGTCTGGAGGAAATTATAGATGAAAGAATAGAGAAAGGATAACCAAAAGAGTAAGAAGAGAGGCAAAATATATGACATAGGAAAACCAAAGAATAAAACGTGGAAGTAAATAATGCATTTAGAGTAATATCATTGAATGTGAATGGATTAAATTCCCCAATCAAAAGATACAGGTGGACAGAATGCATAAAAAACATGAGCCATCCAGGGATACAAAGTGGCTGAAAATGAAAGGTTGGAAAAAGATAGCAAATATTAATCTTAGCAAATAGTAATCAAAGAAAGCAGGGGTAGTTATACTAATATCAGAGAAAATGGACTTTAAATGAAAAAAAGTCTTAAGAGATACAGAAGCCCATTAAATATTAACAAAAGGGACATTCCACCAGGAAGATATCACAGTCATAAATATCTATGCATCTAACCAGGATGCCTCAAAATATATGAGACATACTGGCAAAATTCAAGAGAGAAATAAACATCTCTACAATAATCATTGGAGATTTAAACACCTCACTCACATCATTAGACAGAACAGCTAAGCAAAAGATTAACAAGGAAATAGAGAAGTTGAACAATATGTTAAACAAGTTAGACCTACAAGACATATACAGAATTCTTCATCCAAACTCAGTGGGTTATACCTTCTTCTCAAGTACCCATGGAAATTTCTCCAGGATAGACCACATGGTAGGACAAAATGTAGCTCTCAATAAATATAAAAGATTGAAATTATACAAAGCACCTTCTCTGATGATAATGGAATGAAACTGGAAATCAATAATAGACAAGAAAAAAGTAAATATGCAAATGTGTGGAGGCTGAACAACAGATTCCTAAACAATCAGTGGGTCAAAGAAGAAATTGTGAGTGAAATCAGTAAATATATTGAAACAAATGAAAATGAGAACATAATGCATTAAAACTTAAGAGGATACAGCAAAGGTAGTCTTGAAAGGGAAATTTATAGCTGAAAATGCCTATATTAAAAAAGAAGAGCCTAACTCAAAAATTTAGCTGAACAACTACAGAAACTAGAAAGAGAACAGCAAACAAATCTCAAAGGAGCAGAAGGAAAGAAATAATAAAGATTAGAGAAGAAATAAATAAAATTGAGAACAAAAAGCCACTAGAGAAAATCATCAAAACCAAAAGCTGGTTCTTTAAGAAGACCAGTAAAATTGACAAGACCTTAGCTAGACTAAAAAAGCAAAAAAGAGAGAAGATTCAAATAAATACAATCAGAAATGAAAAGGAGGATGTTACAACTAGCCCCACAGAAATAAAAAGAATCATCAGAGGAGATTATGAGAAACTGTATGCCAACAAACAAGACAATCTAGACGAAATGGACAAATTCCTAGAAATGCACAATCAAAATACCCTGACACTACAATAAATACAAGAACTTAACAGACCAATCACATTTAAGAATATTGAATCCATCATCAAAAATCTCCCAGCAAAGAAAAGCCCAGGAGCAGATGGCTTCACAGGTGAATTATACCAAGCATTTAGAAAAGAATTAACACCAATCCTGTTTATTTATTTATTTATTTTTTTTAACAGGAGGTCCCTGGGATCGAACCCAGGTCCCTCCATATGGGAGACGGACGCCCAACCGTTTGAGCCACATCCGCCCCCGCCAATCCTGTTTAAACTCTTCCAAAACATTGAAGAAGGGGGAAAATTACCCAAAACATTTTATGATGCCAACATCACCCTAATACCAAACCCAGATAAAGGTACTAAAAGTAAAGAAAACTACAGACTAATCTCTACAATGAACATAGATGCAAAAATTCTCAACAAAATACTTAGAATCCAACAGCTGTCAAAAGACTTATACATTACCACCAAGTGGGATTTATTCCTGGTGTGCAAGGCTGGTGCAACATAAGAAGATATAGCAACATAATACACCAAATTAACAAATTGAAGGAAAAAAACACATAATTACCTCAATCAATGCAGAAAAGGCATTTGACAAAAATCCAGGATCTTTTTTTGATAAAAACACTTCAAAAGATAGGAAGAGAAGGTAAATTCCTCAATCTGATAAAAGGCATATATGAAAAACCCACATCCAACATTGTACTCAATGTGGAAAGGTTGAAAGCTTGTTGGGGGCTGTAAAAATAATATATCCAGGTCTATTTTGCCTTAAGAGAGGTCGGTGGCATGCAACATGGCCGCCAGGATTGAAACAATAACACGCTAGCCTTCTTCTAGGAAGTCAGCAGCATTTCGTACCCTCGCCAAAGATTCGTGCCAGAAATGCTGCCATCTACCCCTAGCAACAGCACCTAGCCACTCCCTCAATACTGCCACCTCCCCCCAGCAACAGCACCTACCAATCCCACACCCCCAGCAACAGTACCTACCAATCCTAAACCACCACCCATCCTTATTAGCCACTCCCTCTTCCCTTAGAGTATATATACCCTGCTTCTTCAATAAAGTTTTGCAGCTTGATCAGAATCCTGTCTTGCTGTCATTCTTCGTGTCTCTTGTCCCATACCATTCTTCTCTCGCAGGAGCTGGAGCCTCAGGTTGACTGTCCCGCGGGCCAGGACAAAAGCTTTCCCTCTAAGATCCAGAACAAGACAAGGATGCCCATTGTCACCAGTTATTCAATATTGTATGTGATGGTTAGGCTAATGTGTCAACTCGGCCAGGTAATTGTGTCCAGGTGTTCGTTCCAGCAAGCACTGGGCTAATTGTAATATAAGAGCATTTATGGACTTCAATCACCAGTGAGTTTACTGCGTGGATGGTTGATTACATCTGCATCAATCAGGGAGATTACATCATCAATTGGTGGTGCTTTTATCCAATCAGTTGAATGACTTAAAAGCGGAAGTGATTTCAAAATTCAAAGAGAATTTCCCAGCTCATCGTTGGACAGGCAACTTCTCCCAGAAACTCATCAATGACTTTTCATCAGGCTTTCATCGGAGCCACTGGTTTACAGCCTGTCTGCGGAACCTGGACTTGTGCATCCCCAAGGTCGCATGAGAGACTCTTTTAAAATTTCATATTATTGACAAATATCTCTTGCTGATTCTGTTTCCCGAGAATCCTGACGAATACAACTGGTACCGGGAGTGGTTCTTGAGGAACAGAGTCTTAAACATGGGATGTCTGAGGTGGTTCTGGGAGTTTAGTAATTGGCTCTCTACTCTAATTGGACTCAGGGGTACAAATGACTCCCTTTCCAATAATGAGGTTGCTAACAGTCTATGGCGTGAGCTGGCAATAGAAATATGCAAAATAGCATCATTGGATTCCCCTACTTCCACACTTATAAGAAGGAAGGATCTAGTTGACAGTGTTTTCAACACTTTAACAGAATTTTGTGGAGTAAAAAAATATAATGATGTTGGCTGGCTCCTCCTAGATACTCTGGATACAGTTACAAAAGAAAGGGATGAGCTAAAGTCTTCAAATTTGAAACTTAAATGCTACATGAATGATATGAAAGGTTCTACGTGTGCCTTGAAAGAAAATCTTGTCTCCTGTAGCCACAGACTTGAGATATCTGAGAATCAAACCCAGACTCTCATTGTATGACTGGCAGAATTACAGAGGAAACTAAAAACTCAACCTCTCAGGATTTCTGCAAATAAAGTGAAGGCATTGATTGGAAAGGAGTAGAACCCCGAGGATTGGGACAGAGACATATGGGATGATGATAATATTGGTGGGGACATTGGAAGCCTAAATTCTGCTGAGATTTTACCAGATAAACCTGTGATGGCCTGCCCTTTGGAGAACACACCTTCTCAACCTTGTATCATCCAGCCTCCAGCTTGCCCTGGGGAGTCTGGACTTCCTTCCAGCCCTGAGGTGGGTACAAGCCAAATGGATGCCTGCACTGCCCAGCCTCCACCTTGCCCCAGAGAGTCTGTATCTCCTCTCAACCATGAGGCAGGTACCAACCAATCTCCAGCATGCATGGTCCAACTTCCAGTCTGCCCTGAGGAATCTGTCTCCCAATCCCTGCCTGAAGAGAATAATCCTGTCTCACCAGAAGAAAATGCAAAGGAATGCACTCAGGTCAGTAGCCTACAAGACATCTCTAATCCTTCTCCTTACCCAGACCCCCCACCCCTCTTGTCTTCAAGACCCATTACTAGATTAAAATCACAACAAGCCCCCAAAGGTGAAATACAAAGTGTGACCCATGAGGAAGTACACTATACTCTGAAAGAACTGCATGAGTTTTCCAACTTATATAGACAGAAATCAGGGGAATATGTGTGGGAATGGATGCTAAGGGTATGGGATAATGGTGGAAGGAATATAAAGTTGGATCAGGCTGAATTTATTGATGTGGGCCCACTAAACAAAAATCCTGGATTCTTCGCTGTAGCTCGAGGGGTTAGAAAGAGCTCTAACTGTTTGGGTGGCTGACTGAAGCATGGACCAAACCATGGCCTAGCATGTCTGATGCTGAGATGCTTGATTTGCCATGGTATACAGTAGATGAGGGGATTCAAAGGTTTAGAGAGATTGGAATGCTAGAATGGATTTACCATTTGAGACCTGCCCACCCACCCCAGGAATGTCCAGAGGACACACCTTTAACCAGGACTGTGAGGAATAAATTTGTAAGACTAACTCCATCTTCTCTGAAGAGCTCTGTGGTTGCTCTTCTCTGCAGTCCAGATATTACTGTAGGGGGGGCTGTAATGGAATTGAAATCTTTAAATATTATGGGGATGCTAGGATTAAGGCCTGGTAAAAGTCAAGTACCGGCAGTTAATCATCAAAGGCAAGGTAGGCGTGGCTACCGTGATGAAAGACAGATTCAAAACAGCACACAGAATAGTCTGAGTCGCATGGAGTTATGGTGTTGGCTAATAGATCATGGGGTACCCAGAAGTGAAATAGATGGGCAGTCTACTAAATTTCTTCTGTATCTGTATAAGCAGAAGAGTTCTAGGTCAAGTGAACAAAATCCTAACTCTAATTACAGACGCAGAGAATCACGGACCCTTAATCAGTTCCTAGACTTGAGACAGTTTACAGACCCAGAGCTCCTTGAATGAGGAGAAGGCCAGGTCCCCTTGGGGAAGGATCCTGTTAAACTGTCAAAAATTTATACAGTTAATCTTCCTCACACCTTTCCCCAGGGAGACCTACGGCCTTTTGCCAGAGTAACTGTGCATTGGGGTAAAGGAAATGATCAGACATTTTGGGGATTATTAGACTCTGGCTCAGAAGTCACATTAATTCCAGGAGACCCCAAATGTCACTGTGGTCCACCAGTCAGAGTAGAGGCTTATGGAGGTCAGGTGATTGATGGAGTTTTAGCTCAGGTCCATCTCACAGTGGGTCCAGTGGGTCCCCGGACCCATTCTGGGGTTATTTCTCCAGTTCCAGAATGCATAATCGGAATAGGCATACTCAGTAACTGGCAGAATACTCACATTGGATCCCTGACTCATGGAGTGAAGGCTATTATGGTTGAAAGGCCAAGTGGAAACCTCTAGAACTGCCCTTGCCTAGCAAAATAGTAAATCAAATGCAATATCGGATTCCTGGAGGTATTGCAAAGATTAGTGCCACCATCAAGGATCTGAAGGATGCAGGGGTGGTGATTCCCACCACATCCCCATTCAACTCTCCTATTTGGCCTGTGCAGAAAACAGATGGATCTTGGAGGATGACAGCAGATTATCATAAACTTAACCAGGTGGTGACTCCAATTGCAGCTGCTGTCCCAGATGTGGTATCATTGCTTGAGCAAATCAACACTTCCCCTGGTACCTGGTATGCAGCTGTTGATCTGGCAAATGCTTTTTTCTCAATTGCCATTAGTAAGGACCACCAGAAACAGTTTGCTTTCAGCTGGCAAGGCCAGCAGTATACTTTCACTGTCCTGCTTCAGGGGTATATCAACTCTCCAGCCCTATGTCATAATATTGTCCGCAGGGACCTTGATCGTCTCTCCCTCCCACGAGACATCACACTGGTCCATTATATTGATGATATAATGTTGATAGGACCTACTGAGCAAGAAGTAGCAAAGACTCTAGATTTATTGGTAAGGCATTTGCATGAGAGAGGATGGGAGATAAATCCAACAAAAATACAGGGTCCTTCCACCTCAGTGAAATTTCTAGGTGTCCAGTGGTGTGGGGCCTGTCGAGATATCCCTTCTAAAGTAAAGGATAAGCTGTTGCACCTGGCCCCTCCTATGACCAAAAAAGAGGCACAATGCTTAGTTGGCCTCTTTGGATTTTGGAGACAACACATTCCTCATTTGGGTGTGTTACTGCAGCCCATTTACTGAGTGACCAGAAAAGCTGCTAGTTTTGATTGGGGACTGGAACAAGAGGAAGCCCTGCAACAGGTCCAGACTGCTGTGCAAGCTGCACTACCACTTGGACCATATGATCCAGCAGATCCAATGGTGCTGGAAGTTTCAGTGGCAAATAGAGATGCTGTCTGGAGGCTTTGGCAGGCCCCTATTATGGGAATCACAATGCAGACCCTTAGGATTTTGTAGCAAAGCCTTGCCATCCTCTACAGTTAACTACTCCCCTTTTGAGAAGCAGCTTTTGGCTTGCTACAGGGCCTTAGTAGAGAGTGAATGCTTAACCATGGGCCATCAAGTTACCATAAGACCTGAGTTGCCTATCATGAGCTGGGTATTGTCTGGCCCACCAAACCATAAAGTTGGGTGTGCACAGCAGCACTCCATAATAAAGTGGAAGTGGTATATACGAGATAGGGCTTGAGCAGGTCCTGAAGGCACAAGTAAGTTACATGAGGAAGTGGCCCAAATGCCCATGGTCACCACCCCTGCCATGTTACCTTCTCTTTCCCAGCCCACAGCTTTGGCTTCTTGGGGAATCCCTTACAATCAGTTGACTGAGGATGAGAAAACTCGAGCCTGGTTTACAGATGGTTTTACACGATATGCAGGTACCACCTGACAGTGGACAGCTGTGGCACTGCAGCCCTTTTCTGGGACATCCTTGAAGGATAGCGGTGAGGGAAAATCCTCCCATTGGGCAGAATTTTGAGCAGTGCATCTAGTTGTTCATTTTGCTTGGAGGAAGAAATGGCCAGAGGTGCATTTGTATACTGATTCATGGGCTGTTGCCAATGGTTTGGCTGGATGGTAAGGGACTTGGAAGTAACATGATTGGAAAATTGGTGACAAGGAGGTCTGGGGAAGAACTATGTGGATAGATCTTTCTGAGTGGGCAAAAAACATGAACATATTTGTGTCCCACGTGAATGCTCACCAGAGGGTGACTTCAGCAGAGGAAGAGTTTAATAATCAAGTGGATAAGATGACCCACTCTGTGGCTAATGCTCAGCCTCTTTCCCCAGCCATTCCTGTCATTGCCCAATGGGCTCATGAACAAAGTGGCCATGGAGGTAGGGATGGAGGTTATGCATAGGCTCAGCAACATGGACTTCCCCTCACCAAGGCTGACTTGGCTACAGCCACTGCTGAATGCCCAATCTACCAGCAGCAGAGACCCACACTCAGCCCCAGATATGGTACCATTCCTCGAGGTGACCAGCCTGCTACCTGGTGGCAGGTGGACTACATTGGGCCACTTCCATCAAGGGGCAGCAATTTGTTTTAACTGGAATAGACACATACTCTGGCTATGGGTTTGCATTTCCCGCACGCAATGCTTCTTCCAAAACTACCATCCGTGGACTTACTGAATGTCTTATCTACCGCCATGGCATTCCACACAGCATTGCTTCTGATCAAGGAACTCATTTCACAGCAAATGATGTGCAGGAATGGGCACATGCCCATGGAATTCACTGGTCTTACCATGTTCCCCATCACCCTGGAGCAGCTGGATTAATAGGACAGTGGAATGGTCTTTTGAAGACTCAATTACGGTGTCAACCAGGTGGCAATACCTTGCAGGGCTGGGACAATGTTCTCCAGGAGGCTGTGTATGCTCTGAATCAGCGTCCTCTCTATGGTGCTGTTTCTCCCATAGCCAGGATTCATGGGTCCAGGAATCAAGGGGTGGAAATGGGAATGGCACCACTCACTATTACTCCTAGTGACCCACTAGGAAAATTTTTGCTTCCTGTCCCTGAAACCTTAAGCTCTGCTGGTCTACAGGTTTTAGTCCCAAGAGGAGGTGTGCTGCCACATGGGAACATAACAGTGATTCCATTGAACTGGAAGTTAAGACTGCCACCTGGCCACTTTGTTCTCCTCTTACCTGTGAATCAACAGGCAAAGAAGGGAATTACTGTACTGGCTGGGGTGAATGATCCTGACTATCAAGGGGAAATAGGACTACATCTACATAATGGGTGTAAAGAAGAGTTTGCCTGGATTGCAGGGGATACTCTAGGGCGTCTCCTAGTCCTGCCATGCCCTGTGATTAAAGTCAATGGAAAATTGCAACAAACCAATTCAAGCAGGACTAACAATGGCCCAGAATATTTGGGAATGAAAGTTTGGTTCACCCCACCAGGCAAAGAACCACGGCCAGCTGAAGTGATTGCTGAAGGTAACGGGAACATGGAATAGGTAGTGGAAGAATGTAGTGATAAATATGAACTTTGACCACGTGATCAGTTACAGAAATGAGGACTGTAATGGTCATGAATCCTTCTTCCATGTTTCGTTATGAGTATGATTGTATATGTACACAAAATGAATTTCTTTCTTTTCCCCTATCATGAAAAGTTGTATTAATTCCACATCATAATATTTAAGGATGTTGAGTTTAAGAGTGACATCATCCAAGGACTTGCACCCTGTTCTGTGGGGAATTAATGCGTTTCCGGTTGTACACAGGGGAGTTGAACATTGTTAGGTGGAAATATATATGTATTCTTGTCTGTTATTGTTTTTACTTAAAGACTAAGTATGGTTTAGAGTAATGTGTATGATTGCCGAGTTGACAAGGGGTGAACTGTGATGATTAGGCTAATGTGTCAACTTGGCCAGGTAATTGTGTCCAGGTGTTTGTTCCAGCAAACACTGGGCTAATTGTAATACAAGAGCTTTTATGGACTTCAGTCACCAGTGAGTTTACTGCGTGGATGGCTGATTACATCTGTATCAATCAGGTAGATTACATCATCAATGGGTGGCTCTTTTATCCAATCAGTTGAATGACTTAAAAATGGAAGTGATTTCAACATTCAAAGAGAATTTCCCAGCTCATCGTTGGACAGGCAACTTCTCCCAGAAACTCATCAACGACTTTTCATCAGGCTTTCATCAGAGCCACTGGTTTGCAGCCTGTCTGCAGAACCTGGACTTGTGCATCCCCACGGTCGCATGAGAGACTCTTTTAAAATTTCATATTATTGACAGATATCTCTTGCTGATTCTGTTTCCCGAGAGAACCCTGACTAATATATTGTACTAGAAGCTCTAGCTAGGCCAATTAGACAAGAAAAAATATTAAAGGACTCCAGATAGGACAAGAGGAAGTAAAGCTCTCACTGCCGATAACATGATCCTCTATTTAGAAAATTCTGAAGTATCCATTTCAAAACTACTTAAGTTAATAAATGAGTTCAGCAAAATTGCAGGATAGAAGATTGACACTCAAAACTCAGCAAAATTTTTATACAGAAGTACTGAACAATCTGATGAGGAAATGAGAGGTAAAATTCCATTTCCAATAGCAACAAAAAGACTCAAATACTTAGGAATTAATTTAACTAAAGAAGTGCAGGACCTATATGCAGAAAACTTCAACACAATGATAAAAGAAATAAAAACAGAACTAAACAAATGGAAAGACATTCCATGTTCATAGGAAGGAAGAATAAATATTGTGCAGATGTCAATCTTACCCAAACTGATTTATACATTCAATGCAATACATATCAAAATTCCAACAGCCTACTTTACAGAAGTAGAAAAGATAATTACCAAATTCATTTGGAAGTGAAAGTGCACCCAAATACCCAAAAGCATTCCAAAAACTAGAGCAATGTTTGAGGAATTTCACTGCCTGACCTTGAAACATATTACACAATTACAGTGGTCAAAACAGCCTGGTACTGGTCTAAAGATAGACACATCAATCAGTGGAATAGAATTGAGAATCCAGAAATAAACCCTCACCTTAATGATCAATTGGTTTTTGACCAACCTACCTAGGCCATGTTAATGGCACAAAATATTTTCTTCAATAAATGGTGCTGGGAGAACTGGTTGTCCATAATCAAAAGAATGAAGAGGACCCCTATCTCACTCCCTATAATAAAATCAACTCAAAATGGACCAGAGACCTAAATATAAAAGGCAGGACCATAAAACTACCAGAAGAAAATATAAGGAAACATCTTAAAGACCTTGTGTTAGGTGGTGGTTTATTGGACCTTACAACAAAAGCACAAGAAACAAATAAATGAATGGGACCCCCTCAAAATTAAACAATTTTGCACTTCCCAGGACTTTGTCAAAAGGGTGAGAAAGCAGCCAACTCAATGGGAGAAAATAATTGGAAATCACATGTCAGATAAGGTTTAATATCCAGGATATATAAAGAGATGTTACAACTCAACAATAAAAAGACAATTGACTCAATTTAAAAATGGGCAAAAGAATGGAATAGACATTTGTATAAAGAAGAATTAATAATAGCAAAAAAAAAAAAAGTCCACATGAAAAAATGCTGAATATAGCTAATGGTTAGGGAAATACAAATCAAAACTACAATGAAATATCATTTCACAGCTATCAGAATCACCACTATTAGAAAGAGAGAACTACTAGTTTTGGAGAGGATTTGGAGAGATAGGAATACTTATTCATTGTTGGTGGGAATGCAGAATGGTACAGCCATTGTGGAGGATTGATGGCAGTTCCTAAGGAAGTTGAATATAGATTTGCCACATGACTTAGCAATACAACTACTGAGTATATGTGCAGAAAAACCAAAAGCAGTGACATGACTAGACATCTGCACACTTATATTCATAGTGTTGGTGGGAATGCAGATTGGTACAGCCACTGTGGAGGACTGTTTGGCAGTTCCTAAAGAAGCTTGATATAGACTTGCCATGAGAACCTGAAATACCGCTACTGGGTATATATTCTGAGGAACTTAGAACAGTGACACAAACAGAGATATCCACACTGTTGTTCATATTGGCATTATACATGATTGCCAAAAGTTGGAAACAACCTAGGTGTCCATCAACTGATGAATGAATAAACAAACTATGGCGTATTCACATGATGGAATATCATGCAGCTGTAAGAAGAAATGAAGTTGTAAGCCTATGACAACATGGATGAACCTGGAAGTATTATGCTGAGCAAAGCAAGCCAGACACAAAAGAACAAATTCTGTATGATTGCATTACAATGAACCAAATATATCTTATAACATATTGTATGATTCAAAAATTTTTTATATGTAGCCAGTGCATTTAATTGAGTAATGTATGTTTTTATTCAACTGTGTTTTCATTTTATTCCTTAGTTATTGTTTATATTTTCAATTATTAAATGTATCAAATAAAGTTAAAAAATTCAAAGCTTTTGTGCCTCAAAGGAGTTTATCATGAATGTAAACTGACAACCTACACAATGGGAGAATATATTTGGAAACCACATATCTGAAAACAGTTTAATATCAATCATATATGAAGAAATCCTTCTACTCAACAACAAAAAGACAAACTTACCATTATTTTAAATGCGCAAGACATGGATAGATATCTCTCCAAAGATATATGGTCAAAAACTCATGAAAAGATGCTCAACATCATTAGCCATGAAGGGATTACAAATCAAAACCACAATGAGTTATAATTTCACACCTACTAGGATGACCATTTTTAAAAAAGAGAAAATTACAAATGTTGAAGTGGATTGCTTGTGTGAATGTGAAATGGAAGAGCCACTATTGTTGATCGTTTCATGGTACCTCAGAAAGTTAAGTATTGAATTACCGTATAACCCAGCAATCCCACTTCTAGGTATTTTTCCAAAAAAACTGAAAGCAGGGATTTTAGGAGATGTTTACACACAAATGTTCACAGCAGTCTTATTCAAAACTGCCAAAAGATGTAAGTAAGCAACTATTCATCAACTGATTTATGGCTAAACAAAATGTGGTATATCCATACAATGGAATATTATCAACTGTCAAAAAAAGTTCTGGTACAGATGACAACATGGGTGAAACTGAAGACATCCTGCTGAGTGAAGTATGCCTGATAAAAAGGACAAATACTGTATGATATCACTGATTTAAAGCAATGAGAATAATCAAACTCATAGAGTCAGAATCTAGAATATAGTTTTCCATGGGACGAGGTGGGGTAGGGAACGGGGACTTAAGGATTAAAATGTAAAGAGTTCTTTTTGAAATGATGGAAATGTTTTGGTAATGAATGGTTGTGATGGAAGCATAACAATGGAAACATAATTAACAGCAATGAAATATGTATCTTAATGTGGATAAAAGGGGAAATGTTAGGATGTATATATGGTACTAGAATAATTTTTTTAAAAATATCCATGCAACTTCACTACACAATGTACCATAAGTTAAACCTTGGACTATAGTTAATAGTACAATTATAAAATATGTGGTTTCATCAATTATTACAAATGTAATAGTGGGGTATATAAAAACCATGGGCAGGGAGGGGACAAGCAGTTGAAATACAGGGGCTTCTTTGGGATTTGTAGGTTGTCCTGAGTACTGTTGTGGCAACAGAGGTAGGCCATTTTAAATCAGCACACACCACTCAGAACTGTGTAGGAGAGAGTGTGGTCTACGATGTGAACTGTGGTCTATGGTTGGTGGCAAGGCCCCAGGATGTGTAAATCCATTGAGGGTGGTGGGTCACACTTGTGGGAGATGTTTGTGTGGGATGTGGTGGGAGGTGTGGGAGGTGGGCAACATGGGAATCCCAGTGGGTTCTGTGTAATATTTTAGGTAATCTAAGCACCTCTTAAAATATATATATATAAATAACATTTTTATAAGCAAATGCACATATATGCATATATATTTTTATATATCATTTTACAAATATTGGTATGTATTGTGGAAGTTTTGATTTTTACCCACAATAAAAAATAAATAAATTAAAAAATAAAAGAAACCATGTATTTTATGCATGATTTTTCTGTAAACCAACTTCAACTTCTCTAATAACAGAAGTAAAATGGAAACAACTGAGTCAAATGTAGCTGATGGAGTAATTAGGTGGGGATAAGATGGATCTTTTGGGAGTAATGAAAATGATTTAAAATTGGATTTGTGGTAATGATTTCTTAACTCTGTAGGCTTATTTTTTTTAATCAATGAATCATATTAAAGAAACAATTGACTTTAGTTCATGTAAATGATACTGAATAGAGTTAAAAAAAAAAAAAAAGAACTTCACACATACCTACCATGTGATCAAGCTTTAATACTATTAATGCCTAGGTATTTAGAAAGGAGAAATGAAAACACATGTTTATAATAAGTCTTGTACATGAATATCCATAATATGTTTATTCAAAGTACCCCAAATTTTAATCTCCAACAAGAGGAAAATGAAAACCATTTTGTGATGTAATAATTCAATAATGTCAATGGCAATGAAAAAAACAGAGAAATTAGTCAATTGATCAATATAGCAGTATGAGATGCTCCAGCAGAATCTTTGAACAACTAGCAAAATCTGGCAGAGTCATCTTCCTCAGAAAACCAGAATACAGTAGTAACTGTACAAGCAATGAATCTAGAAAACAGAACTTTAACATGGTAGGAAAAGTTTCCAACACCCTAGCTGGCTCTTTTGTAAACACTTTCCAGAACAGTATGGAATCACCCTGTACTCTTAGCCCAGGTTTCTTGCACTTTCCAGAGAGAGTACAGTAACACCTACATGCATTCTGGGGTGCATGTATGACTGTGACTATCAAGCAGCAGCCTGAAAGATTGAACCAGAACATCCTTCTCTGCTTGCCAACCAGAACTTGCCCTGGGCACAGAAGCAGCTTCCAGAGGGCTTAATCAGCACAAGAATCAATTAATTCAAAGTGGCCTGGGGCTTAGGATTACAGGATTTAGAGCACAAAGAGGAAAGGAAAATTGAGAAGAACAATCAGATCCATGAAAATAGTATATTCCTACAGCAAAGAAGGACAGACCCAAGATAAGAAGTATGCTCAGAAAGAAGGGAAAGTCGAAGACCCTAAGATTTTGTCACAACCTGGAATTCTGGGCATGAGGGCTAAATTCTGAAGAAGAGCACCAACCATCACAAAGCCAATTTGCAATGACAGTGTAATATGTCCTTTGCATTGCTTTCTTTGCCTTTTGTTACATCCTAGCATTCATGGAAATCTGTGTCATAAGGGTTCAGGAAAAATTAATTCCACAGTTAATATGCAAAAATAATAAAATGTACAATGTGCAAAGAATTACAAAACAAAGAAAAAGGAAATGGCCATTCCAAAGGAAGAAAATAAAACATCAGAAACAATCAATGAAGAAAATCAGGTTTTGGACATACCAAAGACTTTAAAAATGACCTTAAATATGCTCAAACAGCTAAAGAAAAGACATGAAGGAAAAAATTAAAGAATATCAGAAAAATGATGCATAAACAAAATGAGAACATAATAAAGATATAGAAATTATCAAGAGGAACCAAGCAGAGTGGAAGACCACAATAACTGAAATTAAATATTCCATAAAAAGGTTCAGTAGAGATTGGAAATAGCAGTGGAAAGAATCAGTGAACTGGAAAACAAAACAATTTAAATTATTCAGGCTAAGGAGAAAGAAAAATGAATGAAAAGAAGTGAACAAAGCCTAAAAACCTCTGGGAAACCATCAAGTATATCGATATACACATTGTGGGAATCCCATAAGGAGAAGAAAGAGATGAAGGGCCAGTGGGATATTTAAAGAAATAATGGCAGAAAATATTGCAAATTTAATTAAAAATCAGAATATTCATGTTTAAGAAATTCAAGAAATATCAAAAAGGATAAATTCAATGAGATCCATAACCAAGAGATCCATACCCAAACACATTATAATTAAACTGTCATATGTCAAAGAAAAAAAGACAATATTGAAAGTTGAAAGATAGAAGCAATGCATTATGTAAAGAAAGTCCCAATAAGATTTTGCCTTTTTTAAAAATTATAAACAATGGAGGCAAGAATGCAGTGGAAAGAAATATAAAAGTGCTAAAAGAAAACAATTAAGAAGCAAGAATTTTATATTCAGATGAACTCTTTCAAAACACAGGGAGAGATTAAGACATTCCCAGATAAACAAAAGCTGAGGGAGTTCATCATCCCTAGACCTGCCTACAAGCAATGTTAAAGTGAATTGTTCAAACTGAAGAGAAAGGCTACTAGACAGATTATCAAAGTGGTATAAAGAAATAAAGACTTCCATTAAAAGTAAACCCTAGACCTGCCTACAAACAATGTTAAAGGGAATTGTTCAAACTGAAGAGAAAGGCCACTAGACAGATTATCAAAGTGGTATAAAGAAATAAAGACTTCCATTAAAAGTAAACACCTGGGTAATTATAAACTCCCATACTAATGTATTGAGTTTTGTTATGTAACTCCACATACAGGACACACAAGGCAAATGCATTTAACCAATGATAACTGTGTGGTTTTGGACCCGGAAGGTATAAAGATGTTATTTGTGAAAAGAACTTCATAAAGTTCATAAAATATAGTATGATACTAAAATTAACTTGGTATCAAATCTAAAGTGATTTATCATTTGGGATGTTAAATTAAACCCTATGATAACCCAAGGAAAATATAAGAAAATATGCATAATGTAAAGGAGAATGGATCCTAAATGATTCTTTAGAAAAGATAAACTGGATTAAAAAGAAGTGGTAATGAAGGAACAGAGAAATGAAAAAAGGTATGACAGAAACCAAATAGCAAAATGATAGAAATCTATTATCTGTAGTTACTTTCAAAGTAAATGGTTTAATTTCCTAGTCGAAAGGAAAAAGCATGACCCAACTATATTCCATTTACAAGAAGCTCACCTTTAATTAAAAAACACCAATAGGTTTAAAAAGGAAATGATACAAAAAATACACCATTAAAAATAAATTAAAAAATTAAAAGAAAACACTCCATGAATATAATAATGAAAACAAAGCAAGAATCACTAAATTATCATTAGACAAAGCAGACAAATTCAAATACTTTTAGAAAGAACAAATAAGGTCAATTATAAAAATATATGCACAAAACTCCAGAGCCCAAAAACATTTAAGCAAGCATTCACAAATTTGATGGTAATAATAGATGATTCTATACTACTGAATATAGACGTCAATATATCACTTTCAATAATGAACATCCAGAGCAAAGACCAATATGTGAATAGAGGGCCCAAACAACAGTATATAAAACAAGACCTAACAGACATATATAGATGTATGTAACATATGTATATATAAAGAAATATGTAATGCAAAATATGTTTGAAAACAATAGAATACACATTCTTCTACAAGGATCATTCTCCAAGATAGACCATATGCTATATCACAAAGCAAGTCACAATGAACTGGAAAGGACTGAAATCATACTAAGTTTCTTATCCAACTAAAAAACAATAACAAGGTGAGGAGGGGTAGGATGGCAGAGTAAGGAGCTCTAAGAGTCAGCTCATCCTATAGGGTGGATAGTAATCATCCAGGGCTATCTAAAGCACCTGTTTGGGATAACAGAGGTCCAGAAGATTATCCTACAACATTCTTGAAAGTATGGAAGGAGGGGACTGTCCATCTGCAGAGAAGATACATGAGTAGAACACTCCACACCATGGAGGTTGGTGCCCATGCCACAAGCCACCTCGGGAGCTATTCCATGGCTGGATTTGGAAGCTCCATTTCCCAAAAACAAGGGGGAAGAGATGGTTGGGCACTGACTTCAGCTACTGATTAGTAAATTAAGCTGGCTAAAGTATATTCCTAAAAACAGCTAAAGTTGGAACCTGTCCCAGTTGGAAAGAGGCCAGTAGCTGCCATTTTAACTCTACCCCTGCCATGAGGGGAAGTGAGGCTGACTGTGTTGGTAGGGACCGGCTTGTTTCCCCTGAGATCAGATTGCACCTGTAGCCTAAACCTCAGACCCACTCCAGGAGAGAGGAAGCTGGTGGGACCTGAACCAGCCTCTCTGGGAAACAGCAGGCCACAATGCAGAGGCTGGCACCCATCCTACTCTGGCAGTGCAAGCCACCTCAGTAGCTATTCTGTGACTGGAGTCAGAAGCTTTGTATCCCATAAATGGGAGAGGAAGAGACAGTTGGCCACCAACTTCAGCTTCTGATTAGTAAAAGTAGTCAGCTAAAGTGTAATTCTAAGAATAGCTAAAGTTTGAAACTGTACAAATTTAAAAGAGGCTGGTGTCACCATTTTGATTCCACCCCCATCATTTGTGGAAGTAGGGCTGATTGAAAAGCAAAATGAAGTTAGGGACTGCCTTCTTTCCACCAAGATCAGATTGCAACCCTAGCTTAGGCTCCAGTCCCACCTCTGGCAGGGAGGAAACTGGGGGGGGCATGCTCTAGCCTCTCTGGGTAAGTGCAGGTGCTTTTGACTGGCACAGACTGAATAGGTGGACAGGTGGGACTCCATCACTGCACCCCAAGAAGATAGGAGAGGAGCTGTGTTTCCTAAGCCTCTCCAGGTAAGTGCAGGTGCTTTCAGTCCACATGAATTGGTTTGTTGAGTGTCTTCAGTTCCATCCCCACCTCTGCCAACTCCCCATAGGATAAGGAAAGGGCTTGTATTTCCTCAGCATCTCAGGGTGACTACAGGTGTATTTAGCCTGCACAAACTAAACTTTTGGGCACCTGAGGCTTCCACCCCCTATAGGAAAAAAGAGGGACTGTGTTTCCCTAGGATTTCTGGGTAACTGCAGGTGTTTTGGCCCACATAGACTGAATAATCAGACACCTGTAGCTCCATCCCTGCCCTCAAGTAGGATAAGAGGGAAACTGGGTTTCCTCAGCCTTTCTGGGCAAAAGCAAGCAGTTTTGACCTGCATGGACTGAACTGTTGGGTGTTTCCTCAGCCTCTCTGCACAATGGCAAATACTTTGAACCTGAATGGACTGGACTGTTGAACACCTGTGGATCCAACCCAACCCCCTAGTAGGATAGGAGGGGTTTGCTGTCTCCACAGCCTCTCTGGGTAACAGCAGGAGCTGAACAATTGGGTTCCCGTGGATCCACCCCCACAACCCAATAGGATGGGAAGTGGCTGGTGCTTCCTCAGCCTTTCCAGGCAATGGCAAGGCACTTTAAGCTTATAGTGACTGAATTATTGGGCATCAGTATTTCTGTCCCCACACCCTAAATTGCAGAAGGGACAGTTCTCCCTCAGCCTTTCATGGCAACTGCAAGTATATTCAGCTCACATGGATTACAGTGTTGTTCAGTCCAAAGGATCAACCTCCAATGGCCCTAGCAGGGAGAATGGTGCAGTGCTCCATCAGGCTACTGGGGAAACTGCAGTTATTTTGTACCTGAACAGAATAGATTGATGTCCACACCTGTAGCTCCATCCCTGCCCAATATAGGGAAGCTTCTTCAATCTCTCCATGTAACTACAGACAGTCTTGTCCTGCACAACTTGTGGTAATACACACATCTGTGGATCTGTCCCTACCACTGGCAGAGGAGAAATGTGGAAGAAGCTTCATCAATTCCTAGGGCAATGTGGGCAGCTTCAGCTTTCACAGCTTACAGCACCACCTACAACTTCAGTTCCTACTACATAACCAGCAAATGAGAATAGGCAAGAAACCACTAAAAAGAGAAACTGCACCCAGAATAAGTACATCTAGTAAACCAGATTCCAAAATAACAACAAACAGGAAACAGGAAAATACGGCCCAGTTAAAGGAAGATAAACCCCCAGACGACATAAAGGAATTGAGAAAACTAATCATTGATGTTCAAACAAATCTCCCTCATGAATTCAATGAGGTGGTTAAAATGTTCTATGTCACTAGCTATTAGGGTAATGCAAATCAAAATGATAGAGAGATATCATCTCACACTGCATAGAATGGCCATTATTAAATTAAAAAAAAAAAAACAGAAAACAATAAGTGATGGAGAGAATGTGGAGAAATAGGAACATTCTTTTACTGTTGGTGGGATTTTAAAATATGGGGCATCTGTGGAAGATAATTTGGCAGTTCCTTAGGAATATAAATATAGAATGGCCATATAATCCAGCAATTCCTCTATTAATAATATATCCAGAAGAACTAAAAACTGTAACATGAACAGACAACTGCACATCATTACTCATAGCAGTATTATTCACAATTGCTAAAATACAGAAGTGTCCATCAGTGAAAGAACGCATAAAAAAAATGTAGTGTACACATTTTGGAATGAAATACTATGCTGCAGTAAAACAAATGAAATTTAGACACATATAATAACATGGATGAATCTTGAAGACATTATGCTAAGTAAAGTAAGCCAGACAGAAAAGGACAAATATTACATGGTCTCATTAATATGAACTAAATACCAAGATTAAATAAATGGAGTTAAAACTTAAAGTATAGGTCATTAGGAGATAAAAGGAGGGCTGAGAAGAACTACAGATGCTTAACATATGTAGAAATTTTAATTAACTTGACCGTAAAAGTGTGGAAATATATAGAGTTGACAGTAATATATTAAAGTGAGTAGCAGCTGGTATATAAAGGAGATTGTGGCTGAAAAGGGTTGTATAGGGATGTAAATTCAATTGAAAGAAAGCTAGGTAATAATCTGGGGACTGAATGACACAGGGAAATTAGAAGTAAATGAGAATTGTGGTTGATGGTACAGATGCAAGAGTGTCCTTCTGTGAGCTAGAGTGGATGTATATCACTATTGCAGGGTCGTGGGAATGTGTGGGAAGCTGCCCTGGCACCGGTATTATTATGGCTATCTTGTGTGCTAACGTCATTTTGTGCAACTATCCAGCTAAGTTCCTATTTCTCATTCTGTGCTAAATTTCTATTTCCCTATATCCACTGAGATAACAAAAGTAGGGCATCTCTTGTTGGTTTCTCTGCATGGCTTGTGGGAGCACTGCTGGTTCCTGTGTTCCTAGACAATCTTTCTTAGGAATTCAGACAATAACTTCTTAGTGCTGAGTTCATTCCACTCTGCTTCCTCCTATTGACGTCTGCAGTGTGCAGAGTCCTTGGAGACATTTGCTAATGTTCCTTTGCCAGCAAACATGCTTTTTGGATGCTTAACCCTTTATACTCTGACTCTCAGCATCTTCTTCATGCAGCCAGTACTGGGCGGCGGTTTCCCTCCAGAAGTGGGAATGCCCAATCAGGGGACTTCACCAAACACCATATATACCCACGACTCCTCCCCAATAAACGAGACTTGATCAGGATCCTGTCTTGTCTCCATTCTTTGCATCTCTTGTACTTGTCATTCCCACTCCCTCTTTCAGGTTTCAGTTCGATTGACCTGCGGGCCGGGTCAAGTGGCCCCCGAACAGGGACTGATGCATAAACCTTAAAATGTACTGCCCAGGGAGTGTTGTGTTCCTTCCTGAGGAGTCTGGCCCCTTCCTCAGGAAATAGCAAAATACTCACAAGTTGGCATCTATAGTATCAAAATCAATAATCCTAAAAAGTCAACCAAAACTCTAATATCAGTTACTGATTCAACACTTCCCAGCTAAAAGCTAAATATTGGTAAGTATATATATATATATATATATATATATATATATGACTGCTCTGTTTATCTGTCATTCTGTAACTTTGTTCAATATTGACTTAATCTTTTAATTAGTTATGTTATTTATGTTTCTCACTCTAATTGTCATTATAAGCCTATTAAACTAAATATACATATTAACATTTATCTCATATCTATCCAGAACTCTAGCCAAAAATAAGCCAAGTATATCAATATATCCCCTGATTTAGTAAGCCTGTGAATGTATGTATACTTATCATAAAGAATTAACAGTTAAACCTCTATTTATAAATGCTACAAAAACAAAAAAATAAAGAGGGGGGAATGGTACCCTAATAAGGGATCCCCCAGAAATTTATTAGCTCATTCTCTTTTTATTTTAAATTTTTAAATTCTAGACAAGGATGGATGCTCTGCAGCAGAACATTTCTGGCATACTAATACTAATACAAAATTTGCTACCATCTTATGGAAAGACCCTCTGGATAATACTTGGCATGGACCAGACCCTGTCCTGATATGGGGTAGAGGGTCAGTTTGCATTTATTCTAAAGAAATGGATGCAGCCAGATGGCTGCTGGAATGAATGGTCAAACAAATAGACAATAACCATGTGTCCAGGTGAGAACTCGCCCTGAGAAAACATTGTTTTCTTGCCTTATAGGAAATGAAGCAGCATGGAAAGCCATATCTACAAATCTGGATGGCGTGCTGTCTTTTGGCTGCCTCCCATGGGAACTTGGGACCCCCAGTTTCCCCTAATACCTTGTTAGAGAAGCTCTATGGGAAACCTTGTGAATGTCGTGGGGGCTACACAACCACTCCTGGGATATATACCCGAGTCGTACAATGCGGCACAGCAACTGCCTATCTACAGGCTACCCCAATCAATTCTGGAGGATTTGAGCAGCTATGGATATGTATAAATCATCCAAAGGTAATTCCCTCTAATAGTGGCAGTCTGGGGAGTTGCCCCTGTACCACCTTTCCACAGACCATGCACAGCACTTGTTATAGTGAGTTCCAGACTTGTACCGGACCGGACAATAAAACATATTTTACTGCCATTTTAACCAAGAATTCTCCTGGCAGTTTTGGAGGAGATTGGGACACCACCCCGAGGACAACTTACCCTAAGCTTGCCCAAGCCTCCTGTGTAGGCCAGGTAGGGAAACCGGTTTGCTGGAACCAAAAACCTCCTGTGCATGTGTCAGATGGGGGAGGCCCACAGGACAAGGTCCGACAGATTTCCATTCAAAATAGAGTGGGAGAATTAATAAAAAACCTATTTCCTCAAATTGGCTATCACCCCCTGGCCTTACCTAAAACTGAGAACCTAGATATAGACGCTCAAACTTTTGATATTCTCAAAGCCACTCTTAGATTGCTCAATGAATCAGTGCCTACTGTCGCTCAAGACTGCTGGCTGTGCTAACGATTGGGAGCTCCTATGCCATTAGCTATACCAGCCCTCAACGATACTTAATATCCTTATCACAATCGCATCTCCCATAATGATTCTTGAGCCCTTATCCCACCTGTTGCAGTGAAACCAATGTTTTTGAATAGTTCTCTTTGTCTATTCTCCCAGTCACTTAACAATAGTGATGAAGTCAATTTGGGGCTGCTCCAATTCGCTCAATGTAAAACAATAATCAATATATCTGATGCTCTCTGCACAAGCCAAAGCTTCGTGTTCATTTGCGGCAATAATCTCGCCTATTCCCTCTTACCTACTAACTGGACAGGGTTATGTACTCTGGCCACCCTCCTCCCCAACATAGATATTATTCTGGGAGAGGAGCCCATGCCAATTTCTAGATTGGACTTCATAGCTGGCCACCATAAAAGGGCCATACAGTTTATCCCACTTCTGGCTACCTTAGGTATAACCAGAGCCTTAGCCACTGGATCATCCAGTTTAGGATTCTCTATCACTCAATATAAAAGTTTATCTAAACAACTAATTGAAGATGTTCAGGCCTTGTCAGGTACTATTCAAGATATCCAGGATCAATTAGACTCCTTGGCCGAGGTAGTCTTACAAAATAGGAGGGGGTTAGACTTATTAACAGCTGAACACGGGGGGATATGTTTAGCCTTACAGGAATGATGCTGCTTTTATGCCAATAAATCTGGCATTGTCCGGGACAAAATCAAAATGCTTCAAGAAGACCTGGAAAAAAGAAGAAAAGAATTAGCCGACAACCCCTTATGGAGTGGGCTTAATGGGATGCTTCCCTATCTACTCCCCATCTTGGGACCTGTGCTTGGCTTATTAATACTCCTATCACTAGGACCTTTTCTCTTTAACAAAATCATGGCCTTTTTGAAACAACAACTGGATGCCATAAGAATGCAGCCCATCCAGGTCCATTATCATCGACTAGACATGGCCGATCATGAAGCTTAAAAAACTTCACCAAAATATCTTGAAGCATTGGACTGGCTAGCCAATGACGGGCAACTGGGCATTTCACATCGGCAGAAATAACCACCTAAGACAGAGACGTGGCCTTTCCTGCCTTGATTCTCGATGACGGGTAAGGTAAATGCTGCCTTTCTATCGCTTGCCCTGACCTAAGACAGGCACAGTCCCCTCAAGACCGATCACCTTGTCAGTCATCCATTTCTTAGAAATAAAATAAAGAAGGGGGACCTGTAGGAAGCTGCCCCTGGCACCAGTATTATTATGGCTATCTTGTGTGCTACATCATTTTGTGCAGCTATCAGCTAAGTTCCTATTTCTCATTCTGTGCTAAATTTCTATTTCCCTATATCTACTGAGATAACAAAAGTAGGGCATCTCTTGTTGGTTTCTCTGCATGGCATGTGGGAGCACTGCTGGTTCCTGTGTTCCTAGACAATCTTTCTTAGGAATACAGACAATAACTTCTTAGTGCTGAGTTTATTCCACTCTGCTTCCTCCTATTGACGTCTGCAGTGTGCAGAGTCCTTGGAGACATTTGCTAATGTTCCTTTGCCAGCAAACATGCTTTTTGGATGCTTAACCCTTTATACTTTGACTCTCAGCATCTTCTTCACGCAGCCAGTACTGGGCGGCGGTTTCCCTCCAGAAGTGGGAGTGCCCAATCAGGGGACTTCACCAAACACCATATATACCCACGACTCCTCCCCAATAAACGAGACTTGATCAGAATCCTGTCTTGTCTCTATTCTTTGCGTCTCTTGTCCTTGTCATTTTCACTCCCTCTTTCAGGTTTCGGTTCGACTGACCTGCGGGCCAGGTCAGGAATGTGGAGAAGCATGGGAAAAATACAATTGGTGTGACCTATGAGCTGTGGTTAACAGTAATATGGTAATATTTATGAATAGTGCCAATGATGTACTGAGTTGATAATGAGAAGATATGGAAAGCAGGGTGCCACAAATACATTATGGACCTTGGTCGGTGGTGGTCTGATGTTATTTCATAATCTGTAACAAATATTACACCAGAATGTGGTTTGTTGGTGAAGAGGTGCTATCTGGGAATTCTATACATGTGCATGATTGTTTTGAAAGTTCATGACCTTTGTAATAAAAAATATATTTAAAAAATAGTAGGGTGGGATGGGGGAAAAATAAACCAAATGTAAGATATGGACTATAGTTAGTAGTAATATTTTGATGATGCGTTTGCATGGTTTATAACAAATATTCCACAACAATGTGAGGTGTTGGTGGAAGGGTGATGTATGGGGCCCCTGTATGATGTTATGCATGCTTGTTGTGTGGGTTCACAACTTTTACTAAACACTTATTGTTTATATATGTTCATATATGAATGATATACTTCAATAAAAATATTTGGAAAAAAAAACTTTAATAGGTGAACTGGAAAATCACAAATATGGGGATATTAAACAATACACATTCTTAAAGAACGAACTTGTCAAAGAAGACTACACAAGCAAATGAGGAAATATTTTGAGGTGAATGAAAATGAAAACATAAAAAAAATGTATGAAATGCAACAAAGACATTGCTCAGAAGGAAAAATTAAAGCTCTAAATGCTTATATTTTAAAAGATTAAAGATCTTCAAACAGTAACCAAACTTCAGACCTAGAGGAAAAAAAAAACAAAACATGAGCAAAGTAAACTCAAAGGGAGTAGAAGGAAGGAAACAATCAAGATTAAAGAGGAGGTAACTGAAATCAAGAATAGAAAAATAATACAGAGAATCAATGAAATCAAAATTTAGTTATTTGAAAATACCAATAAAATTTACTTATGTTAGACTTAAAAAAAAAGAGAGGATCCAAATAACAAAAATCATTAATGAAAGGGGTGATATTACCCCCAGCCTTACAGAAGTAAAAATAATGATAGGAAGATATTAAGAACAATTCTATGTCAACATTTAGCAAATTTTAAAAATGGAAAAATTCCCAGAAAAATACTAATTGCCTCAATGGATTCAAGAAGAAATAGAAAATTTCAAAAGACCAAGAGGAAGTAAAGATTGAATCAGTAATCAAAAACCTCCCGACAAAGTAAAGCTAAGGACCATATGGTTTCACAGTAGACATTTCTACAAAAAGAACTACCATATGACCTAGTCTTCTACTTCTAGGTATATTCTAAAAAGAATAGAAGAACAGGAACTTGAACAGAGAGTTGTACAGTAGTGCTCATAGCAGCAATACTCATAATAGCCAAAAGATTAAAGCAACACAAGTACTTTAGTTTACTAGGGTGCCAAAATGCAGACATGGTGAAATGGGTCAGTTTTTAACAATGGGAATTTATCAACTTACAAGCTCATAATTTTGAGGCTGAGAAAAATTTCCAAATCAAGGCATCATCAGATGATCCCTTCTTCCTGCCAGCAATCCTGGTCTCCTCTGTCACATGGAAAGACACATGGTGGCATCTGCTTTCCCTTCTCTTCCAGGTTTTGTTGCTTTCAGTTACTTGCTTCTATGACATTCTCTTTCTCCTTATTCATCCCATTTATAAGGCCCAAAGAGGTTGAAAGTGAAAGAATGGAAAACAATACTGCAGTGCTGCAAGCAAATACTAGCCAAAAGAAAGCCAGCCTGGCTAGTGATATCAGACCAAATTAAATCAAACATTGTTACAAAAGTCAATGAATCAAAATGTATATGTATAAAATGGTCAATATATCAAGAACATATAGTAATTATAAATATATATGCAAGGAACCACAGAGCACTAAAGTTATATGGAGAATGAAAGTGGAAGATTTGAATGAAGAAATAAACAGCTCTTTCATAATAGCTGAAAAGTTTGATTTCCCATTTTCACAAATGCATGGTAGAATGAGACAGATGATCAATAAGGAAATAGAGGACTTGAAAAATACTATAAACCAACTAGATCCAGCAGAATATACATTCTTCTCAACTGCATATGGAATATTCCCAGGAAAGAACATGTTACCCCCAAGCATATACAGAAACACTGAAATCATAAATATCTTCTTTGATCAAAGTGGAATGAAGTAGAAATCAATAATGGAAGTGAAAATGGAAAGTTCACAAATATGTAAAAGTTGAACACAGTCTTCAACAACCAAAGTGTCAGAAATGAAATGAGAAGGGAAATGAGAAAACACTTTGAGATGAACAAAAATGGATACAGAACATGTCAAAACTAGTTGGATGCACTGAAAATATTGCTAATAGAGAAACCTATATTTATAAACACCTATATTAAAAAGGAGTAATCTCAAATCAAGAACATAATTTTACATCTTAAGGAAATCACAAACCAATCTCAAAGCTGGGTGAAGGAAGGAAATAAAAATTAGAGTAGAGATGAATTAAAGACCATAAAAACAATAGAATCAATGCAACTAAAATTTGGTTCTTGGTAAAGATCAAGAGAATTGAAAAACCAATAGATTAATTAAATTTAAATTAGTAATGAAAGTGATGACATTACTACCAACCTTACAGAAATAAGATGGGCTATAAGAAAATATTATAAACAATTATATCCCAATAGATCAAATATTGTAAACAACAGACTAATTCCAAGAAACACACCATGCCTTCTTTATTATATTTATTCTTAAAAAATGTACTGTTATGGAAAAATAAACAGTTGTAATGCATATTTTTAAGTAGACATTTTAGGTAATCAAGTATTATGTTTTTTGTTACTCATATTTTTATGTTACCTTTGTATTTCTAGACTGGCTATTATGCAACATTCTTAAGGGAAGTCATGACCACTTTAAGTCAGGGCTGTACCAGTGAAGGAATTATACTGGCAAGTAAAGCAATCAATCATATGCCCCCTGTTGTTTAAGTTTAGTTTAAAACAGATAATTTAAATTAAAGTTCATAAGGTTAATTTGTGAACATAACTATAATTCATCAAAAATACATATTTATGCATCAAAGAACATTATCAAGAAAGTGAAAAGACAATCTACAGAATGGGAAAAATAGCTGCAAAACCTATATATAAGGGTTTAATATCCAGAATATATGAAGGATGGCTGCAACTAACCAACAACCACAAAAGAATTTTTAAATGGGCTAAACACACGAATCTACATTTCTCCAAAGAACGTATACAGAGACTAATAAGGACACTAAAAAGTGTTCAACATCATTCATTATCAGAGAAATGCAAATTAAAACCACAATGAAATACCACATCACACCCATTATGATGGCTGTTTTTTTAATTGAAAATAACAAATGTCACTGAAGAAGTGGAGAAATTGAAACAATTGCATATTGTTGGTGGGAATTTACAATGATGCAACAGAGGTGGAAAACCATTTGGCAATTTCTCAAAAAGCACAGAACAGACAATTCCATTCCTAGTTATATAATCAAAAGAATTGAAAACAGGGCTCAAACAGATTCTTGTACCCAATGTGCATAGCAGGGTTATTCACAATAGCTGAAAGGTAAAAACAACCCAAGTGACCATCAAGAGATGAATGCGTGTTGCAATTTGATATTATTGATGAATGTCAAAATGAAATATTGGATTATGTCTGTAAAGTGGTCTTTTCCTCTGGGCATATTAGAATGTATTGGATTAAGAGATTTTACTTTTACTTGGTTAAATAATGATTAAGACTTTGATTGGGCCACATCAGTAGGATTTTGAGTTCCCACTCTCTTGGTGGGCAGGGATTCACAGAGAAACTGCATCTCAGAGAAGGGAGGTTGGAATTTGGAGATGGAGCCCAGGAAATGAACACACAGAAGAACACAGAGGAATAGAGACAGCTTATTAGACAAGGTAGAAGCCCCAGTGTGTTGGACAGAGTAATTTGCTGGTAATCTACAACTGGCCTTGTGGAGAGGGCAGAGCAGCTGAGCCCAGAGAGAAATGGGGCATTAGAAAGAGAGGAAACCAAGAAGCCTGAACTCTTGGTAGTCAGCAGCCAGCCATCTTGAACCAGCACATAACAATAGACTTTGGTGAGGAAAGTAACTTATGCTTTATGGCCTGGTGACTGTAAGCTCCTCCCTCAAATAAAAGCCAACAGATTTCTGGTATTTTGCATCAGCACTCTTTGCCTGACTGATACAATGGGTAAACAAAATGCAGTATATACCTACAATGAAATATTATTCAGCCATAAAAAAGAATGAAATTCTGATACATGTTACAATATGAATGGACCTTGAAATAATTCTGTTCACTGAAATAAGCACAGAAGCATAAATATTTTATGATTCTACTTTTATAAAATATCTAATATAAGCAAACTCATAGAGGCAGAAACTAGATTAGAGGTTATCAGGGGCTGTAGGGAGGAGGAATTAGGGAGTTTGGGTTTAAATGATTTGTTTGGGGTCATGAAAAGACTTTCTTATGTATGGTTACAAAGCTAGCAATATTGTGAATGTAGTTAATACCACTGAAAAATACAGTTAAAAATGGGGGAAAATTACATCATGTATATGTTACTAGAATAAAAAGAATTTGTTAATTTTTAAAAAAAATTGAAGATGTCTATGTATGGTATTACAGCACTGAAGCAAAGATGACTTCCTGATTTTGGGTTTTCTAGGAAAGTGTCCTTCTTTCAGAGACACACTGGACTAATTTTTGTGAATTGTTTTGTTTATTGGGCAGGTTTATAAAATTTTAACAACTGGGAAATCCTAGTGAAGGGATTTTATTACTTTGCATTTTTTATGCATTTGATATTATTACAAAATAAATCACTTAAAAAAAATCTTATGTCACTACCATGCCACTAAAGCATTCAAAGACTGAATCTACACAAAGGCAGTTCAACCAAAGTTGTGAATTTGTTCAACCAAAATTGTGAATGTAATCAACCTTTTAAGAACCTTGCTGTTATTAAGGAGGAAATGTGTGAATATTATCATAATAGCACTATGTTTTTAGTGCCTGAATAGTTTGGGGTGTTTATTTTTTAAAAAGAGATATTTGTATTAGTATTTTATAGGAACTCTTTCCTCTGCTGCAGGTTGCCCTTTGCCCAGGTTGAAAGCCTGGGGCATGCTACTGCAGAAACTTTTGGTAGAGTCTTTTGGGAGAACTTAATGCCCTTGGGGCCATGAGGTAATGACTTGATCATGGGGAGATCTGCAAGGTAGAGAATCTCTGGGTGATATAAAATGTAGGAATTTACCTTTATGTGCCAAGGAGTAGAGAAAGAAATGTAATCATGGCACTTTATGCACAAATTAACACTTATAGAATGTGTACATAGTATCAACTATGTCTAATGTATATATGGTATAGAATTAAGAAATATACTATACTGAAATAAACATCTTCATGCAAATAGATGATAAATATTGATGCAATTTATTAGTGTGAGATTATATACAGGTTCCAGAGAAATTAGTTATAAATCTCAACAAAAATTCCTGACAATATATAAAGGTGGATGGTTATTAGAAGGCCTATCCCCTTGAAGTGTATTTGATTAATGTAATTTTTAATGAGATATATGAATATATTTTCAAATTTTCAAATGGTTCATCATCAGATAAAATAATGATTGTTACAGGAAACAGGCATATAAAAAAATGCATTATAGGTATCCTAATTTCACCATTCTACAGATATACACAAAATTAGACTAAGTGCTTTCAGATTTTGAATTTTCACCAGGAGAAATTTAGTTTCAATGGAAACATCTGACTTACAAAAAAAGCCTCTGACACAGCTCTTAAAATCATAATTTAAATCCTGGAGAAATGTCAAATGCAGTATGCAATAGTAAATATTGAAAATCACCATTATGTTTCCATTTTCAAGAACTGATTTCTCTTAATGCACAGATTTTACTTATTACAAATTTATCCTAATTTGAAAGTGTCATACATATCTTGTTACGGTAAAATTCAATTAAAATAAAATTAACCATTTTAAAATGTACAGTTCAGTGAAATTTAGTACTTTTTCAGGCTGTGCAAGTTTCACATCTATTGAGCTATCTATACATATTTTAAATATCAATCACAGTGACACAAAAGACATTTCAGTAAGCTGAGCTTAAAAATAACTTAAGATCAATGGGTCATGAGTAATTGTACTGCATGGCAATTTTCTCATTTAAAAACAAAATAAATTAAAATGTGTATTTCAAAAATTTCACTGCCATGTTTGCTTTTAGTAAAGCCAGAAAAGTAAATGTTAGAGTTTCCCCTTCCAAGGTTTGCAATGATTAATAGGTCATAAGACCTGCCTATGTGCTAGTGTTCACAGAGGCAGCTCATCTCCTTCCAAGAATAAACAAAGTGGAGCAGATAAGGGCCATCACCCCCTCCAGGCCCAAGCACCACCCATCCCTCACACATTCCAAGACCTCCTAGACCACTTCTACCTAGGCATTTGGCCCCAGGCTATACTAAGTTTCCCCACCTATTGATGAACTGTATAAAGCCATATCCACCAACATCTGGGGGCAGGCTGAATCTCTTCAGACCCCTACCATGCCAGTGGGGGCCTGAAGTCCATTCTTCAGACCCCCTCTGTTGAGAGAGCTTCCCAATAACTTTCTGCCTGCAATCATCAGTCTCTGCATCCCAGTGAGTACCATTTTTCTCTAACATTTGGGGCCAAAAACCTAGGCTGGGGTCATGTTGAGACTGGCCAATTGGTGAGGATTCTTCTCCTGCCATGGCCAAACACCCACCCAACACTGTACATCAAATCTTGGCTGTGTGAGTTAAGGATTCCTCCACTGGAGGATCCTGCTTTCTCTCTCTCTCTCTCCTTTTTTCATTGTCCAGGACAACCCACCAACATTCCTGAGTTCTAGGTCAGTGATCCTCACTGCTGTCCCTAGAGGCCATAGTGGGCTGTTTCCTTGGAGATTTCTGACTGATCTGGGGATGCCTGTCTCACTCAGAATCTCTCCTGTCCTAGAGATCCTTAGTCTCACCCAAGCCACCTAAAATAGTAAATTCCATTTCACCCCCAAAAAAACCATGCTTTTGGACTGTCTCCTTCATAACCATAAAACTCTGTACCCAGAAGGACACATAAGACTTAAAAAAGCTCATTTTCTATTCAACTTCTGTGTGGCCTCAATTCAAATTGAATAATGAAAGCAATAGCCAGAGATTGGTACTTTCAATTTTGAAATTCTCTGAGACTTAAAGAACTTTATCCAGTGCAGTGGCAAGGGGTCTGAAATTCCTTACATTCAGGCCTTCTTTTATCTTTGTAACTGCTCCTCCCTCTTTTAATACTATTCTTCTTACCAAATTCTTCTTTTACACCAAAAGCCACCTCAAAAGCTTCCTTCTTCCTCCACTTTCTCCCTCTCTTCATCATCACTGCCTTCTGCCCCAACTCTCTCCCCTCATAATACAGGTACTGGGGCTGGTGCTTACCTCCTCTCCCCATCCCTTCCCCCTTCTGCATCCAGAAAACCCTTCCTCTGACTCCAATCTCTCCAATCACACCATTCATCTGCTGCCATATGCCTCATCTGCACCCCCTGAACTTCCTCGGTCCTCCTTCCATTCCCCTACACCTCTCCCTGGGCCCACTCTTTTCTCCCTACCCATCACCTGCTCTCAAGTCCAACTCCCCACTCTCCAGCCTCCTTCCCAATCTCCTGTCCTTCCTCTCCAGAAAGTGGCTGAGGCAGAAAGCATTATGTGTGTTCACATCCCCTTCTCCCTCTCTGATTTCTCCCAAATCAAACATCATCTCAGATCCTATTCTCTTATCCTTCTCATGTTATTAAAATTTTAATTCCCAGCTGCCCCTAATAATCTTACTTGACAAACCTACAATTGCATGCCTCTTACAAGTAAGCTTTTAGCTAACTCCTAAGTCTGTCTAAGTGTACTCCTTAAAAGCAATGATCCAAAGAAAGCAGACAAAAAAATAAAGAAAAGTAATGATCCAAAATATATGTGCTAAATACCTGTTTATCTAAACTATTAAATTAAAACTTAACTGCTTTTAAATTTTTTTTTTTTTTTTTTTTTTTTTTTTACTGGGAGGTCCTGGGGATCGAACACCGGTCTCTCCATATGGTAGACGGATGCCGAACTTCTTGAGCCACATCCATTTCCCTTAACTGCTTTTATAATACTCAAATATTCATAACTGTTGCTGATTACTAGTAAAAGTGTTTCCAAAAACAAGCTTGCATATTACAAGCAACACTGACTCCAGAGGAAAAAAAAATCTTAAAAGCAGTAAAATCAAAGATATAAAATAATGAAAAGCCTAAAAATAATCACACCAAAAGAGTAAGAATTACAAGTCAATTAATGAGCTTTATGTTTCTGTTGCTATGTCATAACTCTTGTTGAGTTTGCCTGTTTGTTCAGTGTATACTTCAGTACCTCTGGATAGTAATATTAAATTGATAAATGAAAATTCTTTAAAAAGCTCTATTCAAATGGCCAAGAAATTAAATAAGTGCTTCATATGAATTCTTAAATAGTGCATAAAATTCCTGAAAATAATATTATAGTGTTGTTAGACATGGTTTTTATTTTATTTTTTTTTAAATTGTATGTCACACAAACTACCTCTCTGCCTAGAAATCAAGAGGTGGATGCTTTAGCTCATATTCATCTAATTTGCCCTCCTCTGCTAAAATGCAGTTCTATGGCTGCAGAAAAAGAATGGCCATTGAGGGCTGCCAGAGGTGTTGCATAACAGTAGATTAAGGTAACACCACTGTTGTCTGCAGCAGTCCAAATATTACAAGTTTGTTGCAAAAATCAGGTTATGTCATTATCACTGTGTCTTAAAACTTGCTAAAGCTTTCTTCAGTATCTCCTTAGGCAAAACAATCCAGCCTGCATTCAGCTTCATGTGAAAAGGCCAACAGTGGATTTTAAAGTGCTTCCCCAAGGATGTGTGCATAACTCAACCATCTGTCCTGGCCTGGAGGCAAAGATTCGGGCTGCATGGAAAAACCTGTGGCTGTAACACTGTTGATGATATTATATTAACAAATAATCCTCTTTTTTTTCAGAATTAAAAGAAGCATCAGAGACAATGGTATCTTATCTTAAAAGCCCAGGATAGGCAAACAATTTGGGGCAAGCTACAAAGTCCTGGCTGTCTATCAAATTCTTAAATGTTGTTTATTTGAGTAAAACAAAAACTGTACCCTCTGCTGTAATTGATAAAGTACAATGTTTTCTCATATTAATAGCATTTATAATATTGTTGGGATACTGAAGACCATTCATCCCTCATTTAGCTCAGGTATTAAAACCATAATATATGTTAATCAGAAAAGGTTGTGCACAGAAATGAGAAAAAAAAACAACAACAGCTTCTTGCTTTTTAGGAAAAAAAAAAGAGTAAAAAGGACAATAACACAAGTTTAAGCAGTAAGGGGGGTGGTGAACCTTAACTTATATTGTAAATTGGATGTAGCCAATACTAATATTGGTTTGGGGTGAGGTTTGTGGCAGAGGCAACATTCTAAACAAATACCCCTTGGGCTTTAGTCACAATTATAAGAAGAAGCCAAAGTAAAAGACAGAAACAATGAACTATTGTGGGCTGCACTCTGTGGGGAAGAAAGATCTGTGGAAGAATATCTGGGATACCTGCCAGCAGTGACACATAACTGTCTATTATGTCCTTGCTGCCTCCTCTAACATCTCTCTTGGGACTGTTGAGGCAGATGCCCTTGCAAAAATCCAAAGCCATACCATTGAAACCCAAAAGCAGCAGAGTGGCTTCATTAAAAAGGCAGATACAAGGGATACCAGACCTTGTAGTGCCTAGCCCAGCAGTTCCAACAGCCTGTCACTTGCCCGCAGCTCATGAATATCACCCAAGAGTGTCCTTCATGCTCAGTCCAATGACTGTGCCATCAGTCTTCCCCTGCTCTCAGAAGGGTCCAGGTATGCTTTCAGTGCTGCATACACTTCAATGGGACTCTTGTAACCAGATCCTTACAACATTGAACTAAGTTTAATTCAGCACTGTAAACTATAGCTACAGCTCCAGTTAAAATACTAACAGCAAGACCAAGACAGGCACTAAAGTTACAAGTTAAACTGCCAGCTACCCCACAGCCCAAAAAGGGAAAGTAATAATAATTTGTTGGTGTCTATGCCTCTAACTATACAAACTGAGAAAAAAATAAAATCATTTTAACTGTACACCTTTACAGCCCTCTGGTTGGCAATCTTAAATTCATGAAAAGTAAAAATTCACTGAAAAATAGTTATGAAACAACAGTTAATAATCTAAAGCCTCCTATTCCTGCTAAAACTCTATGTGTGTAAGCCCACCAAATTATGTAATTTCACTGTCAACCATTAATGTTCACTGTTGAGTATAAAATCTTATTATTCCTTCTCCTCAGACTCCTGGAGGAAATAACCTCACAGCCCATTCTAAATTTCATGGTTAATTCCTATCCTTACAACAATTATAACTCTCATTTTCCTACCAGCAGGTCCATACATCTTCCATGCAATAACTCAGTTTATCCAAACAGCTGTCTGAAATATCACACATGATCATGAACAAGATCTTCTCCTGCTACAAAAATACAGTGCCAGCCACTGAGCCAGAAGCCACAATATCTCAGCACCAAAAGGTGAATGAAAACTGAATCCCACAACACCCCATAATAACAGAAAGCAGCCAGGTAACCAAAACCCACCTTCCTGCTCTCCCTCTCCACCCTACCATATCAAAAAGAATTGGGAATGTTAGCCACATTAAGCAAAATAATCCCCCACCACTCTGGTCAGCACCAGCAGGTATGTATCCACTACCCCAATAACAGATGACAACAAACCCCCACCCCTGTCCCTAATCCAATAGGATGTACTAATCTCAAAACCAACCATGAGAATATCACAAGATCATGGGAGGCACCTGTGCAATCATAAATGAAACTTGTTTTTATATTAACAAACCTGGGCAGATAGAAGAAAATCTTAAAATTTTAAAAGAAAACATAGAGATGATTCAGATGGCCTGAGACAACAGCTATGGAAATCAATCTTGGTTATCCTCATTTCTCTCTTACTTTTCGTCACCCCTAAAATCATTCATTTTGTTTATTATATCACCACTGCTGTTATTATTGCTGCTGCTTATTTTTGGTCCTTGTCTCTTACAGCTTCCTGTCTGAATCACAGGCTGAAATGTACAGTCAACAACTCAGGAATATGTGAACAGCATCTTCTTGCTACATGAACACCAATACCAACCTCTTCAGTACCAGAAATCAGAACCCATTGGACAGAATGGAAGGGAACCCTTCACTGTCCCATAGCAGCAGGAAGTAGCCATGCAAAGTCAATGTCCCAAATCCCCTCACTCTTTTATTCTCCCCAGTATTCCCATTACTTAGGTCCTTCATCATGTATACATAATCAAAGAGATGGGGATGTTAGTGATTCCCCCTTCAGAGCTTGCAATGATTAATAGGTCATATGACCTGCCTATCTGCTAGTGCTAACAGGAGCAGCTCATTTCCAACCAAGAATAAACAAAAAGGAGTAGATAAGTGCCATTACCCCCTCCAGGCCTAAGCACCACCACCTCCTCCCACATTCCAAGACCTCCTAGCCCACTTTTGCCTGGCCATTTGGCCCCAGGCTGTACTCAGTTTCCCCACCTATTGATATACTGTATAAAGCCATTTCCACCACCCTCTGGGGTGGGCTAAAGTCTCTCTTCAAGCCCCTGCCATGCTGGTGGGGTGGCTGAAGTCTATTCTTCAGAGCCCCTCTGTTGGGAGATTCCCAATAAACTTTGTGCCTGCAGTCATCAGTCTCAGTGTCCCATTTTTCTCTAACAGTAAAATTAATATAAATTTTTGATTTTTGAGTAATTAATATTTAAAATTAATGTTGGGGGTTGTATTTCCCATCCTTATAATTTTTTCAACTGTTTTTTTTTTCCATCTACATAAGTGGTGCAGGAAAAACTAACCATTAAAAATGTAATAAAAGTATATACATAGGGACACCATTTTCCCTTTCACCTCTGGCTCTGATATGGTTCAGACAGAACTGACCTGTCCCCAGCTTCTCCACTGGAAGAGTGCCATATTTTGTATGTTCCTTTCAGAGCTGTAAACACTTTTCTCTTCTCTCTCAGTCTCTATCAGGACTGTCTCCAGCAAGAGTCCTGAATCCACAAAAAGTCCTACAGCATGACAGATTTTGAGCTAGCAAAGCCCTCAATGAGTGGATATTAGGTAAAATACATCTTGCTAAAATATGACTTGGGAAAGTAGAGAGTAAACCAGTTTCTGGCAATAGTTCAAAAAATGAATTTTTAAGAAAAACACCTTGGAGAACCTGCAACAAAGGTCCCTCTTCAGCCTCTGGCATGAAAAGCAAGCTAATTACTCACGTGGATGCACCTGAGGAGTCCCAGAGCTAGGGCAGCTACTCCTGGGTCTGCACAAATGAAGCATTTCTTTTCCTCCTGGACACAGCACTGGAGCCCCTGGGGATGAACTTGGAGGTGTTCCCCACATGTTTTAGTTGGAAAAGAGAGTCATCCTCTTCTGGCTAGAGGTCCACAGAGGAGGATGCTTTGGGTTCTGCCTCATGGTGAAAATGTGCTCCCTGCCCTCTGGTCGAATCACTGAGATTGTGTCCAGGGTTTCCAGAGCCAGGAGACTGAGCCTGGGTGCAGGGGACTCCTCAGCACAGAAGGTTCAGAAAGAAGGACCCACAGAAAGCTCAGGAGCAGGTGAGACTCCACCCCACACTGACTCCCCTGCCCACACCAGACCTGGACCCAAGCTTTCATACTCACCCCATCCATCTGAACAATCCCAGGATATAGCTCCTGTGTAGCACAAAGGGTGACTAAGACCTCCGATGTGACTCCCCACTGGAACCCTGCTTAGCCACAGTCCTCCCCACCTTCATTGCACCAACCTTCTGTCCTGTCCAGTCAGGAGATATCCACAGTTTGTTGTTGTATTTGTTGGGGCCCAATGAGGTTTTCCCTGTCTAGGAGCACACTTCCAGCTGGAAGCATGGTAGGCCTAACGTCCTTTTCCCAGCCCAGGGTGCACAGAGCTACGAGGGTCACAGAAGCTCAGAAGGGATATTGCTTAAGCACAGGGGCTGGTTGAGGCCCCTCCTCCACAGCCTGCTCATTGCAACCTGACCCCAGGAATCCCTGCCAGGTATTCACTGTGTGTTTGTGTATTGGCGAAGGGGGTATTCCATCATGTAAATAAAGAAATCTCTTTTGTTTTAATATCCTGTGACTTTCTCATGTTTGCTGCAAGAATGGCATGTTAACATGTCCCAAGGGAGTGAAAAATTAACAAGTTAATTAGAATTACAAAGCTTATTTTACACTGAGAAAACAAATTATTTTCCTGAAAGACTGCATCATAGTATCTGGTCCCTCCTTAGTTCATTGGAGTATGTAATGCTCACATCCTACAAAGTGTGATCAAAGTTCTTAGGACCTGAGCAGCCTAAGTGTTGGTCTCCATCTGTCACTGTGTCTGGAGTGTGTCTTAAGCTCTCTCTGCATCTCTGTCACTTCCCATATATAAGGAGGAAGAAAACTCAGAGGGCTACTTTGAGGTTCCTGTGGGAACCAAGTAAAGAGCTCAGAATAATACCTGTGCTCCTTTTTAACTCTTTTATGGTCTGTTCTGACTTTAAATGCACTATGAGCAAGTCTCAGAGGAATAATTTGCAATACCAAAGTCCTCCCTCAATTCATTTTGCCACAATTCTTCTTCAGAATTGTGATTTGTGTGATTCAACCATGTTTTCCATCTTCCTCTTTGTAGCAGGGACAAATCAAATGAAATCACTTCTCTCTGTTACTGTTATAGTTGTGTGAAATTAGACTTTGAGAAGCATCTGGGAGAGTGGTAATGAAAAATTTAAAACTAATTAGAATAACCTTACATATAATAATTTTGCAGCAGGAGCATGTTGGGACAATAACCCAGGGCTCAAAATTATATTCTACTGGGTTTTGTTCCTATCTCTTCACTCCTGCATTTTAACTATGAACTCTAGGTTTGCAAGATGATCTGTTTAACATCTCTTTGAGTTGGCCACTCCCAAGGAACACATAAAGTAAAATATCTCCCTCCACCTAATGATTCTCAAATGGCTTGGTGGGGGTTTCTAGGTTAGGAAAAGTGAAGGACTGGATATCCCTGACTGTTGGGTGTTCTCAGATCCCCTATCATTGTTAGAGTTGACTTATTGTCCTGACTTATTGTAGGAAAGCCCTCCCATAGAATACTACTTGTGGATCTTTATACCCTGAATTTGAGAAATATGCTGAGGAGGCTGAGGTGCCAGGGGAATTGAAGAGTGATGAAGATGTGGAGACCCTATGATCTGGAAACTGGGACCCTGCAAGTCCCTAGAAAGAAGCCAGAGAGGTAGCGACAAAACTATCATCCTTGCAGGTCCCCAAGTCATAGGGAAGGAGAGATAGGATGTCATCTATGATTTTATATACATGAATGTCATAGTTTTTGCAACAGATTATTCCAAAGATATTTTGTTTTTCAAAACAAGAGTGGTTGCAATGTACCATAATGTACATACTGAATGTACAATATGAATGCACTTCCAAAACACCACTGCTGGAGGTGGGCAAGATGGCATCAGTTTAGGAAGGCACTCCCTAACTCACTCTCGAAGGATGGCTGGTTGGGAACAGGATATTGCCTGAAGCATTTGTGTTGAGGTCACACGAAGTGAGATCCTTGGGGATATCGATCTGGAGGGAGCTAGACAGTGAGGTGGATTGCTCAGGAAAGATTCATGAGTTTTCTTCCTTGCCTGTGGTAGTCTACACAGATGGCTGAGAACCACCCTCGGGGAAAAAGGCTAGGATGAACCGCGACTCTAGCCAGCAACCCAATGTGAGGGAGCATTCTCTGAGAGTGGGAGGGTTCTGGCAGAGGGTCAAGTGGGGTTTCCTTTCTGTGAATTTGGCTGCCTGGAACCCCTTGCAGCTTTGGGGAAAAAAATAGCTGGATTGTATGGCTCTGTATCACCAGGCTGAGGAAAGTGGTGAATCTGCTGAGGAAGGTTGATTTACCTAGCAGCCCAGTGATACACCCTGATTCCCACCAGAAAAAATGGTGAGAGGGAGCATTCTGTGAGTTTGGGAGGGTTTTGACAGAAGAAGGAGAGGGGTTTCCTTTCTGTGGGTTTGGTTGTATGGACCCTCTCATAGCTTTGGGGAGAAAATAAGCTGGCTTGAAGCAGCATCAAGCTGAGGGGAGAGGTGAAGCTGCTGAGGAATCCTGATTGATCTAACAGCCTGGTGATACAGAGGCTTGGCTCTGGAGGGGGCAGAGTCAGCCAATGTTATGTTTCTGCACTGACAAACATCAGAGCTTTAGCTCCCCTGGGGAGACCAGGAAGTGGGAAGTGCTTGATTAGTTTCCACAAGCCTATTTATGGTCCCCTTGGTGAATGGGGTGGTCTAGAAGAGGATTTCTTTTGAATCCCTTATTTTGCCAAAAAAAATGAAGACAGTCACTTTAAAAAAAATAAAATATTTTTAACTTAGTTTAATCACTAAAATCTGCCTCAAAGCCTGCAGATAGAATCTTGCAGGGCAATTGAATGATGAACACAAGCATACTTAGAGGTTCCACAAGGGCCCAAGAAAGAATACTGTTCTTCCTTAGCTTTGTTTGACTGTATGCTTGCATGTTTGTTTTTCTTTGTTTATTTGTTGTCTCTTGCTTTTCTTTCCTCTTTCCTCCCCCATCTTTTTATTTTATTTTATTTTATTTTTTTAAATTAGGTGCTGCTAGCTTGTCTCTTCTTTGCTGTGCTTCTTCTTCCCTGATTTCCCATTCTCTGTCTATATTGATTTTGTCTCCCAGTTCTATCTCTTTTCCTTCCTTCATCTTTCTGCTTTCTGCTTTATGTTGTGGTTCTTACATACCACCTTTTTTCATTAGCCCATAACTTCAAAGGTGTCAATTTCTATTCTATCTATTCTGTTTTCTTCTTTATTTATTATTATTAAATTTTTCCTTTCAGCCTTTCTTTACTCTTTCTCTCCCACCTCATCATTCTAGACTTTTAAATTATTGTATATATTTTCCTCTATTTGGCTTCCCAGTCCATTGTAGGTACTCCACTTTTTTTTCCTATTACTCTACACTGCCTACATGAGTTAAATATTCATTTTACTAAGTCTTTGTATTAGTAAGCCAAATGTGTGCTAATGTGAAATACCAAAAATCGGTTGATCTTTATAAAGGGTATTTATTTGGGTTAGAAGTTCACAGATACCAGGCCATAAAGCATTAAGTTTTTTCTCTCACCACAGTCCATCGCCATGTGTTAGAACAAGATAGTTGCTGGCGTTTGCCAGGGTTCAGGCTTCTGGGGTTCCTCTCTTTCTGGGGCTGTGTTTCTCTCCGGGCTTAGCTCCTGTTTCCTCCACAAGGTCAGCTGTAGATAATTAGGTGAACAGCTTGCTTCTCTTCTCTTCTTTCCAACATCAAAACTGCTTCTCAAAAGACTGCTTCAACTGTCCTTTGCCTTGCCTTTTATATTCGATTCCCCACCCACCAAGGGGTGGGGTTCAACACCTTAATCCTAACCTAATCATGCCCAGATTAACAGATCAGTTTACAAGCATGATTCAATTATATTTTTGGAATTCATAATTACATCAAACTGCCACATTCCACCTTCTGAGTTCCAAAAATACATTACAATATTTTAAAAAACTTAAGTCAGTAACAATCCAAGTACAAAATCATATGATAATCAGTTTAAAGAAATACAGTTCATCTTGAGGCAAAGTCCCATCTGCTGTAGACCTTGAACCTTACAAGACCATTTGACTGCTTCCAATACAGAAATGGAAAGACCAAGGATAAACATTTTCAATATCATAAGAAGAAATTGGGATGTAAAACATGAGTCATGGATCCTCTACAGTTCAGTAAACCTGCAGGATATTCTCCATTCGATTTCAAAGTTTGAGAGTTATTTTTAAGAAGATGTTTTTTTTTTCCTTGGGGCCACATGGGAACCCACCCTTTCCACAGGCTTGCCCAATGGCCATTTTCTTGGTTCCACACTCATCAAGCATCTGGGTGTTGACCAAGCTTCAGACCTCACCCTCCAAGAGTCTTGGGGTGATTGTCACACCTTACCCAATCTTTGGGTTAGAGTCTTAGCCTCCTTAGTACACTGAGGTGAAGAAAACATTCCCCCTAACCTTTGGCATACAGGTTCAACCCTTTCAGAGCAACAAGTTGACCACCTGGCTTTCCCTAACCTTTGGCATACAGGCTCAACCCTCTCAGAGCAATGAGTTGACCACCTGGCATTCCCTAACCTTTGGCATAAAGGCTCAACCTCTCAGAGCACTGGGTTGACCACCTGGCCTTCTTTAATCCATGGGGTCAGGTACACCCCTCTCAGACCAATTGGGTGTTGACCATAACTGCCCTAATCTTTGAGGAATGTGCTCCACCCTTTCTGCACCCTGGGATGGCAAAACTCTCCCAGAACATCGGGTGGGGACATCCACCTTCTTCAACTGCTGGGGAAAACTCACCCTCTCTGCACCATGGGGCATCAAAACTTTCTCAGAACATCAGGTAGGAACATACACCCTCTTCAACTGCAGGGGCAAACTCACCCTCTCTGTACACATGTGTGCGGCTCCTCTCTTGGCCCAAGGAGATGTCTTAAGTCCAGATCTCTGCTTCCATGGTTTTCTTCTTAAAGCTGATTCTCCTTCAATCTCTCCTTTCCATGTCCTCCTTTGTCCAAGCTGAAAGTGGTTTTGTTCATACAGCTCTCTCAAAATCTTTGTTGGTTTAGCATGCAGGAAGCAGGGCTCCAAGCCATCAGACAGTAAGACTTTCCACAAGTATTTCCGAGATAACTGCATCTTCAATTCTGATTTATAAGTTCCAGGTTTAGCTAAGTCTTCAAATGGGGTACTTTCATCTGGGAATTTGATTTCCACAAACTTGGAAGTTCCAGAATCAGTTTCTGTTTTCTTTTTGCCCAAAAGCGCAGTCCTTAATGTATTTCACTCATCTTGTATTTTGTTATAAGCTGCAAGAAGAAGCCAAGCCACATTTTCCAAGTTTACCATGGAAAGTTCTTCAGCTAAATGCTCTGGTTCGCCATTTTCAAATTCTGTCTTCCATATAACACCAGGAGTTAATCTTGCTAAGTTCTCTGCAACTTTAAAACATGGATCGCCTTTCCTCCAGTTTCCAATAATAGTTTCATCATTTACTTCTAAGGCATCATAGAAAGTCTCTTTAGCATCCATATTACTATCAACAGTCTTTTCAAAGTGATCTAGGCCTTTTCCATCAAGCATTTCACAATTCCTCCAAAAAATACCCCTTACCCATTTATAAAACCATTCCAACATTTTGGTATATGCAAAAGCACTTCCCCACTCTCAGTACCAGATTCTGTATTAGTCAGCCAAAGGTGTGCTAATGTGAAATACCAAAAATTGGTTGGTCTTTATAAAGGGTATTTATTTGGGGTAGAAATTCACAGATACCAGGCCATAAAGCATTAAGTTTTTTCTCTTGCCACAGTCCATTGCCACGTGTTAGAACAAGACAGTTGCTGGCATTTGCCAGGGTTCAGGTTTCTGGGGTTCCTCTCTTCCTGGGGCTGTGTTCTCCCCGGGCTTAGCTCCTGTTTACTCCACAAGGTCAGCTGTAGATAATTAGGTGAACAGCTTGCTTCTCTTCTCTTCTTTCCAACATCAAAACTGCTTCTCAAAAGACTGCTTCAACTGTCCTTTGCCTTGCCTTTTATATTCGATTCCCCACCCACAAGGGGTGGGGCTCAACACCTCAATCCAAACCTAATCATGCCCAGATTAACAGATCAGTTTACAAGCATGATTCAATTAAATTTTTGGAATTCATAATTACATCAAACTGCCACAGTCTTATACAGCCCCTTTTCTAACTTTTATCAATATTACTATTATCCTTCTACTTTTCTCACATCTTTTGATACCTCTTAATTTTTTGCCTTCAAGGGAACATAGAAAGAAGCAAGGAAATAAAATAAGAAGAACAAAAGGTCGAAGATGAAACTTAACACACACACAGAATCACCATCTAAATAAAACTCTAGAGTAGAGAGAGAAGTTAATAAACTGAATAAACCTTCAAGATAAAATGATGACTAGAGGGCCACAAAAAATTACAAATGATACTGAGAAACAGGAAGACATGGACCAGTCCAATGAACAAACTAAAAACCAGAAAGAGATGCGGGACATCAAAGAACTAATCAAAACTTTCCAAACAGATATGGACCAACTTAATGAAGTGAAGGAAGAGATTATGGATATTAAGAAAACACTGGGAGAACATACTGAAGAAATTGTAAACATACATAAAAAGATAATGGATAGGAAGGTGATCAATGGCACAATCCAAGAAATCAAAAAGATGCTGGATTCACATAGCAGAAGATTTGAACAGGCAGAAGAAAGAATTAGAGATATGGAAGACAATACATCTGAAATCAAACAGATAGAACAGATAGACAAAAAGATAGAAAAAATCCATCAGGGACTCAGAGATTTAACTGACAATGCAAAATGCACAAACATATGCATTATAGGCATCCAAGAAGAAGAGAAGAGAAAGGTAACAGAAGGAGTGTTGAAGGAAATAATGGCTGAAAACTTCCCAATCCTATTGAGAGAGATGGATGTATATGTCCAGGAAGCACAGTGCACCCAAACCAGTATAAATCCCAACAGTCCAACTCCAAGACAAATATTTGTCAAAATGTCCAATGCAAAAGATAAAGAGAAAATACACAAGGCAGCAAGAGAAAAGGTAACCATTACATACAAGGAAAGCACAATAAGATTAAGTGCTGATTTCTCATGTGAAACCATGGAGGCAAGAAGAAAGTGGTATGACATAGTCAAAGTACTAAAAGAAAAAAAAACTTCTAGCTATGAATCCTCTCTCCAACCAAACTGGCATTCAAAAATGATGGAGAGTTCAAAATATTCATAGATAAACAGAACTTAAGAGAGAATGTCAATAAGAAACCTGTACTTCAAGAAATATTAAATGAAGTTCTACAAGTTGAAAGGAAAAAACAGGGGTGAAAGAGTTGAAGGAGATTGTAAGAACAACTAAAAAGACAAAAGCAGAAATAAAACAACATAGGACATACATTAACCCAAAGAAAATATGGCTGAAATATGAAATTCATTATGAGTAATAACACAGAATGTTAATGGATTAAACTCACCACACAAGAGACATAGATTGGCATAATAGATAAGGAAATATGATCCATCTATATGCTGTCTACAAGAAACCCATCCTCAACCCAGAGATTCAAGGAAGCTGAAATTGAATGGCTGAAAAACAATTTTAAAAGCAAGCAATAGCCAAAAAAGGGCAGAAGTCACTATCCTAACATCAGCAAAATAGATTTTAAATGCAAAAGTTTTGTAAGAGACAATGATGAACACTAAATATTAGTAAAAGGGGTAATCTCTCAAGAAGAGAGAAAAATCATAAACATTTATGCAACTAATTGGGGTGCCTCAAAATACATGAGGCAAACTCTGGAAAAACTAAGTGGAGAAATAAAAGCCTCTACAATTATAGTGGGAGATTTCAATACAGCATTATCACCATTAGACAGAACTACTAGAAAGAGAATCAATAAAGAAACAAAGACTCTGAATAATAATTAAAGGACATGAAACTAATAGACATATACAGATCATTACTCACAAATACAGCAGGATTTACATTCTTCTCAAGGGCACATAGATACATTCTAAGATGGACCACATTCTAGGCTACAGAACAACTCTCAATGAATTCAGGAAGATCTAGAACATACAAAGTAATTTCTCTGACAACAATGGAATGAAATTGGAAATCACTAAGGGCCAGAGAAACAGATTAGGTCTAAAGATATGGAAGTTAAACAACACACTCTTAGACAAACAGTTGGTCAAGTAGGAAATCTCAAAAGAAATCAGTAACTACATTGAAACTAATGAAAATGACAACACAACATATTAAAACCTATGTGATGCAGCCAAAGCTTTCTTGAGAAGGAAGTCCATAGCCATAAATACATATATTAAAAAAGAAGAAAGAGTTAAAATTGAAGACCAAACTGCAAACCTGGAGGAATTGGAAAAACAACAACAAACTAAACCTAAAAAAGTAGAAAGAAGAAAATAACAAAAATTAGAGCAGAACTAAATGAATTAGAGAATAAGATAGCACTAGAAAAAATAAATAAAACCAAAAGCTGGTTCTTCAAGATCAATAAAATTGATCAACCATAAGCCAGACTAACAAAGAAAAAAGGGAACAGATGCAAATACACAAAATAAAGAATGAGCAAAGGGATATCACTATTGACCGCACAGAAATAAAGAGTATCTTAAGAGGATACTTTGAAAAATTATATGCCAACCAAAATGATAATTTAGAGGAAGTGGACAAAGTTTTAGGTACTTACAAACAGCCTACATTGATGAAAGAAGAAATTGATGAACCCAACAGTCCAATTACAAGTAAAGAGATAGACTTAGTCATCAAAAAACTCCCAACTGAGAAGAGCCCAGGACCTGATGGCTTCACAGCTGAATTCTACCAAACATTCTGGAAAGAGCTAGCGCCAATTCTGCTCAAGCTCTTTCAAAAGATAGAAGAAGAAGGAATACTGCCTAACCCATTTTATGATGACAACATTACCCTAATACCAATGCCTAACAAAGATAACAAAAGAAATGAAAATTGCAGACTAATTTCTCTAATGAAGCTAGATGCTAAAAGCCTCAACAAATAGCTGCTAATCACATTCAAAAATATATTAAAAGAAGTATACACCATGACAAAGTCGATTTCATACTGTGTATGCAAGGATGGTTCAATATAAGAAAATCAATCAATGTAATACACCACATAAACATATTGAAAGAAAAAAATCACATGATCATCTGTATAGATGCAGAAAAGCATTGAACAAAATACAGCATCCTTTCCTATAAAAACACTGCAAAAGATAGGAATAGAAGGAAACTTTCTGAATATGATAAAGGTTATATATGAAAAACCCAAAGATAACATAATCTTCAATGGTGAAATCCTAAAATCCTTTCCTCTGAGATCTGGAAAAAGACAAGGATGTCCACTATCACCACTCCTATTTACCATTGTCTTACAAGTACTTGTTGAGCACTGAGGCAAATAAAATATATAAAAGATATTCAAATTGGAAAAGAAGTAAAAGTTTCATTATTTGCAGATGACTTAAATCTACATGTAGAAAGCCCTGATAAATCTAAAACAAAACTTCTATAACATATAAAGGATCTCAGTAATGTCGGGTATAAGATCAATGCTCAAAAATCAGTAGCATTCCTGTACACCAATAATGACCATTCTGAAGAGGAAATCAAGAAAAAAATACCATTGACTATAGTAACTGAAAGAATCAAATACCTAAGAATAAATTTAACTAAAGAGGCAAAGGACTTACATATGGAAAAATATACAACACTGTTAAAGGAAATCAAAGAAGACTTAAATAAATGGAAGAATATTCCCTGTTCATGGAGAGGATGTCTAAACATCATCAAGATGTCTATCCTACCCAAACTAATCTACTGATTTGAAGCATTCCCAATAAAAATCAACACTTTATGTTGTAAGGAACTGGAAAAACTAACTACAAAATATATTTGGAAAGGTTAGAGGCCCCAAATCACCAAAGACATATTGAAAAAGAAAAATGAAGTTGGAGATATCACCCTACCGGATATTAAAACATACTACAAAGCTGCAGTGCTCAAAACATCATGGTATTGGGACAAGGATAGGCATACTGACCAAAGGAACCGAATTGAGAGTTCTGATATAGATCCACACATATACAGTCATCTGATATTTGACAAGGCCACCAAGCCCACTCAGTTGGGAGAGAATGGCCTCTTTAACAAGTTATGCTTGGAGAACTGGATATCCATATCTAAAAGAATTAGAGAAGAACACCATCTCACACCGTATACCAAAATCAACTCAAGATGGCTCAAAGATTTAAATATAAGAGCCAAAACCATAAAGACCTTGGAAGATAATGTAGGGAAGATCTACAGGACCTTGCATTGGGAAATGGTTTCAAGAACTTCACACCCAAAGCATGAGGAGCAAAAGAAAAAATAGGTAAATGGGATCCCCTCAAAATTAAAAACTTCTGCATCTCAAAGGACATTATCAAGAAAATAAAAAGGCAGCCTACCCAATGGGAGAAAATATTTGGCAACCATATATCTGATATGCGTTAAATATCATTCATATATAAAGGAATCCTACACCTTGAAAATAAAAGGACAAACAGCCCATTTAAAAAATGGATAAGTGACCAAAAAAGACACTTCTCCAAGGAAGAAACACAAATGGCTAAATAGCATATGAAAAAATGCTCAACATCGCAATATATTAGGTAAATGCAAATCATTATTACAATGAAATACCATCTTACACTCATTAAAATGGTGGCTATTAAAAAAAAACAGCAGACTATAAGTGTTGAAGAGGGTGTGGAGGAATGGGAACCCTCATCCACTGCTGTTTGGATGGTGAAATTGTCCAGCCACTGTGGAGGACAGTTTGGCAGTCCTCAGAAAACTAACAATAGATCTTCTGTATGATCCAGCAATTCTATTGTTGGGTATATACCCAGAAGAATTGAAAGCAAAGAAATGAACAGATATATGCCCATCAATGTTCATAGTGGCATTGTTCACTATTGCCAAAAGTTGGAAAAACCCCAGGGCCCATCAACAGATGAATGGATAAACAAAATGTGGTACATACATACAATGGAATATTACTCAGCTGTAAGAAGGAATAAAGTGCTAACACATGGAATAACATGGATGAATCTTGAAGACCTTATGTTGAGTGAAGCAAGCCAGGCATTGAAGGATGAACAGTAAATGATCTCATTGATTTGAATTGAGGAAAGTGAGTAGTCTCTAAGAACCATTGTCTGAAAGATAGGTTAACAAGATAGAGAAAGGGGAGAGAAGGTTGTGAGCCATCACCCATACGGATATAATCTATGGTAATGTAATAGAGTATAGTTGCATATTGAATGATAGGACTGGTGGGTAGTGATATTACTGGGTTTGGTGGTGCAGTGTTGACAGATGGGTAGATTAAGAAGGGCAGGTTAGAATACCCAGGATATTGAGGGGAAAGATGGTAGCGGGACCTTTGAACACGAGATTTGTGAGTATGAGGCTGAAGGTGCAGGAGTGGGAATGCTCTTGGCAATATGACAAGGTAGTATTACTAGCTTAGGGTGTTGTTTAGGGGGGCATTCAGGATGAGGCACATCTGGAGTACACTTCTGGGAAGTGTGTGTGTGTTCATCCTGTCATAATGTGTTGTGTCAGTGAGTGGAGACCCACACGGTGAGTGGGAAGGAGAAGGACCCCTCTTTGGGAGGACTGATTCACACAGAAACAGACAGGTGGGCATCTCTTATGAGCAAGGGTGGATCTTAATAAGGGAGGATGATCAGCATGTCAAGACCTCTTGTTGCATGTAACTATGAATTTTGTCAACCAATGAGTCAAGACATGGGGGTGTCATGTGCCCCAGAGGAATGGGGTGGGAGGAACAAAATAGATCAAACAGGGGGTATTTAGTGGTCAGGGGAAATGTTCTTCATGGATGCAGGGTATGCTAAATAGCATAAAAAATTATTAAATTGTACCATCTAAATTGTAAACTCTACTGTAAACCATTGACAATGTTTAGTAGCTATGTTTCACTATCTGTATAACAGTTATAACAATGCTACCATCCACATACAAAAAGGTTTAATATGGGGTGAGGAAAGGGGTAGGAGGTTGGTATATCAGAATCTCTACTATTCTATGTGTGACTTTGCTGTGACCTAAAACTTCTTTGAAAATTAAATGAATTAATTTGTCCAGTGGCTGGACAAATTGGGGAGTGAGAGGGGGAAGGTGCCACGGTGCCACTGGACTCCTATAATGCAATGATAAAAGGAAAAATGTTTAAACATTTTTTTAAATTTTTATGTTTTTTCCCAATTTTTGAATATCCCAATCCTTTAATTTTATTTTATTAAGAGTATTTTTTTAGTTTCCATGAATTTTATCTCTTACATTTAAAATTATCATTATTATTTCATTTTCCTATAAATTGTATTAATTGTATTACATCGGCTCCATCATTAAGGAAGGTTTGGATCACAGAAGGGTTACAACGGGTCAGGAGGGAATCATTGGTGGGGGGTGTCATGGATGGGGGTTTCATGGGAGGAAGTTCACCTGAATATAAATAAAAGATATATAAAATTGTTCTAATGATCAAGGGGTGGGGCATGGTCACAGTGGGTGGAGAATCACTCAATAAATGAGAGAATACTAAATTCCCAGTTTGAAGAGCTCTGCCACATTCTCCAAGGGAGCAGCAACCATTCTCCAAGTGCAGGGGCAGTGTCTGGCAAAGGAGGATGGTACACTAATGGGTTCATATTATTGATGACTATCCCTATGAGTCTTTGCTCTTGTAATTGAAACAGCCTATGGTTATGGGGTGCCTAAGGGTTGCCACCTGAGAGCCTCCTTGTTGCTCAAATGTGGCCTCTCTCTAAGCCAAACTCAGCAAACTGGCAATACAACTGGAAAAAGAGCTTGAATAAAAGGGGGAAAAGGTAAAGATAAATGGGTTCATATAACTAAGAGACTTCAAAGTGAGTCAGGAGGTCATCCCAGATGTAACGCTTACACACAGTTCCGTAGGATCTCATAGAACACCAAAGTGGATATAGCCTCAAACAGAGGTGATCCTGAGGACTCTGAAGATACCCAGGTCCTATATAAATGATGATAGCTCCAGAGATTGACGTCTTATCAGTGGGCTATACTTTGGAATCTGTGCTCCTAAGAGTGACAGAGTTGGACTCAAATAATTTCTCCCTGCACATGGTCCATCAGTCCCTTCTATTCAAACTTATATGTGGTGCTGGAGTTTGTAGGTGTACTTCTAGAGACTAGAGCCTTTGGCCTGTCCATGTGCCAACTGTGCCTGGAATCTTGGTGGAGCTGCAACTCCTACTCTACAGCTCAATGGACTCAAACAAGACACCTGGCGAAGAGATGATGATGGACAACAGCCATCCCAGGGAATGGAGAGAGTCTGCAGCTGTAAGTAGGATAATCCCCTCTATCTCATCCATGGGATATAAGCCCCCTCTCACTTTGAGTTGGAGTGAACATCACCATCTCAGACTCCTCAGGATTGTGGTAAGAGCTATCGACTAGAATGGACTTACTGGTAGTCTGTTGTATACAAATTGTGATGCAAGCAATGGAAGAAATTACAATATAGATGTGGAGCCAGTGGCCACTGAATGCTTTTGGGGCAAGGAGAGGGAAAAGCAGTTGTAATACAGGGGATTTTTCAGGTCTTAGGTATTATCTTGAGTGACATTACAATGACAGATATAGGCCATTTTACATCAGCACATAACATGCAGAACTGTATGGGAGAGAGTGTGGTCTACAATGTAAACTATGGTCCATGCTTAGTGGCAAAGCCCCAGGATGTGTATAACTATTGCAGGTGATGTGCCAAACTAATGAAAGGTGTTTATGTGAGAGGTTGTGCAGGTGTGGGAGGTGGGGAACATGGGAATCCCTGTAATTTTTGTGTAACATTTATGCAATCTAAGCATCTTTTAAAATATTTTTAAAAAATAAATATAAAATAAAAGGGATAAAAACAGGAAAAAAAAAAAAAGAAAAAAAAGAAAAACACCACTGCTGCTTTCAAAGCTGAGCCACTAGTGGTGTGGTTAACATGAGGTAAAGCATTGGGCACTGTAACTCAGAGACCAGCTCTGTGTTCCTCCTCATGGTATGAAGTTTCAAGACTGTTCTTGATAATTACACATCATAGTTGATTTTACAGAGCATTGTTTCAAAGCTGGCACTGAACCACTATATGGGAAGTTGAAAAAAATTAATACACATTATATGTGTGTATACATGTAAGTGTATATTGTGTGTATAAATCTATCAATCAATATATGAATGATTAAATATATGTTTATATATCTGTATAATATATATGTGTATAAATATATGTGTGTAGGTACTTCAAAATAAAAGTTAGTGAATCATTTTTATAACAGGAGTGTTTACTTCTTTAAGATGAATATAAAATATATCTCTTCTATTGATGCAAAGAAGGGATTTGAAATTTACAGCCTCCAAGTGTTAATGAGACTAGCTGGACCACTTAAGTCATGCTCAGAGGTTTCTCTCAAGGGTCCTCCTGACTCAGTAATAAGGGAAAAGATGGGAAGGCTCTTCCTGGCATAATGTTATACAACTCAGTAATAACAGCTGCATTGCCTGATTTTCAGCACCAGCTCTGTCCCTTCTTAGATGAACCACTTAGGGCAATTTGTTTATCCTCTGTTTCCCCATTTACTCTTCAGAAAGTGGGATTGATGGTAACAGTGTCCTCAGAGAGTTTGTAAGGGAACATTAATATTAAAATGTTTAGAACATTCCACTTAAATGTTAGATTGTTACTATGATCTTTAATTCTCAAAGCAATCTTGACAGAGGATCACAGTTTACAACTTCAAAGGTAAATGAAGGACCCATCCCCTGTGAGCACTCTCATTCCATTCACATTGAGAACGTTCTTTACTTCTAAGGGGCCAGTTGCTGCCCTTCCCAAAGCTTGTATCTCTGCCTATAATTTAAATTTCTCTCCTTTATCAGTAACAGATTTTCATGATTCCTTGGTAAATGGACTGACCACAACCTCCTATCATGTGAGGATAGGAGAATCTTTTGATGAGGGTACTTCAGATAAGGTTTGGCCCACATATCCTCAATATGATAAAAGGCATATATGAAAAACCCACAGCCAACATCATACTCAATGGGGAAAGGTTGAAAGCTTTCCCCCTAAGGTCAGGAACAAGACAAGGATGCCCACTGTCACCATTGTTATTCAACATTGTACTAGAAGTTCTAGCTAGGGCAATTAGACAAGACAAAAAAATTAAAGGTATCCAAATAGGAAAAGTGGAAGTAAAACTCTCACTGTTTGCAGATGACATGATCCTGTATTTAGAAAATCCTGAAGTATCTACAACAAAGCTACTTGAACCAATAAATGAGTTCAGCAAAGTGGCAGGATATAAGATCAACACGCAAAAATCAGTAATGTTTTTGTACACTAGTACTGAACAATCTGAGGAGGAAATCAGGAAGAAAATTCCATTTTCAATAGCAACAAAAAGACTCAAATACCTAGGAGTTAATTTAACCAAGGAAGTACAGGACCTATATGCAGAAAACTACAAAACAATGCTAAAAGAAATTTAAAAAGACCTAAACAAATGGAAAGACATTCCGTGTTCATGGATTGGAAGAATAAATATCGTGAAGATGTCAATCTTGCCCAAACTGATTTATAGATTCAATGCAATACCAATCAAAATCCCAACAGCTTACTCTACAGAATTAGAGAAGGCAATTACCAAATTCATCTGGAAGGATAAGTGCACCCGAATAGCCAAAAGTATTCTAAAAAAGAAGAGCAATGTGGGAGGAATTTCACTGCCTGACCTTGAAACATATTACAAAGCTACAGTGGTCAAAACAGCATGGTACTGGCATAAAGATAGACATATCGATCAGTGGAATAGAATTGAGAATCCAGAAATAAACCCTCACCTATACAGTCAACTGGTTTTTGACAAACCTACCAAGCCCACACTGATGGGAAAAAAGTCTCTTCAACAAATGGTGTTGGGAGAACTGGATATCTATAACCAAAAGAATGAAAGAGGACCCCTATCTCACCCCTTATACAAGAATCAACTCAAAATGGATCAAAGATCTAAATATAAAAGCCAGGACCATAAAACTACTAGAAGGATGGGTCTTAATCCTATTACAGGAGTCATTTGTAACAGAATGAAAAGAAGATAAAAATAAGGCCATAGAAGGAGTGGTCAGAAGCTGAATACAGAAGAACCCAAAGAGAGGGGAGAGACCTTGAGACTCTGCAATGTGCCTTGCCATCTGACAAGCTAAGGGCCAAGGATCACCAGAAACCAGGCCCAAAATTCCAGTCTCCTAGGAAAAAGCATCAACTTGATTTGGATTTTCCCAGCCTCAGAACCATGAGCTAATAAATTCCCATGGTTTAAGCCAACCATTTGCATGGTATTTGCTTGCACAACCAAAGGAACTAAAACACTCCTCAAATAATATTATTTATTTATCTCACTGGTCAATTATAGCCTCTCTTCTCTCCTCATTTCATACACTATACTATCTGACCCATCTCTTTGATTGATGACATTTCCTTCATTTCTGACCCTAAAATGACAGTGATCATACTATCATCTAGACTTCATTTATGAGCTTTTACCTCTGTATGCTTGTGTGTTAGGAAAGGGCAAATACTACTTTAAAAATGAGAAAGTCATTATTGTCCCTATTGAACATAAGGAAAGGGACAACCTTCTCCCTCCCATCACTGAGTATTTACTTTAGGAAACCCATAACTGTAATACCACTTTCTTTCTCCTTTTGAAATGCATATATTTGAAATGTGTGTATAAGTTTAAATGAGGGTCTTGCAAATTATACCACAAAATGTAAGAAAGAAAGGAAGCCATTTGTTTGAAATGTAATCAAAGAAATTGTCTCCTAATTTCCTAAGTGATGAGCATAACTTCTGGAGGTGGGGGTTTAGGGGGTGTGTTCCTGGCTCCAAATTGTAAACCTACCTTTGGCCATGAAGATGAGAAATAACTTGAGAATATGTATGTAATGGGTTATATCTGCTTAGTCACATAAAAATGCTTAAGATTTCTTTCTGTCTTTGAATTTCTTTGCAGATTGCTTATGATGCATCACATTTTGCTTTAATGTTTATTCAATGATAAAATTGTTTTTCTTTCACTTCTACATTTGTAGAAATGTTTTCTGGGTCAAGGAATGATTTTGTTTGGTCAAAGTATCATTTTTGACTCTTAAATCTTCACAACTAAGAGATAGTTTATAGAAGGCTTTCATGCCTATCATTATTTCCAGAGTCCCCATAAACATGCAATCTGTATAAGAGCAGTTTTCCTCTTCTGTAAACATAGCTTCATGAAAGACAAACCCACTGCACCTCTAAGGGATACTGCTACACTTTAGCCCCTTTGCCTTCAGAGCCACCATGCCTGTGAATGCTTCACTCGTGAGCCATATCTGGTGTGTCAGGGGCACTAAGGGTCTGAGGAAGTCCATTTCCCTTTCAGAAGAGGATCTAATGTCCATCCTCTTTCTCTGCTACCCTACACTTCAGATTTCATGGGATCATACCTCAAGAGACACTCAGTCTCAGGGTGAAAAAAGGGACAGAGCAGACCAAGTAAAAACACAAATGGGGGACTAGTTCCCACTTGCAGATATCATTTCCCAACTTCTGCTCCTATGTATGATTAACTGGAATTAGACTTCTGCATGAAGTAGCCCCATTGGTATCCTTAGGCCTTGTCTCTGTATAATAGGTACCTGGGAAAGAGCAGGACCCTTTGCTAAAGACTTTGAATCTCTTCCCCCTTTCCTTCAACTTGGAGCCTCCCCTTACTTGATCACAGTGGGAGAAGATGGAGTCTGAATCTCTATGAACTGAGCATTGGGGTTAAATGGGTTACTGGGTATCCACTCAGAGAAGTGACAGCACTTATTTAGGAATTCTGTTTATGGGAAATGTTGAATTCCCATAATTTGTGCAAGCTGTCCTGGCTAGTGGGATTCAGCTTTAGGATGTGGATCCAGGATCTGACTCCAGGGTCTGAAATCTTAACTGTCCCTGGAGGCTGTGTGACTCAGGATGTGCCAGAAAATGGAGATACTAGGGGTATCATACTCACTTAGAGTATGTTGTCAGGAGATTAAAATGTGATGATAGGTGAGCAGGTGTGGCTCAGTGGTTTGAGGGGCTGCTTCCCACATACAAGGTCCTAGACTCAATTCCTGGTCCTTCTTAAAAATATTTTTAAAATGTGAGCATATTTCCATTATACAGACTGTGTGTTTCAATTAAAACAAAAGCAGCCACAACACAACAGAGAGAAAGACTCATCAGCAGCACATGACTTCTGGGGCTCCTAACACCACCACAGATCTCACAGGTTAGGAATCCCCTGGAGAATGTGCAAATGAGAATCCTCACTGAGGGATTCCTCCTCTCCACTTTGGGTGTTCACCAGAAATCTACATTGGTGTCAAGTGCTTCAGATATCCTGATGTGGTGCCGAAACTTGCACTTCATAAAAGAGTGGTTCACAAGAAAAATACCAATATTCATGATGGACTTCCTTCTCTATCAGACAAGAAAAAGTGGTCACTAGAGTGTTAGTCATTCCTTCCTGCCTTAACTTTAATATGATCTCTGAGGTGTCTAATATCATAGTCACCATGCCCATCTCAGACAGGGATTGCCCTTTTCCATTTATTAATTGGAGAGGGACTATTAAGAGGTGTCCAAATAAATGTTGTGGAAACTAATACTCCTCCTTCCCTCTAACATATAATAAAATACCTGATTTCTTCTCATCTTGATGATCAGGGTGAATTAACCATCCAAGATGCTGCCTCCTGATTTTGCCTGCCAGTCCCTGAACACAATGAACCAAAGTGCCCCAGAAGGAGAAAAGTTCCCATTTGGCAGTTAGAGCTTGTAATACAATGGCGCTATATTTGGTCCTTTTTCTTTTGAATAACTTTTAGAGCTGGGTTCTGATATTCCTCTAGAAAGTTGTTTGGAATTTGGAGATGATTTAATTGTATCAATTGTGTAAGTGACATGTTAACACTCTTGAATCATATTATCTGTGAATGTGGATCTAAATGAATTGCTAAAATTATTGTTTCTTTTTAGGATAAGAGGGGAACAATAAAGGTCAAATCTTTACCCCATATTAGAATCAGTTAACAGTGAAAAAAGTTAAGAAGAAAAGATGAAGATCAGAGGGGACATCTGGGAACAGGCATTGCAGTAGGTAAGCACAACTCAACTCTCTCACAAAATCAATGGAGGGAGGGCAAAAAGCTCTCAGAAAGAGCTGCTTTGGGGATCTACAGATGAAGAGAGTGCTGGCTTCTGTTGCTATTTTATTCCTCAGTGTTGCTATACTTCAGAATCCTTTTTATTAAACTAACTCACCAAAATATTCATTTAATAGTGATGTTAATGATTATTCTGTAAAATGTGCAAGAAAATGGGTAACTCTTGAATAAATTTTTATGTTTTATAAAATTTAATTATGAAAAAAAATATTAGAACATAAAACATAAAAAAAATTGGAATGGCAGAAGAACAATGAACTGAAATCAAGGAGAGAACATTTGAACTTGAAATAACAGGAGAACAGAAAGAGAGAAGAATTGAAAAAATAGAACAGGGTCTAAGGGATTTGAATGACAATATGAAATGTACAAACATATACATTATTGTTGTCCCAGGTGGAGAAAAGACAAGAAAAGGGTCAGTAAGAATATTTGAGGAATTAATTACTGAAAACTTCCCAACCCTTGTGAAAGACATTAATATCAATATCCAAGAAGGACAAGGCAACCCCCCCCCAAAATAAATCTTAATAGACCTACTCCAAGAGTATTAAGAATGAAAATATTAGAAATAAAGAGAGGATTCTGAAAGCAGCAAGAGAAAACTATGCATTACATAAAGGAGAACCTCAAAAAGATTATGGGCTGACCACTTCTCAGATACCATGGAGGTGTGAAGAACATGGTATGATGTATTTAAGGTACTGAAAGAAAAAAATTGGCAGTCAGGAATTCTTTATACAGCAAAACTGTTCTTCAAAAATTAGTGTGAGTTTACAGTATTCACAGATTAATAAAAACTGAAAGAGTATGTTACAAAATGACCAGAACTACAAGAGATATTAAAGGGAGTGCTGCAGCCTGAAAGGGAAAAAATGAAGGTGAGAGACTTGGAGAAGAGTGTACAAATGAAGATTATTAGGAAGAGTGAGTTAAGGCTTAAAAGACAGGCAATAGTAAGATATGACAAGGGAAAGCCAAAAGATAAAATGGATGAAGCAAGTAATGCCTTTACAGTAATAATATTGAACAGTATTGATTGAACTCCCCAATCAAAAGACGTAGAATGGATTTTTAAAGTATTAGCTATATATATGTTGTCTACAGGAGACTCACCTCAGATGTAAGGATGCAATCAGGGTGAAAGTAAAAGGTTGGAAAAAATATTCCTTACACATATTAACCAAAATGATCTGGAGTAGTGATTTCAATGTTGAAAAAAAATAGATTTTAAATACAAAATTGTTATAAGAGATGAAGAAAGTCAATATATATTAATAAAAGGGGCAGGGAGAAAAATACATCTGTATAATAATAGTTGGAGACCTCAATACACATAATTCAGCATTGGAAACATGTGGACAGAGGATAAATAAAGAAACAGAACTAGTATTATGTTACATGATGAATGAATTAAACCTAACAGACATTTACACAGTGTTGCATCCCAAAACAGAAGGATATATATTCTTTTCATGTGTTACTGGATCATTCTACAGGATAGACCATGTGTTAGATTACAGGACAGGTCTCAATAAATGTAAAAATATTGAAATTATACAAAGCACTCTCTCTGATCATAATGTGGTGAAGGTGGAAATCAATAACAGATGGAAAAAGAGAAAATTCCCAAAATATGGAGATTAAACAACACATTCTTAAATAATCAGTAGGTGAAAGAAGAAATTACGAGAAATTAGTAAATTTCTTGAGACAAATGAAAACAAAAACACAACATATAAACACCTATGGGGAAGTTCTGGCAAGCTGGCGTCAGCTTAGTTGGTGCTGGAGTTGGTAGGTGTACATCAAAAGGACTTGAATATTTGGGTTGTTCATGTGCCAGCTGGGCTGTGAGCCTCAACAGAGTTGCAACATCTTCTTTCCAGTTCATTGGTTTCACCCAGTACAACTATAAAGCAGGTGATGATGGAAAACCACCATCCCAAGGAACCAAGAGAATCTACAACTGCATGCAGGAGAGTCCCATCCATTGGCCATATGGGACTGGAGTCCCCTCTCAATTAGAGGTGGAGTAGGCATCCCCAAATCCTCAGGATTGGGGAATGAATTATAGGCTAGAGTTGACTTATTGGTATTCTATTATAGACTTTTTGTGATTATAACAATGGAAGAAATTTTATCATTGATGTGGAGGCAGTGGCTCCTGGGTTCTGAGGTCACAAAGTGGGAAAACAAATGTAATACAGGGACATTTTGGGGACTTGGGAATGGTCCTAAATGACATTGCAGTGACAGATACAGGCCATTGTATATCTTTCCATAACCTACAGAATTGTGTGGGAGAGAGTGTAAACTACAATGTAAACCATAACCCATGCTTAGTGATAATTCTCCAAAATGTGTTCATTAATTGCAATGAACGTAACTCACTAATGAAGGATGTTGTTAATTTAAGTAAATATGGGTGGTGGGGGAGTGGGATATATAGGAATCCCCTATATTTTTTATGTAACATTTATGTAATCTAAATATCTTCAAAAAGTAAAAAAAATAAAAAATATATTTTAAAAAACCTATGGGAACACCCAGCAATATGGCAACAGAGTAAGGAGTCCCAAGAGTCAGCTCATGCTACAGGGCTGTGAGTAATTTCTGAAAGCTATCAAAAGCACTTTGAAAAAATGGAAGGAGGAGACTGCACATCTGCAGAGAAGATCTGAGTAGAGCACTCCATGCCACAGAGCCTGGTGCCCATACTCCACTGGCAGCACAAACCACCTTGGGAGATATTCCATGGCTCAAATTGGATGCTCCATTTCCCAAAAATGTGGGAAGATATGGTTGGGCACCAACTTTAGCTACTGATTAGTAAATTGGGCTGGCTAAAGTCGAACACTAAAAACAACAAAAGTTTGAACCTCTCCAAGTCAGAAAGAGCCTGGTAGCTGCCATTTTAACTCTGCACTTGGCATGAGGGGAAAAGGGGTGGATTAAAAAATCACAGCGCTGCTAGGGACTGGTTTCTTTCTGCACAGATCAGATTGCAGCTCTAGCCTAATCCTGAGCCCTACCTCTGGGCCTCTCCAGGAAAGTACAGGCCTTGTCTTGGAGGACAGTGCTCATCCTACTCTGGTGGTGCAACAGGGGAGGAAGAGATGGTTGGCCATTGACTTCAGCTACTGATTAGTAAATGTGGCTGCCTAAAGTATAACCCTAAGAAAAGCTAAAGTTTGAACCTGTCCAAATCAGAGAGAAGTTGGTGCCACCATTTTGATTCCACTCCCAGCATTTGGGGAAGTAGAGCTGATTGTAAATCACAGTGATGTTTGAGACTGGCTTCTTTCCATCCAGATCAGACTGCAGCCCTAGCCTAGGCTTCACCCCTACCTCTGGCAAGGAGGAAGCTGACATGACCTGCATCAGCCACTCCAGGTAACTGCAGGAACATTTGGCCAGCACAGACTGAAAAGTTGGTAGTCTTAGTGGGACAACTGTGGTCATTTTGGACTTGCACAGCACAGATTGCTGCCCACACCTGAAGCTCCATCCCCAACCCAGGCAGGGGAGGAAGGGGCATGAAACATCAGTCTCTCTGGGCAACTATAGTCTAAGCCTGCATGACTTGGATTATTACCCATGGCTGTGGCTCTGTCACTGCCCCTGGCAAAGGAGAAAGGTGGGAGAAGATTCACTGGTCCCTGGGGCAATGCGATCAGCTTGAACCTCCACAACTTATAGCATCATATACATCCTTGGCTCCTACTAAACAACCAAGGGAGAAAGAGCAGAAAGCCCTAAACTAAAAGAGAAACTGTACCCAGAATAAATACTAGATAGTATGCCAGATGCCAAGACACAAACAAAAATTACAATCCATACCATAAGTGCTGATTTCTCTTCAGAAACCATGAAGCTGAGAAGACAATAGTATGATATATTAAAGACACTGCAAGAGAAAAACTTCCAGCCAAAAACCTTATATCTGGCAAGATTGTCTTTCAAAAATGTGGGCAAGTTTAGAATATTCACACATAAACAGAAACAGAGAGTTTATAACAAAGAGACCAACCTTGCAGGAAACACTAAAATGTGTACTACATTCTGAAAATAAAAGACAGGAGAGAGAGGCTTGGAAGAGAGTCTAGAAATGAAGATTATATCAGTAAAAATAACTAAAAGTCTCAAAAGAGAGGTGAAAATATAATATGAGAGAAAAATCTCAAAGGTCAAAATGCATGAAAGAACTGCCTTTATAGTAATAACATTGAAATTAAATGGATTAAACTCTCCAATTAAAAGACACAGACTGGCAGAATGGGTAAGAAAATATGAGCCATCTATATGCTGTCTGCAAGAAACTCACCTGAGACCCAAGGATACCAATAGATTGACAGTAAAGCCTGGAAAAAGATATTCCACACATGCAGTGACAAACAAACAAGAAACAAGCTGGAGAAGCTATAGTTATATCAGATGAAATAGACTTTAAAAGACATGAGTAATGTGCAATCTGAGGAAGACCTTAGGAAAAAAATTCCATTTATAATAGTGACTAAAATAATCACATATTTAGGAATAAACTTAACCAAGGAAAAAAGCATCTGTATTCAGAAAATGACAGTGTATTGTTAAGTCAAAAAAGATGTAAATAATTGGAAGAACATTCTGTGCTCATGGAATGGAAGACTAAATATCATCAAGATGTCAATTCTACACAAATTTTTAAAAATATTTATTTCATTTATTTATTTCTCCCCACTCCCTCACCAAATGTGCTCATTGTGTCTCTTAGTTGTGTGCTTGCTTTCTCTTTTTATTAGGAGGCATTCTGAACTGAACCTGGGACCTTCCATGTGGGAGGGAGATGCCCATTTGCTTGAGCCACCTCTGCTCCATACTTTGTTGTGTTTCTCCTTATGTTTTCTTCCTTGTGGTGCTGGTTACATCAGCTTCCAATGACACCCCATCACATCAGCTTGCTGTCTTACTTGCCCTCCCAAGGATGCCCTGGGAGCCTAACCCAGGATGTCACATGGGGCAAGCAGGAGCTCAATCATATGAGCCACATCTGCTTCCCTACCCAAATCAATATACAAATTCAATGCAATCCTCATAAAAATTCCATCAGGATTTTTTAAATAAATGGAAAACAAAATTATCAAATTTATTTGGAAGGGTAGGATTCCCAAATAGCCAGAAATATCTTAAAAAAGAAAAGCAAAGTTGGAGGACTCTCACATCTGGTCTTTAAATGTTACCTAGCTACAGTGGTAAAAAAACAGCATCATACCGGCATAAAGACAGACACATGGACCAATGGAACTGAATTGATGGTTCAGAAACAGACCCTCATATCTGTGGTCAAGTGATTTTTGACAAGCCTGTCAATTCCACCCAGCTCAGGCAAAACAGTCCATTCAACAAATGGTGCTGGGAGAACTGGATGTCCATAGTCAAAAGAAAGAAAGAGGAACCCTATCTCATACCTTATAGAAAATTTACTTCAAAATGGATCAAACACCTAACTATAAAAGCAAGAAGCATAAAGCTTCTAGATAAAATTGTTGGAAAACATCATCAAGACCTGGTGGTAGGTGGTGTATTCTTAAAAGAGATAAGAGGAGGACTGAGATGGACTACTGTAGATGCTTCAATTAACTTTACTGTAAAAGTGTGGAAATGTATAGAGTTAATGGTAACACATTATAGTGAGTAACAGCTGGTTTATAAATGGGAATGTGGCTGGAAAGGGTAGTGTAATGATGCAAATATCAATTGAAAGAAAGCTAGAGAATAATCTATGGACTGAATAGCACAGTAAACCCAGAGGTGGGTGAGAATTGTGGTTGATAGTACAGATGCAAGAGTGTCCTTTGTGAGCTAGAGCAGATGTACATCACTATTGAAGGGTAGTGGGAATGTGGAGAAGCATGGGGAAATTAATAGTAATACTGCAATATTCATACATCTATGCCAAAGATATACTTTGTTGATAACATGGGATTATGGAAAAAGTATGCCAAATGTACAGTATGGACCAAGATTAGTAGTATTAGTCTGATGATATTATCTCATAATTTCTAACAAATGTCCTATCATGGTGTGGTGTGTTGATAGAAGTGAATTGTATGGGAATTCTGCACATGCGCATGATTGTTTTGTAAGTTCATAACTTCTGTAATAAAAATATATTTAAAAAAATAATAATAGGGTGGGTTGAGGGAAAATACACCAAATATAAGATATGGACTATATTTAGTAGCAAGATTTTAATGATACTATTTCATAATTTGTAACAAATGTCTCACAACAGTGCAAGGTGTTGGTGGTGGGTTGATGTATGGACCCCTCTATGCTGTTATGTATGTTTGCTTTGTAAGTTCACAAGCTTTACTGTATGCTTATTGTTTATGTATATTTATGTATAAATGATATAATAATAATAATTTGGGGAAAATACAGCAAATGTAAGATACTTTGGTTAGTAGTAATATTTTGAGGATGCTATTTCATCATTAGTTAAAAATGTTTCACAACAAAGCAAGGTATTTGTGGTAGGGAGACATATGAGAGGTCTGTATGATGTTATGAATGTTTGTTTTATAAGTTTACAACTATCACTCTACACTTATAATTTAAGTATGTTTATGTATGAGTGAGATTCATGCTATAAAGGGAGTACAGTGTAGGCAGAAAGAGGAAATTATCAAAGAACGGTATCAAAGAAGTAGTACAAAAATTGCTCAGAGCTTAAAGGAGAACTTTAAATTGAAAGGCTTAATGTCAAGATGAATTAAAAATACCCTCATCCTAGAACATTATTGTGAGGAGGAGAAGGATGGGGGCTTGGGTTGGACTCTCCATGGAACTGCGGGGAGGGCTGGAGGAAGCAGCAGGTGAACTCAGGGTATTTGCAGGTCTGTGGTTAAAACTGCAATGGTAGGAATGTTCTTTTGGCAAATATGGCAGAGGAGGATTATTTGTGCAGGCACTGGGGGTGTGATCATATGTGGGGTAGGGTGAATCTGGGGCATGCCTCTCTGGAATATGAAAGTGTTCATCTTGTCTTAGTGTGGGTGGAGACCCACACAATAAACAAGAGAATAATAAACTCCCATCCTTGGGAGTCCTGCTATGTTCTCAATTAGAGGGTCAAGAACAAAGACAGTGCTTAATAAAAGAAATCAGACCAATATGTCAAGTCCTAAATATTATTGCATGTAACAATGAACATTATTCTTCAAAAACTGATACTTAATGGTTACCATAGGCCCTGAGGGGGAGAGGGGAGTGTGATGGTTTGATATTATTTATAAATTTCAAAAAGAGTTGTAGATTATGTTTGTAAACTGGTCTGTTCTTCTGGGCATGATACCTTTTGATTGTATTAGACTCAGCTGAAATATCTTTGATTAAATTATGTTATGATTAAGGCTTAGATTTAACCATGTCAGTAGGGAAATACTCAGGGTTGAATCCCCACCCCCATGCTGGGCTATATAAATGGATACTCACTCAAAAAGTCACATAGAAAAAGGTACAGAGGAATGGAGCTCCATAATCATGGAAGAGAAGAGAACTTTGATCCTGCAACCCAGGGAACAGACAGGAGCCATTTGCTTGTTATTTTGCTGCTGAAGAGAACAGAGAACCTGAGCCCTATGTCAGCCTACAGCTAAGATCAGAAGATGGGCCCACAGAGCCTTATGAGGAAAGAGGAAGGCTGAACCCTCACAGACATCCCCATCTTATTTCAGCATGTGGCAACTGACTTTAGGGGAGAAATTAACCTTGAGTTGGACTCTTTAAGGCCTTGTCACTCTTAGCTTTTACCCCCAATAATACACTTTATAAGCCACAGACTTCTGCTACTTTGCATCAGCACCACTTGGTTAACTAACACAGAGAAGGAAAAATAGAAGAGATAGAACATAGGACATTTTCAGGGCATTGGAATTGTTCTGCATGATCTTGCAATGATGGATACAGGCCATTTTAAAATTTGTGTAAACCTATAAAAGTATATGGGCAAAATGTAAACCATAATGTAAACCACTGACCATGTTTAGTAGCAATGCTTCAATATTTGACATCAATGGTAACAAATTTACCATATACATGTAAAATGTTATTAATGGGGAAATGTGGGAGAGTAGGAGGTGTTTGGGTATATGGGAATCCCCTCTATTTTCTATGTGACTTTTCTGTAACCTAAAGCCTCTTTGAAGATAAAGTGAATAAAATAATACATATATGCAAGAAATTGTCACTGTACATAAAAGATAACAGATCTTACAGGAATGAAAGAACAATGAAATTTTTTATTTTATTATTTTATTTTTATTTTTTTCCTATATTATTTGTTATTTTTAATTATTATTTTATTTTCTGACTATACTTATTTGTTTATTTTTGGGCTTTGCTTTTGGGGAGGTTTTGGATCAGAGAAGGGTCACAACTGTGGCAGTGGAGGATCACTGTTGTTGGGTATCAATGATGGGGAATGTGTGGAGAGTGGTGCACGTGGGACATGCCTCTATGGCAATATGAATATGTTCAAAGGGTCATGGGGCATGGTTTCATGGGTGGATATCCACACAATAACTGAAAGATTATTGATTTCCCATCCTGGGAAGTCCCACTATATTCTCCAATAGAGTGGCAAGAATCCCCCAAATACATAGGCAGTGCTTAGTGAAGGATAAACCATTATGCCAGACCCTTGATATTACTGGTTATCTTATAAACCTTTTCTTGTGAAATTGAAACTTATCCTAATATTATATATTGCTTAAGAGTTGCCTCCTGAAAACATCCTTGTTGCTTAAATGTGGCCTCTCTCTAAGCCAAACTCAGCATATAAATACATTGCCTTCCCCGAAGGGTGGGCCATGACTCTCAGGGATTAGCCTCCCTGTCAGTGAGGGATTATTGCCAAGCACTGACCACCAACAGATCTGGAAAAAGAGCTTGACCACAAGGGGGAAATATTAAATACCAATGAGTTTTTATGGCTAAGAGACTTCAAAGTGAGTCAGGAGGTTGTTCCAGAAGTTACACTTATGAATGTCTTAGCGGGAGCTCCTTGACTGCCACAGTAAAAGGTGCTTCAAATGCCAGGCTTCTAAAGGCTCTAGAGAAATCTCGATACTATAAGCAGGACAGACTATCTCAGAAATTCTGCACCCAGTCAATGGGCCTTACTTTGGAATATATGCTCCCCAATGTAACAGAGTTAGACTTATTTATAATTCCCCTACACATGGTTCTTCTGCCTTTTATTTGAACCTATAATTTGCAGTATATTTATTAAATATATGACCCAGAGACTTAAACTTTCAGTCTGTTCATATGCCAGTTAAGTCCTGAATCTCAGCACTGTTGCAACACCTACTCACCAGTTCATCAGACTTACCCAGGACAACTAACAAAAGGACGATGATGTACAATGCCCATCCCAAGAAGTGGAGAATGTCTGTAACTGCATGCAATATAGTTCCATCCATCTGCCCCATGGGATCTAAGCCCTCTCTGAATCAGAGACAGTGTGGGCATCACTATCCCCAAATCCTTAAGATTGAGGAATGAACAAACATAAAAGGAGAAAGCAACAAGGGACTAAAATAGACATGATTATTCTAGCAATGGAAGAATTTGTATCACTGATATAAATGCAGTGGCCACAGAGGTTCTGAGGAGAGAGAGAAGGAAGAATAAGTACAACATAGGGGCATTTTTGAGATATTGGAATTGTCCTGCATGACATCACAATGATGAATCCAGGCCATTATACATTTTGTCAAATCCTATAAAATTGTGCAGGGCAAAGTGTAAAGTATAATATCAGCTATAGTCTTGGTTAGTACAATGCTTCAACATGTGTTCATCAATTGTAACAAATGTATCATACTCATGAAAGATGTTAATGTTGGAAAGTGTGGGATGGGGAGGGTATGGGGTATATGGGAATCCCCTATATTTTGATGTAATATTTATGTAATCTAAATCCTCTTTTTAAATTTTTTTAAAAATTAAAAAATGACCCTCACCCTAGAATATTATTGTGAAATTTCACACTGCCATGTTTAAAAATAAAAACAGATTTGTTACAAAGGTTGTTTGTAAATCTTTGGAAATGAATAGAAGTGGTTAAAGAATTAAACAAATGCAAACTTCTTGACAAAATATTAGCAAAATGAATCTCATAATGAATAAAAACATCATACCTCAAAAAAGACTAAAAAAAAATCCACCAAAACAAACAAACAAAAAAACAAAACAGAAAGGAAATATAAAAACAAAATAAAGACAAAAAAATAAAAATAATTTAAATGTTCTCTGAAAGAAAAATAAACCTGTGAGTGTTTAAACAGCAGAAAAATATTGGAATCATCAGCAACAACACTGCAAAATACAAAATAGTATTATAATACCTTCAAGTGCCTGAGGGAATAGTATTTTCAACTCTTAATTCTGTTCCTGCCAAATAGCTAATCAATTGTGAGGACAGATAAGAATGTTGAACTTTATCTCCCAAGCTTGTTATCTTGCACATTTCACTGAAGACATTCTCTAACAAGACAAAGAACTCCAGATAGAAAGAACAAGATGCAATTGAGGAAGTAGTGGAGCAAACCCAGACAAGCAATTTAGTATCTCTCAGTCAGGAGGCTCTACCCCAGGCCTAAGGAGGCCTCATTCAGAATAGAATCAAGTGTCCAAAATCTCATCCCTGCACATGGGATTTCCTGGGGCTATATAGGTCTCTGTTTATTGGCTCTGGGTTGCTGGGTAAGAGGGAAAACTCATGAAGCAAGTGGGCAGGCAGAGGTTACAGAAGCAAAGGTGTGAGTTTAGCTCATCTTCCTAAATCAGAGGGCCTCAGGGAGGAGAGGAGTAGAGTTGTTAACTTTGTGGATTCCAAGACAGAAGGGGAAGGAGAGCGCTTATCTCCCTGAGGGGTGGTTATCTTTCTAAAGCTGCCAGTTTCTGCAAAGGGGGAGAAACAGAGCAGAGCTGCAGGACTTTCTTCATCAAGGAGGCACTAGAGGGTGAGCAGAGGGGCAGCAACTCTTTCATTTTAACTCCTACACTGTCTTACTCTTTAGCTATGTGCATATTTCATTGTACAAAATAAATTTAATCAGAAATAACTTTGGGAAGAGCTTCTGTTCCAGTGACACAAGTTCTGGGTCTAACTGGACAATACTGGATGAAAGTGAACACCCTGGACTTTCTGTCCTTCTGCACCCTTAAATAAAAGGTAAGGGGTTCATGGCATCTGTTGCAGAAATAATTGTCCTGCCTAGAGCAGACTAACCTCTGCAGCTGGGATCTCTCAGGGTGACAAGGGGCACAGCTGCACTGGTGTTAGGGTAGGGCATCATGAAACCCAGCTCTTGACCTTGGACCAGCTGCCCACTCTGCAAAGAAACTTCTGCAGAGGACGTCAGTTGTGAGGGACAACAGCCACAATCCTGAGTTGGCCAGTGTGGGGTCTGCCAGGTTGCTGCCAGCAGTCAGAGAGCAAAGGCCAGTCCCAGGGCAGATGGGGGGCCAGGAAGCAGCATGGAGGCCCAAGTCCCCCACCAATATCTTAGTGCTCTACAGAGACCTGTGGGAAAAGCAAACACCACCTCTTAGTGGACAGAGGCTCCTGCAGGCTGGGACCTGGGAAGAGACTCTAACCACATTTGGGAATCTGGGTTCCCATTTGGGCTCAGCACTGAATGGCTGTGGGGCCCATACATCAAGAGTCACACTGTGTTCCCCTGTTCTCTTGCAGCATGCAAGATGAGAGGACTAGAGGCTGGGCCTGAGGGCCTAGCCCCAGGGACACTTAATTAAAATGGTTGCTGGAAACCTGAAACTCATTAGCAGTTGTGTTTACAATGGCTGCATATGGAGCACTGATATAAGACTGAAACCTGAGAAGGATTAGCAACAGCCCCAAAGTGGAGTCAACAAAGGATGGTGCATTAAAGCAACACCAGGCAGCAAGTAACTAGTAATTTATGAATTAATATTCATCATACATTCACTGTCTCTTAGACTGAGCTCCAAGCCTTTGATTACCCCACATAATCTCTGCAGCCACTCCAAAGTTCTCATTACTAGCCCCATTTCACATTTGGGAAAACAAAGGGATAGAGAGGTCAGGTGAACCTGCCCAAGGTCACACAGTAAGGTGGGCCAGGCCTGGAAGTTAACCAGCTTGGCCATGTGAAGCCATGGCCCTGGCTTGGTTCCCAGCCCTGCCCCAGCCAGCTTCATGTGCCATTAGCACCTGCATTACCATTCCAGCAGCTTTGATTTAACTGAAGGAGGAGCAGAGAGGCAGGGGCAGTGCTTGGAAACAGCACCTGGGACAGAGGAGGAACTTAGAAAAGATTGGTTTAACCCAATGACATTTGAAAACACAAAATACTAGAAATATATGACATTGACAGCTGCACATTATACTTTTTTCTGAGTCTGCCTCTCCCATTGTTAGAAGGAAGCTGCCCCCACCTCCATTCCATCCTCAGGGCTCCTTCCATCCTGGTATAGAGCTGTCTCTGCTCCCAGCATCCAAGGACCACCCTCTCCCAGCCCTGCAGTCCCATCCTCATGAGAGAGAAGAGGCTGAACAGGTGAGGTGCTCCTGGTGGCCACAGAGACAATAGTGCCTGGAAGCCAATGGCTTTGAGAGGGTCTCATATCCAGCAAATTCCGGGGCCAGGGCCCCTGGTTGGCCTCTGGGGCCTGCAAAGGGCACTTCCCTGGCTTTCTGCTGAAAGCAAGGCAGAGTCAGAGGGAGGGGAGGCTAGGAGCTCCAATGCCCTGCCTCCTTCCCCCAGCATAGTTAGGTCTTCCAAGCAGGTAAGAGCATCTGCTGGCTAGAAGAATGCATCACCACTGTTTCAATCCATTGTCCTTCATTGCTCTGTCTTCAGTCTTAACCAACAAACCAGAATTATGAATCTTGGACAACCCCAAACCATGACACTGGATTCAACAGCCCCCTCCACCTGGCTGCAACACAGGACTGTATCCCAACCAGCTCTTAGCCCTGGCAGCATATGAAGCTCTAAACACAGAGTGGCTGCTACAGCCCCACCTGACCAATACTCAGTCACACAGGAGCCTCTGAGCAGAGTCTGAGGAGAGCCTCAGTGGCATCATTCTCATTCCCTGATGACAAACTGACCCAACAACACCTGATGGTGAACTTGAGCCACCAGGCAACGCCCTGAACCTGCAAATGGCACACTGTCCCTGCCTAACCAGAAGGGCACAGGGTGACTGTGAAGCTTGCTGGATGCCAGCAGCGCACCCCCAAACCTTGAGGAGCTTGGGCCCTCAAACCACTCACCTGAGAGCACAGGCCTGTCCTCAAACTGGGCATGAGCTTAGGGGTTGCCTGATGGTCCTGGCAGGCCTTTCTCTGACCTCAGGAGGAGGGAGCTTCAGTGCCACCAGTGGTTGGCAAAACCAGATGTAGACCTGCTTGGCTGTAAAGCTCATCTCCAATGCCAGATGTTCCTGCCCAGGATAACAAGACACCCAGTCAGTCCAAGTCCATAATCATCTCTCCAAAGGCAGATGTGGCAGAATGTGGGGGAGCTGGAGGGCCACTCACCTGCACATTCACGGGTTTGCTACCAAGTGTTCCTCTAGTCAAAGTGAGAGACATGCCTGTGAGGAGCCTATGGGAACAGCACATGCTGCCCAGGTGCCACCCCCCAGATGGTACCCAGAGCCCATTTGAAAAGCCCCAGCATCATGGGGCTGGCAAGTGACTCCCTTGTGGGAAGCACAAACTATTCCCAGTGGGGTACACCTGCATCTGTGGGTCTCCCCATGTGTAGCCAAGCCCCCAGGGCCTCTGCACCTCACCTGGTGACTTTTCTCTTTACAGTGGAAAAACCAGAGCTCAGAGAATAACCAGGATGGCTTGGGGTTTCCTCTTCCAGTGAGGGCTGCCTGCTTCACCAGCTCTCTCCTGTTACCTGTATAGTGTCCCCTAATGGGTGGTATCCCCACCTGCCAAGCTCACACCTCCCCATGGGCTTCTCTCCCTGGTGATCCTTTGCTTGCTCTCCTTCCTCCATGTGGTAAGTGCTCAGGGCCTGCACACAGGAGATGCTTAAGGTCCATGGATTGAAGCCAGCTGACTGACAATGGTTTGGTTCCATGTGGCAAAACAAAGCCTCCGTGTGTGCAGACTCTCAAATCAGGGCAGGGATGTCCATCAGACAATGATCCCCTGTCCTGGGACCACCAGGTCACAGTAGATGAGGAACTCTCAGGAGACCTGAGGCAGCCTCTGGAGGGGATACCCCTGGAGGGATACTCCTGGGGAGAACAGCCTAGGGGAACTTCCTGAGCATCAGACCATCCATAAGAGCTCCTCAGTGAGGGATGGCCTAAAGGAGAAGCACTCTAGGGGAGGATTATCCTGGGGGAGCATACTGTGAGGGAGTAATCTTAGTGGGGAGCATTCTAGGGGGGAGCAGCTTGTGGGGGAACATCCTGGGGAGCAGTCTAGATGGGAGCATTCTGGGGGAGCTTTCTATGGGGGCATCCTGGTGAGGAGAATCCCAGGGAGGGCACAGCCATGGGGAAGCAGCCCCATCCTCCACTCACCCATATGGCCTTGTTGGGGCTGTTGCCCACACCCAAGATGAAGTCCTGCAACTTCTGGTGAACCTCTCTGGGAAAGTTCTGGCTCTTTAGACCCTCTGGGCAGAGGGAGGAGGGGGTTGGATGCCTGGACAAGGACAGTGAGGGGGAAGGTTATGGGAAAAGGGACCTCAAAGTCTTCCACCCTCTCCTCCTTCACCTCTCTGTCCTCAGTCTGGGAAGAAGGTGTGATCAGCTGCCTCCCATAGACTCAGAGGTGCAGAGGCAGAGGTGCTGGCCACCTGCAGACTCCAGGGGAGGGCCACAGATCTAGGGCCACAACAGGGCTCCTTACCCTGATGGGGCCCACTCCTAAGCTGGTTCCTTCATGGGGTCCCAAGACCCTGCCCACCCCTCACACACAAGCTTGGCACTCAGCTCCTTTCTGTGGAAGAGTTGTTGTGTGTGGGGGCAAAGGATCAGCTGTCAGTTATTCAGCCACTTCTCCCCTGGGAGTCCCTGGGGGTGAAGCCAGAAAGGGCAGGACCATGAGAGGACAGGACTCAAATTGGAGGGACCTGGTGTGAGCAGGACCCAGAGTGGGTATATCCTAGCCTGTGCAGACCCTGAGTGGGCAGGATGCTGAGCGGCTGGGACCCCAAGTGGGCAGCACTATGAGTGAGCAGGAAGAGGAGTGGGGGAACCCAGAGTGGGGGTAACTTGGTTGAATGACATGGGGTGGGGGGCCCTGAGTGGGTGGCACTAAGAGTGAGCAGTAAGCGCATTGGGGGATGCAGAGTGGTGGCACATGGTGGGGAGAACCAGAGTGGGATATCTGGAGTGGGAGACATGGAATGAGCTGCCTACTCAGTCAATGGCTTCTGCGATTCTCCACACTGGGCAGAGCTGTACCCTGGGGCTGAACTCCCTGTCCCTCTCCAGGACCAGTCTCCTGAGGCAATGGCTTCCACCAGCCCCTTCCCTAACCTGCTGCCTGCTGGGAGCAGCCCCTGCACACACCCCTCTCTTTTCCTCTCAGGCTCTGATCTGGCTGCAGGGGAGCTGGCACTGAGTGCTGTAGCATCCTCCACCACAGAGCATTCACCCACCCTGGCCATGTTAGCTCCTCCCCCTTATCACCTACTTGCTGTCCCCCTCTGGGTCCCTGGGATTCTGGCTGGGGTCTCCTCCTGTGGTCAATCCTGCCATGTGAATGGCCCTCAGATGATTCATCCCATGCAGGGTCCCCAGCCTCATCCTGCATCCTCCTTACTGCCTGGCACCAGTGGGCAAGGCTGGGAAGCAGCCCTCAGGGCCAGTGACTGCAGCCCTCAGCCCCATGCCAGTCCCTCTCCCTGGGCACCACCTCTTGGTGGGCTCCAATGCTTGCAAGCACTGGAGGCTCTGGGACATCAGTGCTGTCACCATGTTTGCTGATTTTCCCCATGCCCCACTCCACACAGTCCTCTGGCTTGGGGGAGTCCATCCCCCACCACACCTGACCCTTCTGCCCTGCTCCCTTGTCACACCCCCAAGCTGGTCACACTCACCCACACAGACCACTCCCACTTGGGGAGCACACAACTGCCAAAGCTTCTCCAGCAAATACCATCTCAGTGGACACCCAGCATCCAGGCTTCCTGCCCATCTGCTTCAATGATGCCTTCACCCTTCTGCTCTCCCTTCAGCCCGCCATGGCCCCCACTGCTCATGGCCACTGAGGACCTTGGTGCTAATTTCACAGTGATGGAAAGTAACCAAGTGAGAAGTGCCTCCCTGTGCCACACCCAGACTGCTCCCAGGCTGACCACCAGACTCCCGGTGGCTCCCACACCTGCCTTGCCTTGCCCAGGATTCCCCCAACATCCAACTCCTTTCAACACAGTCAGTCTTTCTTCTCTGAGTCCTTCCCTTAGTTGGGGTGTCTGTAGATCTCCCATCTCACACACTGGCCTCTCCTGCCTACCCCACTCCTCCAGCTGCCCTGTGATGCTGCTCCCCAATCCCACAGCACCTCTCAGAATGATCTGGACTTCTGCTGCTGACTCCATGTCCCACACTCTCTATGGCACACTCCAACTGCCTGCCACACCACAGCATCATGGCCCAGTTCAACAGCCACCTCCATCCAACAACCCTCCTGGACAGACCTCATCTGCTTGGCTTCCAGAACACCCTGCCTTTCTGATGCCCCTCTAATCTCACCTACTAGGCCCTCTCAGACTCTCTGCTGAAACCTCACCCTACTCTGTCTGGAAAGTTCAAGGGTGAGTCCCTGAAGGTCAGACAAGCAAGGTCTTAGCCCTAAGCCCTTTCTCCCCATCTCTCACTGCACCAAGGTTGAGCACAACCTGACACAACAATGCCTGCTAATAGGTGTCAGCCATTGAAGCAGGATGACAGTTCCCATAGCTATTCTCTCTACTTTTGTGTATACTGGAAATTTCCATAAGAAAAAAGTGATGTAAAATAGCTCTCTGCTGAAGCCTTGATATCCAAGTGCCTATTGAACAACCCCATGGAGGTCTACACTGCATCTCACACATCATGCACACAAATGGAACCCCATTCCTCCCTCTCAAAGTCTCTTCCAGTTCCCAGGGTTGTGGACAGCTTGGTGAGGAGCACTTTGCCAGTAGCCTCCTGCTGTTCCTCCAGGACAGGAGGGCAAACAGGTCCTGCATGTCAAACCTAGCCCATGACCTGTTTTCTTGTGGCTGAAGAACAAAGAAACTCTTACACTTTTTAAGCATTCTAAACAACCCCCACCCACACACTTACACACACAGACACCATGTGGCCCCTGCTGCCTATCCACTAACTGGAATGTTGCTGACTCCCTTGCAGGATGCCATGACCCTCCCACACCCTGGTCTTGCCCTGGTAGTGACCCCACCATGCAAACCAAAGGAAACACTGTCCCTGACTGATGCTCCTCAGCCCCCAACCTCCCTGCTCCATGGGCTCTGTGTTACAGCCAGACCTTGACTGCTCAGTGAATATACTCATCACCTATAAAGCACTAATAAATTTTAATTCAAAATGAAACCTGCCAAAATTCCAAATAAAGTACTGTTCAATATTAAATTAAATTTTAAAGCAATTCCACAAATTCTATGATTCTTATTTTCATTGTTTGAAAAGAAGTTACTTTTTTTCATTGCTGTACACTCAGTTAGTCCCAGGTAAGATGTTTCTGTTTACAAACAGTGTCTTACTTAAAATTTTGAGATAGGCTGGCTGTTACCTATTTACTATCAAGAAACAGGTCCAGTACGTTTTTAAACACTTTCCAAAAGACCTCTGCCTGTAATTGGCATCTCAGATTTTGAACCCATGATTGTCAGACTCTAAAACCCACATTCTTAACCTCAGCACTTCAGGACAAATTCTTTATAACCTTCATATCTAATGGAGCTTGGCATACCAGCAAAAGGCAGTGCCAGGATGTATTTAACCAATGTCCACTGCAAACCTAGGCTGTCTTTCTCCTTCTCTCTTCTCTCTAATGTGAAATGTAATCATTAGCATATCTTAAATATACTTGCCTGAATTTCTCAATCTTCTATTCTCCCCTGAACCCAGATTAGATTGGTGTGGATTGTCAGGTCAATTACTTAATAGCTGTGTGTCCTAGGGCAACTTACTGATCCTCTCTGAAAACTAGGGATGGTAATAGGATCAATGCCATCAATTTGAGACCTTTGAGATCATGATGTCATCACCATTTTGTTTCCTGTATACACTGTTGATTCTTAGCACATTCAGCATCCGGTAGTGCAAGTTCCCCTTATTCCTTTCCTCCTTCATAAATTTTCTAGCATTTCCTGCACTTTCCTCCATCATAATTTGTTGAGCACGTTTTTAAAAAATCTCCTGGTGGACAGAAGGCTGGAAGTTAATTTCCTTAGGGACTCCCCTGAGTAACTAGCAGTAATATTTTGTGGGTATAAAGATGTTTAAAGGGAAAGTATAAGGTCACTTATATTATTAAAAGGAAAGCTAAAAAATGTTACATGAAACTATATAGCATAGTAAATCCACATGTGAAATATGAATATGGGTAAAATTGCATATATAAGACCATTTTTCTTTGAAGCTGAACAAATGTATGTTTATACTCCAAGGTGTTCCCATCAGAGGAAAAAAAAAACCCATTATGCTAAGTGAAAGAAACCAGAAACATTGTACTACATATTTTTTGATTCCATTTATCTAAATTGTGAATATAAATCAACTTATAAAGCTGAAATTAGATTAGTAGTTATATAAGGCTGGGAAAGGACTGCTAAGGGGTTTGGAAAGTTTCTTTTTGGAGTTCTGAAATTGTTCTAAAATTTTTTGTGGTTATGAATATACAACACGGTGATTATACTAAAACCATTGATTATACACTTTGGATAGATCATTGGGTATGTGAATGTATATCAATAACACTGCTTAATATAATTAAAAATGTGCAAGAATTGGCAGAAATAGCAGCTATGTACAGCAGGGGAAGCATAGAGAGATTGAGAGGTGAAGAATTTTCTTTGAATATTTGTCTGATTTTTGTTTGTTATTATTACTGAAATAATGAAAATGCTCTAAAAACAATTGAAGTGATGAATGCACAACTCTGTGATCATACGAAATACCATTGATTGTACACTTTGGATGAACTGTGTGCTTTATTAATATGCATCAATTTTGTTGGGCACATTCTTTCTGGACTCTTTTCTGGAACAAAATTCCCAGGACCCAGGCTTCTGAGTAGCTCTGTGTGATACAGACAAATTCCAGGAGAGGAGAAAGGGTGTTTGATGTCCAGGACAGTAGTCCATGGAGGCTAGAGGGAATATAGAGCTTGAGGGTGTAATTGAGTCCTTCCTTTCTTGGGGGCTGGACAGTTTCCTCAGGAGGCAGACTGAGGTGGGAGCAGGGAATGGGAAAAGAGGAGCCTCATTTTTCAGTGGCCACAACACTAAAACAGATACTTAGGTATGGCCCTTTTTCTTGCTGTAACAGAAATGATTTACACTTAAAATCTTGCTCAAAGAGTCAGATGGGTTTGGGAATCCTCTGCCTCCAGTTGAAGACAAATATTTTTCAGGTGAGGCAAAGCCCTGCAAAGCCTCTCCCCTGGGGTATGGTCCAGGCTCCCCCCATAAATTTGCTCCTCTGTCATCCTGGGCTCCAACCTCACTCCTCAGAGCAAGGACCCTGCAGGTGGGGACCCACCCTCCCTGCAGCCTGGGTCCACAGGGCCAGACCATGCTTCCCTGAAGACTTTTTCTTCCAAACAGGCCTGAGAGTAGCATGAAGTGAGTGAGGCATCAAAAAACTGAGTCATCAAGATAAATAATGTCTTGATGCAATATTCCTAAAAATTAAACTTAGTGCCAAAGAATCTGTGATGGCAAGAATTTCAAAATTTTAAATATTAGCATGTCAGCATTATTGATAATTTCTTTTTGGTCGGGCTGCAAGGGGGCTGAGTACCACTGCTGCACCCATACAAGGCCGTTTGCTGGCCGTAATCCCTCTTTTCCTCAGATCCTTAGTCAGATGTGGGGAAGGGGACAGGCAGCTTAGAGCCCAGATTCTGTTGATGGAGCATAAGTGTCAGATGCCTTGCTCAGGTCACCTAATCTGCATAAGTATCCTGTCATTACACTGCTATTTAAGTTTTATTTTCTAGTGGTTACCCCAGGGCTTAAGATACACATCCAGCCTACCTTTATACCAGTCCATGTGTAGTGTGAGAACCTAACAAATAGTCCATGTCCAGCTCCTCCCTCCCACCCCTTGTGCTTTTACTGCAACACTTTTGACTATCACTTGTGCCATAACACACAAGATTGCCAAGTTTTTCTTTAGACAGTTTTCTTTTAGGGTGGTTAAAAAGGATTAAGTGTATGTTATATGTTCACATTCATTTTCACCCTTTCCTGGTTTTCATTTCTTTTGTGGATCCAATATTTAGACTGGTGTCATTCCTTTGCCTGAAGAACTAATTTTACATGTCTTGTGCAATTCAAATTCTTTCATTTTTAAAAGGTTTTGTTTTTGATATTTCTTAATTTTTCTTTCACTTTTGAAAGATATTTTTGCTAGGTTAAAGTGGCTTTCCTTTAGTCACTTTAAAGATCATCCTCTAATTTAAATAGTTTCTGACAAGTCTACTGTATTCCTTTTTTTTGTTCCCCTATATGTCATGTTTTCAGCTGTTTGAATATATGTTTAGGTGTGGTGTGTGTATGTGTGTGTATGTTTGTGTACATATGATATTTATCCTGCTTGGTAGGTTCTGAGTTTCCTTAATCTGTAGTTTGATGACTTTCATTACTTTTAGATAATTTCAAGTCATTTTCAAATATCTCTTCTGTTTTTTTCTTGCTTTTTTCATGGGATTCCCAACTACACATTTGTTGGGTCATTTGATATGGTTCCATGGCTCTTGGAGGCCCTGTTCTGTTTCACTTTACAGTTTTCTCTTTCTCTTTCTGTTGGGATAACTTCTATTGACCTGTCCTCAATGATTCTTTCTTTGGCTGAGTGGAGCTTAGAGATAAGCCCACCCATAGAGGGCATCTTTCATCTCTATCATGTTGGTGGGGAGAGGGGAATTGCTATTGTTTTTTTTTTTTTCTTTCAACATTTCTACTTGATTAATGTTTTCATCTTTCTGCTAAAATTTCCAAACTGTTCAAGCTTGGAGTCCACCTTTCCCATTAAAACCTTTAACATACTTTATAGTTATTTAAAACTTCCTGTTGGAAATAAATATTTATTTAATAAAAAGAATAAAATTCCCTGTTGGATAGTGCCAAAATTTGGGTTTGCTATCTGAGCTTAATTTTGTTGATCATTTTCTCTCTTGGCAGTGTTTTTGCTTTTTCTCTTTTTATTGTGGTAATATTTGGACAAAAGCTAGCCATATTCTGTAAGAGAACAAAAGTGAAATGAATAGTATTTATGAATCAAGAGGCTCACATCTCCTCTGCTGGGCCATTAGTGTGGGAGACTGAGTCAGTGTAATCTGTAGTTGAGCTGGTTTTGGATTTTGTTTTACTGTTTGTTTATTTACAAAATGTCTAAAATTTATAAGATCTGTACCCACCAAACAACAGCTGCACCTTCCTCCCTCTCCTCATCTCCTGGTAACCTCTCACCTACTTTCTGTGAGTGAGTTTGCTATTCTAGATGTCATATAATTGACATCATATATTATATTTCCTTATGTGCCATGCTTATTTCACTCAGTAATGGTTTCAACAGTAGATTATATTAGAACCTTATTCTTTTATATGTCTGAATGATATTCCATAGTGTGAATACTCAAGGTGGGGAAGCAGAGTGCACTGCTCAACACTGAGGGCAGATTTATTAGTGGACATGGCAAAGCCCAGGAGCACCAGATGAGTATTTTGGGGGGTTTCTTGGGTGGTAGGTGAGGGATCAAGGAGAGACCCCACACTGCAGGTAAGCAGGACCATCCAGTCAGAATGCAGCAGGAAGTATGTGAGGCTTTCTGTGCAAAGCAGCTGTTAGACCCCAAAAGGAACTGGGGTACCTGGTGGATGGGTTCAGAATATTATGAAAGGGGAATGGAATAAGGGGGAACATACTCTACCAGATGTTGCATAAATTGCTAAGAATAAACAGCATATACAGGAAACAAAGTGATTCCACCCCAGGGCCATTAGGGAGGCTTCAAGGCTGGCAGTCTGGTCAGGGGTTTCCTCAGGGGAAGCCCTGAGGAACTTAATTCAGTGGAGTGGAGAGGTGGGCTCATTAAGAGGCTGATCTAGATGGTCTTTCAGCATTCTGTCATCAGGAGTTAAAACAAATGTGTTCATGTAATTATGATGGAGGAATATATGGAAGGAAGTGCTAGAAATTTACTGAAGAGGAAAAGGAATAAGGGGGAACTTGCCCTACCAGGTACTGAATGTGTTAAGAATCAACAGTATATGCAGGAAACACAGTGGTGATGACCATCATGATCCCAACAATCTCAATTTGATGAGACCGATCTTATCCTATAACTATCCCTTTTCAGAAGAGGAGAGGTGGTACAGAGGATTGGTAAGTTTATGAGGGCACACAACTATTAAGTAATTGACCTGACAATCCACCCCAGATCTAGTCTGCATTCAGGGAAGAATAGAAGATTGAGAAATACTGGGCAAGTATGTTTAAGATGTACTAATGATTACATTTCACATTAGAGAGAAAGGAGGAGAAAGACAGACTCAGTTTGCAATGGGCATTGGTTAAATACATCCTGGCATTGCCTTTTGCTGGTATGCCAAGCTCCATTAGATATGAAGGTCATAAAGAATTTGTCCTAAAGTGCTGAGGTTAGGAATGTGGGATTTAGAGTCTGAAAATCATGGGTTCAAAATCTGAGCTGCCACTGGCACAGGTCTTTTGGAAAGTGTTTAAAAATGTACTGGACCTGTTTCTTGATAGTAAATAGGGAGCAGTCAGCCTATCTCAAAATGTTAAGTAAGACACATGTTTGTAAATGGAAACATCTTACCTGGGACTGAGTGCACAGCAATGAAAAAAAGTAACTTCTTTTCAAATAATGAAAATGAGAATCATAGAATTTGTGGAATTGTTTTAAAATCAAATTTAATATTGAACAGTACTTTATTTGACATTTTGGCAGGTTACATTGCTGGTTAAAATTTATTAGTGCCTTCTGGGTGATGAGTGTTTACACTAAGCATCTAGTGTGTGTTAGAGAAAGGCCCCATGAAAACATTCCCAGAAAGTTTTACTGTAAGTGGGAGATTTGGTGCAACAAAAGAACTTCTCAAATGCAGACTTCATTTCCATCCACTTTCCACCACTGTCCCAATGTTTGAGCCTCAGAACACTTAGTCATGATGTCTCTGACCCAACCCTGTTAATACCCCTGTTTTGCTTTCTATTCCTTAAAAATAAACTTAAAAACAGAAAATCATGACATTGTCATTTTATAAAAATTAGAAATGATTGATAAACAAAAAGGTGAAAATGAATATGCTTTATTATTTCATCCCTCCAGGAGTAACCAGGGTTTATTAACATGACACATATTTTAACTCTATGCTCTCCAAGTGGACTCCTGTCTTGAAAGCTATTTCATAACATGCCATTTTTGTTGTACAATGAATCATGACCACACTTCAGGCCAAGAAGTGGTCTTCCTCAGACTCCGAGTGCACCATCTGCACATCTGCGGTTTATGTAGCAAACCTGCTGCTAAACACATGGTGTTCCCTGATTTTCACTTGAACTAATGCTAAAATATTTACCTTTCCCACCTAATTTTTTTGCACACACTAAGTGGTGAAGCTGGAACTCTTTCTTTCCAGGGAGCCCTGGCCCACCCTTTAAATGCCAGTGGAAAGTCTCCATTTCTCACCTTGAATGCCATGGAGCTATGGACCAAGGGATTTCCTATCCCAGCCCCTTCTGCAACCAGAATCAACCTTGCCTCTGTAGAGTACATTGGTGTCAAAGGAGTGGGGGTACTTCAAAGCTCATCACTTCCTCCACCTCCCACCTTTCCTGCCCCCTGCAGTGGTGGGAATTCTGATGCCCCATCCTCACAGCCTAATGGGCTGTGTTCACTTCTGCTCCACCTGTCCACCAGCTTCCACTCCCAGGGGCCACATCCTAATGGTGGGCTTTCTTTCAGGGCCGTGGGGACATGCCTCCCACCAGCAGGACCCCTTCCTGGCAGGTCACAGGAGTGTGTATGGTAGGGGTGTATAGAGGGTGCCAGAGGGTGCGGGAGCTCAGGGGAACTTGGCCCCCCACGGCCCTCGGAGGGCCATTCGCCCTGGGGTCCAGAAGCTTTGGTAGGAAATGCCCAGCCCCTTCCTGGGGAAATGCAATACCTCAGGCTTTGCAAATTGCCAAGGGCCACACCCCAGGTCCCACCCACAGGAAGCAATGCAGACCCAGGTCGAGGGGTGGGGTCGACACTTATGGGTGGGATTGGAGCATGGGCACAGCCCGCATTCTAATGCCCATGACCCTTGGCGGCCCTGGCTGTGGGCTGTGGCACAGCTTTGGGGTAGGGTCCTTCCCGGCTGAGCGGGTGGAGGCACCTAGATCACGTACTCAGCCTGAGTGGATGAAAATGGCGGCAGAGTGCAGCCTAGCCCAGTACCCTCAGGTGAAATTGAGTCGGGGAGGCTGGGGAAACGGCTAGATGCTCGGGACCTGAGTGAAGCCCAGCAGCGCTGAGAAGTGGGACTACTACAGCAGGATGTGGCAGGGCATGTGTGGGCCTTTCCATAACAGTGGCGGGCCTGCCCTGACAGATATAGAAAAAATAGTTCAGTGCAGACAAAGGCATTCCGTTTGGAAAGGTATGCACTAGGATGCACCTAAGTGTCCATGGGAGGTCACAATTCAGCAAACTTGAGTCCTCCTTGGCAAAACATGTGGCAGGACTGGGTATATAGGCAAGGCCACAGGTGTGATATCAGGCAGGCTCAGGCTGGCAGAGGCAGTTGGTCCCTGTCTTTATTTCTGAAGAGAAAACAAGTGTATGTGCAAATTGTGAGATTTCTATAAACTGAGGGAAAATGCAGAAAGCCCTCGAGTCCCACCAGCCAGTGCTTAGCTCCAGGGAGCTGAGAAGAGAGTCTGGGTGGGGAGAACCCTTGACTCCTAGGTTGTACTGTGTTCTCTTGGTGTAGATGGAGTTGTTTCCTGGTCATAGGGACCAACTTGTTGGGGTCAACTGCCCAGCAAACTTTGGGCTCTCAGAGCTGGACAGCCACACCTGCCAAATGGGAAGCTATATGGGCTGCTTCCCATGCTCCTTATCCCTCTCAGGGCCTATGTTAACCACTAAGTTTCAGTTTTTGAAGAATAAGGTTCATAGTTTCATGCAGTAATATTGAAGGCTTGACATATAGGTCTGTTTTCTTTTGTTAGGCATTACATTTGTTCTCGAAAGATTCTTGCCACTCGAATTGATAACATAGCAGGATTTCCCAGGATGGGAGTTTCATATTTTCTTGTTTATTGTGTGGGTCTCCACCAACTGAGATAACACATTATGACAAGATGAACACTTTCATATTCCATAGAGGCTTGCCCCAGGTGCACCCTATCCCACATATCATTCCCCCCACACACACCCTGCACAGTAATCCTCCCCTGTCAGATTTGCCAAAAGAACATTCCCACCATTGTAGCTTTAACAACAGACCTGCAAGGTCCTGTGTTCACCTGCCCCTTCCTCCAACCCTACCCCCAGTTCCATGGAGAGTTCAACCCAAGTCCCCACCCTGCTCCCCATCACAATAATATTCTAGGGTGAGGGTCTTTATAAGTTATCTTACTGTTAAGGCTTTCCATTTAAAGAAGGTTTCCTTTAAGCCCTGAACATTTCTTGTCTTATTTCTTTGATAAAATTCTTTGATAATTTTTTCCCTCTGCATATTCTATACTCCCTTTATAGCACACATATTTTTTGCACATTGTAACCCCTTGGCCAATCTCCTGAATAGCTTATCTTTTTCTTATATTCCCTCTCATTTTAATTTTTTGTTTATTTATCATCTCTTTTAATTCTGCTTTTTTGGATTTTTCTTAAAATCTGTAATTCAACAATCGCATTGGATTATTTATTTTGACAGTTATAATTTAAATTCCAGAAGCTCCTTTCTAATTTCTGAATTTTCCTTGTAATTTTGTGGCTGTGAAACCATTTGTAAGTATAACCTTTGATGATGTTATTATTTAAGGTGTGCCCAGAATGAATATGGATGAAGTTCTTAGGAACAATAGAAAATGGAGAAAAAGAGAGAAGCCACCTGGAGCAGCCAGAAACTAGAAGTTAATGAAACCCAGAAGTGAAAGGAGAAGATGCTGACATGTGCATGCCAAGTGACAGAAAAGCCATTGGAACCCCAAAGATTGCCAGTCAGCCAGAAGATATGGACCCTGGCAGTAAGTGAGCCTTCTAGCCTCTGAAAACATGAGCCAGTAAATTCCTGTTAAGGCCACCCACTGTAGGATATTTAATTTAGCAGCCAGGAAACTAATGCCTTACCTTTTTATGGACACAATATTTCCTTATGTTCCTTAGAGGATGCTAATTAGAATTTTTGAAAAATATGCTTCAGTGCCTAAAGGAGTCCTTTTAAGACTGGGTTCTGGAGGACATTATGTTGAGTGAAGCAAGCCAGACACAAAAGGACAAATACTGTATGAATGCATTACTATGAACCAAATATATTGTGTAATATATTATTTGATTCACACACACAAAAAAACAAAAAAACAAACAAACAAAAAAAACAAAAAAATTTACATGTATCCATTACATTTAATTGAGAAATGTATATATTTATTCATCTGTGTTTACTTTTTAGTTTTTTATTGCTTATGTTTTCAATTATTAAATGCACAAAATAAAGTTAAAAAAAAAAAAAAGACTGGGTTCTGGCGCTGCAGTGTACTGAGAAAGACACAGGGTCAGAAACAAGAAGGGGCTAGGGTCTTGCTCCTCTGGAAATGATTTTCAGTCTTTTCCTGTTGGGTTTTTGACTGTCCCCTTTCTTTGAACATTGTGGATTCATGTTTGTCTGTCCATATTTATCATGAGGCTGACTAGGTGTCCTCATCTGTGAGTGGGGATGGTCAATGTGGAATTCTGGCTGGGATGAAGGGAGCTGGTCTTCACACAGGGTACCAGCAAACATGAGGAGTGGTTTTCTCTGGTAATCCACTAACTTCCTTGTTCTTCCAAGATCATTTCCTCTTTGTTTGTAGAATTTCTTCTTTGAGGGTACCTTCTAACTCCCCAAGCACTTGGATGTGTACAAAAACTTGGCCAGTGTTTACTGGCTGCCAAAAGAAATGCCAAGCAATGGGTTGGCTTAAACAACAGGAAGTTATAGATTCGTGTTTCTTTCTGAGGGGATGTTCAAAATGAAGTTTTCATCAAGGTGATGCTTTCTCCCAGAAGACTTCCACATTCTGGATCTGGCTGCTGGGGATCCTGGGTCTTTGGCTTTTCTGTCACATGACAATGTACATGGAAGCCTTTCCCAGCTCTTCCGTTCCATTTCAGTGTTTATTGACTTTCAGCTTCTGGCTGTGACCTCTGGCTTTCTCTTTCTCTGTTTGCTTCCCTATAGGGCCTTCAGCAATAGGATTAAGACCCATCCTGATTCATCTGGGCCATGTCTTAACTGATGTAATCTCATCAGTAGACACTCATGGTGGATTAAGTTTAAGAACATGATTTTCTGGGGTTCATAGCACCACACTACCACAGTCAGTTACATGCATTTGTCTCACCTTGCCCCCACTGTGCTCCCCAACTCTTATCTCAGGTGCCCATCAGCCCTCTGGCCAGGTAAGGCCTTTCTACAGTGTTCCATTTGTTTTCCTCCTACCTCCTGTGTCCACTGGGGTAGGCTGGAGGAAGGGCTTGGCTAATGCCTTTGGGGTGAATGACCTGAGCAAAGATGAACTAGCTAGAGGAAGGACTGGGGAAGGGATTGGGGAGGGGAGGTAGGAGTTTCATGCCACAAGGAAGTCGCTCCTAAGCCAGGGCTCCAGAGATGGCTCAGGTCTGTCCAGGGTCAAGAGATTGGCTGTTCATTATGACAAGTTACAGAACTTTATCCTGATTTAGAGAAGGAAGGTCCCTGGAGATCCCTGAATAAGCCCCCTGAGTAGGTCAGTGGACTTTTTAGCCCTCTGCCATGTTTGAATAGCTTTATTAGTTATTCCATATAGAGGGAAAATATTTGAGAAATATTCAAGAGATCAGAAGCCCAGGGAGGTCTGTTGCCAGTCAGACAACAATAAATCAGAGAGTGTCCAGCTCTAGGGACAAATTTTGTGCAGTTCAGGTCTTTCTAGTGAGTGGAGGATGGACCAATGCTCACATCTCCCTACCTGTCTGCCACATGGTATGTCTTCTCACCCAGTTACCTTGGGGAATGGGCCATCAGCATGTCCTGCCATTTCTGTGTTGGTGGAGTCTTCTCCTTGGATTCTTGAGAGGCAAACCTGGTTGGGGATGACTCAAGCAGGGAGAGGATATGGTGTATTTTCAGTTCAGGTTGCATTTCATTGTGTTTGCAAAACAAGGTTTTATTCATTTAAAGTTTAATGTTTGGAACTCTGACTTTTATTCACTTAACTTTAAGTCCTGGACATCTCAGCATATCAAAGTTTAGAGATTAACATTGACCTTTTAATCCCTGGCTGGAATTTCCCAATGTGGATGTGTTAATGCCCTACTGATTGACACTTAGATGGGTCCACTTGATGAGCAACATTTGAAGTATTTCTCTGTCCTTTGCCCTTCGCCCTTCATCTGATTATTTCCTTAGGATGAAATCCTAGAAGGGGCTGAGAGAGTGGAAGGGGTGGGACTTTGTGTCTACTGGGGTCAAACTGGGCAGAGCAGAAGATTAGAGGAGGGCTTGTGGGGGTTGGGGACCAGGAGGATAGGGTTAGAACAGTATCTGCAAAGGCAGTGAGAAGAACAGTCATGTGGGATGTTCTCCCAGGTTTGGGGGCAGACTGTAGATCTCTCAGTGTGGATGGTTCCATCTCTGCCTTCTTATCTCAGCCCCTGCCTGTCACATGGGTGACTCAGCAGCTGTCAGCTGCAGGAATCACCCCTCAATCCCCACTTACCCAATTCTCTTACTCCTCAGTGTTTCCTGGGCAGTTTGCCTGATACAGTTGGGAACATGTTAAGCTCTTGCCCTCAGGGAACTCAGGTTAGCAGGGGAGACAGAAATAAGCAGGCAATCATTAGAAAAGAGTAGCAAATGCAATGATGGAATGAAGTAAGAAACCAGAGAGGCAGCTGTTCATATGTGCCTGGGTATGAGGAAGCATGGGCAGGATGAGATGGGCAGCCTTCCTGAGTGGGGGCAGCTGTGCCTCAAGACCTGTGCCTGTCAGCACAACTCAGGAGTGCTCTCAGCCACTTCCTCCATCCACTGCAATCTGCAGACCTGGGACCTTCACTCAGGCTCACTCTCAGTCATATCTCACCTCCATTTACCAAAACTCTGCCTGTCCAAAGTTTGGATGTATATATCAGTAAAGATATATGCCTCAGTTCCTTCAGTCATACATTATTTTCTCCCTGAGAATACAATTCTTGCACATTTCACAGTCACAAAACTTACAGAAATTTTCAAAGAGAACAAATAACCTTTCCTTTTCCTTCAGCCATTTAAGAGTAACTTATTGACCTAATCCCCAATTATTTCCCTAATATTTATATATACATTTCCCTCAAATAAGGAATTCTATGTAACCATATTACAGTCCTCAGTATCAGTAAATCAATTCTGAAACTGCCTTATAATCATTAGACTCCATTAAAGTTTAATCAGTTATCCCAGTAAAGTGTCCTAATAGTGAAAGTAACCAGTCCTACTGTCACGAATTGAAGTTTGTTGATATGTTTCAATTCTCTTCTATCTGAAAAAGTTCTCCAGGCTTCAGTTGGTTTTCATGAGCTTGACACTTTTGTCTATTGCATGCCAATTTTTCTGTAGAGTGTATGTTTCTGTTGGGTAAAGGCTGCCAATGCAAATAGCAGAAATGGTTTGGCTTTTATATGGAAATTTATTAAGATAAAAGCATATGATTCTGATGCTGAGAAAATGACCAAATCAAGGTACAGAGAGGCTGTCTCTCCAAAGGTTGGCTGCTGGTGGTCCTGGAATCCTGCCACATGGCAAGGCCAAATGGAGGCCAGTCTCTGCCTTCTCCTTCAGGGTCACTTTCTCCCAAACTCAGCTGTGGGCAATTAGAAATATGGCTTATCTCTTCCCTCTCCTCATAGACTAGTGGCTCCAGCTTCAGCTGCTCTGCTGATTTTAGCTTCCAGCCTCTAACTCAGCCTCTCAAGGTTTCTCTGTGACTACAGGTGATCCTGGAGTCCTCTCTCACATGCTAGGGTAAAATGACAGCTCTCTTCCTCTGTGTGTCTCTGCTTTCAGTCCTCCATTTATATAAGACTCCAGAATTAGGGTCAATGGAGGAATGTCACAGAAGTGATGTTGGGTCCTCCTGGTACCCTGGTTGGTGGCTCCTGATTTCATTGATTCCATTACTGATAGTGTGCATCAAATCACCTGATTAGCATAGGACACCAATCTTTTCCACTAAAAAGTTACTCTTTTCCTCTTTGTATTAGTATTTTTTGGGTAGCAGTGCTTTGTATTATGGAAATATCCATTTTATCATCAAAATGTATGTATGTGTTCATGTATGTACGTTTGTACATGTTTGAGTCAACATGGACTTATATACTCCAATTCAGTAGTTTATAGCCAGTTCATATCATTACTTATTCTAATCCTCCATTTCCCCTGATTTGACCAATAGGGATCCCATAAGCTGAAGTTTTTGTCCTTTTGAGGGATCACCTTGATTCCTTGAGCCCTTCATTACTTTCAAGCAATATGATGTTGTAAGTTCGTTTCACTTTTCTTGCTGCAGCCTTAGAATCAGCCATTTCTCCAAAGAGCCCTGGTTCCTGTCAGTGGAGAATTGTGTACAAACACAAATGCCTGGTTTCTGGGTGTGCTCCTTGCTGCTGGGTGGTCGTGGCTCCCTGGTCATCTGAGGAGGAGGCCACTGGGATGTGGGCAGACTGAAGGAGCAGCTTGGGGAGCTGGGTCTGACTGGCATGTCTGAGCCTATGGCCTAGGTGAGGATGTGGTCCTTCCAGGAGTGCACATGGTGGTTCCAGGAGGAGAGTGTCCTGATCTTCCTTTTTATAACTTTTTATTTTGAAATCCTTTCAATCTTATGAGATATTTGTAAACATAATAGAAAATCATACAGAGAATTCCAACATATCCCATATGCAGAAACACAGATTCACCAACTTTGAACATTTTGCCACATTTGGTACATCATCCTATTTTTCTATCTATTTTCTAAACCTATGAGAGGAGGTGGTATACATAACCAGAGGGTTTTGGCCAATTGAGGGCCTGAAGAACCCACAGCCTGATGAGTTGTCTGTGTGTGAGTGTGTGTGCTAGTGTGTACATGTGTGTACATGTGTTGAGGGAGTACACTCAGCCAGGCCACATGTTAATGTGAGATGTCCACTCCGACTCACAATTCCACTTGCAAGCCCCACTGTGAGGCAACCAACACCTGCCCAATCGCAGGCTAAGCCCAAAGTCACACACAGTTTAACAAAACATAGCAAAACTGACTCATATGGCAACACAGAGAAAACAGAACCCTGGCCCAAATTCCATTTGGTTCATTTTCCTTCTGTAAGGGTCTCCATTTAGCTACTCAAAGGAAAGCTTCTCTTTTATGTCATTAATATAGTAATTATAATTATTTTGAGTTACAATCCATTGATTTGTAATATAATATTTTTTACTAGAATGGTGCAAGATTACAGAAAAATTATGCAGAAAATACAGAGTTCCCAAATACCTCTTTCTTATTACCTTCCAGCTTTATGGTACTTTGCTACAAATGATTAAAGAATACTGTTATAATTGTTCTATTATCTATAGTTCATAGTTTATATTTGTGTTCACTGTTTGTACCACATAGTCCTATGATTTTAAAAAATTTTCATTGTAGTAAGTTATATAGAACCTAAAATTTCCCCCTTTAACCCCACTCAAATATATAGTTCTGTGATATTATGTTCACAATGTTGTACTGCCATCACTGCCATCTATTCCCAAAAGTTTTCCATCACTCTGAACAGAAATTCTGTACCAATTAAGCATTAACTCCCCATTCCCTAACTCCACCCATCTGCTGTTAAACTGTATTCTAGTTTCTGACTATGATTTTGCTTATTCTAATTATTTAATATCAGTGAAGTCATACAATATTTGTCCTTTTGTGACTGGTTTATTTTACTCAATATGATATTTTCATAGTTCATCCATGTTGTCACATGTATCAGAACTTTATTTCTTTTTATGTCTGAATAATAAGTAATTTTCCATCATGTGTGTATATATATATGCACACACATTTTTAAATATAAATATATAAATACATATACATACATATATACACCCATTTGGTTTATCCATTAATCTCTTGCTGGACACTTGGGTTGCCTCCATCTGTTGGCATTTGTGAATAATGCCAATGTGAACATAATTGTGAAAATACCTGCTCAAGTTCTTGCTTTTCGTTCTTTTGGTGTATACCTAGTAGTGGGTTTGCCAAGTCATATGGTAAATCTATGCTTGACTTTCTGAGGAACTATAAAACTATCTTCCAGTTTCATCATTTGTATATCTTCTTTGGGGAAATATCTGTTTAAATCTTTTATCCATTTTTAATTGGGTTGCTTGTCCTTATGTTGAGTTGTATGATTTTTAAAAATATATTCTGGGTATTAAACCCTATCAGATATGTGGTTTCCAAATACTTTCTCCCATTCTGTAGGGTATCTTTTTACTTCCATGATGAAGTCCTTTGATGCACAAAGTTTTTAATTTTGATGAACTCTCATTTACCTGTTTTTCTTTGTTGCTCATGTTTTTGGTGTAAAGTCTAAGATACTATTGCCCATCAGAAGGTCCAGAAGATGCTTCTCTATGTTTTCTTCTAGGAATTTTATAGTTTTGGTTATTATGTTTAGGCCTTTGATCTATTTTGAGTTGATTTTTGTATATGGTTAACAAATTTGCATATGGATATCCAGTTGCCCTAACACCATTTGTTGAAGTGACTATTCTTTGCCCATCAAGTAGACTTGGAACCTTGTCAAAAATCAGTAGGCCATAGATGTGATAATTTATTTCTGCACTCTGTATTTGATTCCACTGGGCTATATCTTTCCTTGTGCCAGTACCATGCTGTTTTGATTACTGTAACTTTTTCTTAAGTTTTAAAGTAGGGATGGTTAAGTTATACAACTTCCTTGATTCTTCATTTTCAAGATAGCTCTGACTCTTTGGATCCCAATACCCTTATATATAAATTTGGTGAGTGGCTTTTCTGTTTCTGCAAAAAGAAATTTTGATTGGGATTATGTGGAATCTATACATTCATAGACATCTTAACAGCCCTCCAATTCATTAATATGGAATGTCCTTTCATTTATTTTGTTATTGTCTGATTTCTTTTAGTAATATTTTGTACTTTTATGTGTAGTAGTCTTTTATATCCTTGCTTAAATTTATTTCTAGATATTTTATTCTTTTATTTCAAAAGTTCTTAACCAGGAGTCCATGGACCCTCAATGGGTACATGGCCAGATTTCAGGGTGTCTGTGAGCTTGAATTAATATGGAACAATCCTAAAATTTAATTTAAAGGCATGCTGCTAATGAGTGTCATAAAACTATCTGCTGCTATATTCTGAGACAGGGTCCATGGTTTTCACCTGACTGGCAAAGGGGTCCATGGAACAAAAAGATGTTAAGAACCCCTATTTTAACAGCACTTTTTTTCTGATTCATGGTTACAACATGAAAACTGGAGACTCCCTGGGATATTCAAAGGGAAGATTAATGAGTTTTTGTATTGGTGCTTGAGTTAAGTGAAGGGTGGCAGCTTCTATGCAGCATCTGAGTTCTTTGGCCTCCAGCTAACCCTGAGAAAGAGGACTCTTACCCAGATTCTTAAGACCTCCAGTGAAGTGGGTGAAAATACCCAAATAATAAATGAAATACTTCATTTTCTGTAGTTAATCTATTTCATGTTGACCACGGTAAAAAAGGAGTGCCACTGGGAAACTCAGGGAGAAGCTTGCAGTTTACCCCTCTTTTCCCCTTTTCAGCAGTTGGGAATGTAATTCCTCTGAAAATATGAGCAACCTAGGCACCAACCTGTGGTTCTGAGAAACTAAGCAGTGAATGTCTACTTTAATTTCCTTCTATGTACATGAAAAGCCAATCTTTGTACAAGCACATGGCACAAAAAATCTAAATTTTGTGATGAAAAGTGAACAAAGCTTATATGAAAAAATTTCATTAAGTCCATGAAAGCTGTATAAATGCCTGAAGGGTAGTCTGAGGAATGTGATAGATCTCAAAGTGTGATAAGCCTCCAAGTCTTTATTGCTACAGTCACATCCAACAAAGTGAAGAAGAAATGTTTGGCATACTCTCTATTTAAGACATTATGTTACCCCAAGCAATGTTTATTATATATATGCACAAAATGTTTGTATATCATAAATACTATGAATAGAATTTATGGCAGTCTTAACCCATGAGGGATGTTATTTAAGCAAAAGTTCTAATTTTGTCAGCTTGGAGTGGATTTTGCAAACAAAAATAATACTTAATTACCTCCAGTTACTATCCACTTCTTTGTAAGAATTGAAATAAATGTTAACAGCAGTTTTTACATTTTTTTCTTGAGAGTTACTGGTAGTGATCTTCCTAGAGCACAGAATAAATAGTTCATGTATGAAGCCTAAATTTACTCATGGAGGAATGTTAGGTTTAAATTCTCCTCTTATTTAGTCCTTAAATAGTTTTGGAAATGTCTTACTTATCTCACATGTTGAACATCATTTTTATATCAAATATTTACTGAGCATCTACTAAATGCCAGATGCTAATCAGATGCAAGATTTTGCACTGCACTATTTAGATGAATAAGACAAAGGATCTGCCTTTAAGGGACTCATTCATAGAAGAAGCAATAGAGGCATGAAAATAATTATGATTTAACATAACAGGTACTACTATCAGAAGCTGTTGAGAAAGCACACATCTGTTCTTGGGTGTACAAGGTAAAAACAGCTTCATGGAGGAGGAAAAGTTTTAGATTAACCTTGGAGGCTGCCTGTCAGGGCAGCAGTAATCTCTAAGGTACCAAAGAATGTTAGCATGCTTTTAACTACACTTAGGTATATTTTCAAGGAAAGTGTGTGTGCAAAAGCAGCAACAGAAGGTGGGTCTCAAGGCAAAGACAAACAATGAAGTATAGTGGATGGCATGTTAAGAAATGCTTATATATTGTTTTTTTTTTTTTTTTTTATGGGTAAAAATCAAAATTCTCACAATACATACAAACATTTGCAAAATGATATATAAATATATATGCATATATGTGTATTTGCTTACAAAAATGATATTTATATATATATATATATACATATATTTTAAGAGGTGCTTAGATTACCCAAAATATTACACGGAACCCACTGTGATTCCCATGTTGCCCACCTCGTTATATATTGTTTTGGCAAATGTGTTAGACTCTTGAAATAAACAAGCTGTGAGATGAAGACAGTCTAAAATTTGAGATTCATAATGAAACTATAAATGGCTTGACAGTTACTTAACCTCTCTCATTTGCTCATTTCTTCATTTGAGGGTTGATATAATAATACTAGTCTTCAGTAAAGAGTAAATGAGTTACTGTATATTCAAGGCTGAAAGTTGCACGTGGTACCTAGCAAACTCCCTATTTCTTCTGTCTTTCCACTTCTATTTGCCTTCTTCAGCTCAAGCCCTACTTTCTTTTAAAAGCTTGCCTCAGTTTTGTTTTCCTTGTATTTATCCCTGAGGCACAAAGGTGGTGACTTTTCAGGTGCTATTAACAAATACCCGGTGATAGATTAAATATTGATTTTACTCTGTACCTAAGTTCAAAATAATATTCAATAAGTGGGTTTAATAAGGTAAGCAAAACATATTTGAAAAGCTTGAACAAAGGACAAGAGAAAGATGTTGATATTTACAAAGATACAATTAAGGCAAATGGAACTTGTTATATTCTGAGAGTTCAAAATTAGATACAAGTGAGTATTTCCTTTAAAAATTCTAAAGATAAACCTGCTTTATACAGGGAATATTGTTGTGTAAGTTCATATAGTCTTGTTTCACACGTGATACTTGAGATGTTCTTCCATCTGTAAAGTTTTGACTGCTTCCCCAAGCCTGAAGCTGGTCTCTGGGAGCCAGGCAGTTTTCACATGGGTTGGATATAAAACACCTCATTACAACCAAAATGGTTTAGCAGCTGTATTATTCTTTGGGTAAAATGTGAAATGTATTCTTAACAGCATGCATTTATTTTAGTTGGTTTAATGCAATTTGCATGCAACTTTCTTTAAAGTACAATAAGTGCATTTTAAGATGATAGGATAATATAAATGGTAAATTTAATGAATTCATATATATTTTCATATAATCAAAATATTAAATAAAAACACATGAGTGTTATAAAAGTCTGTGTTGTTTTTGGAACAACTTTTTTTGGAAGTAAAAGTAGTATTTTAGCATAAATAAAGGCAGACACTAAATGATTTAAATGTTTGCTTCCAATTTTTGAGAGAATTCCAAACATGGCAAAAGACATTCATCCATACAGAGGGAATATGTTGGTATGTTTCCCATTAATGGTTTTGAGCTCTGATGACTAACACCCTGCCTAATAACTCAGCTACATTTTTTAAAATTTATGACTCACAATTGTTTGCTTCTTTTATCCCTTCCCAATTTTGCAAAGTTTTATAAAACTAGTAGCATCATAGTAACACACTTGCTTTTGAAACCATGAGGCCAAGGAAAAATATTTTCCAGCTCTCTTTAACAGAAGATCTTACACAAAGTAAACTGCAGTGAGCTTGAATCATTCAAGGGTTCATAAATATTGGCTTCCTAGTTTGAGATGCAAATTTTTTTTTCAGTCCAGTCCAGGGAGCCACCCCTACCCTGGTTCTAATGCAGAGTTTCTTTTCTAAGCTTTATGAACTCTGGACTCAGGTGGAGCAAGGAAGCCCAGATGGGTTTCTCACAGTCAATGAAGAAACTTTTCCATTTGAGGATTGCTGACAGCCACACAGGTTTTCATGACCATGTAATTGGAAGGAAGAGGAAAAGGGGAAGGGAACAAATGCAAGGCCTTCAGATCTTGGTGAAACATGCTGCAATGGCATTCCTTTGCTTATTATTCTTTGCTATTAAAGGAGAATGTATATGTGTGGGAGAGTGTGGTCTATGATGTGAACTATGGTCCATGCTTAGTGGCAAAGCCCAGGATGTGTACATCCATTGCAGGTGATGTGCCACACTAATGAAAGATGTTTATGTGGGATGTTATGGGAGGTGTAGGAGGTGGGGAACATAGGAATCCCTGTAATTTTTGTGTAACATTTATGTAATCTAAGCATCTTTTAAAATATATAAAAAAATAAAATAAAATTATAGGAAAAAAAAGAATGAACAGAATGATATACAATTCACAAATTTTCCTATTTACAGGATGAATTGAAAGACTCTTAGGATTAGGAAAGGATTTCTGGCACCATGACAAGATGACTTAAAAAGTTGTTTTGTATTAACTCACTCATAATTTCCAAAGTAAAATGATTTCTTTTCAGCAGGAGCTAAATAAATGTGTTGGGGGTGGAAACAGAGCCAGAAGAATTGAGACACACATGTAGAAATGTCTGAGCTTAGGAGCCATTCTAACTAAAGAACAATGGAGCCCTGACTCCTTTTAAGAATTTTATTGTTGCCCAGTCCCATGGGCAGAGTGAGAATATCTTACACTCAGTGATACCTCCTCTTTTATTTATAGAATGGCTTTCTAATGCTGAAACATTTTCTTTTCTGCAGATCATTTTTAGGCTGGTTAAGATATTAACAGCAAACTTTCATATCCCTTTTAAAAAATGAGAAGATTGGTACACATGGTAAGTGCCCTAACCCACAACAAGTGTGCATACAGGTAGTGCCCTATCCAGGCTTGGGGTACAGATCATCTTTATGATTACTATTCTATGGACTTTCAGATGTTCCAAAACCTGCTTTTAAAATTTTTAAGTCATTTGAGCCATTCACTTTTATGTTGGCAGTGATATGGATCAGCAAGAAGCCTAATACGTTGCTAATAGAAGTTGAAAATAACGCAACATTGGAATCTTTTTAAGAGTTTCTTAAAATTGTAAACACATACCTATGTGATTCAGCAAGTCCTCTCCTAGGCATTTACTCAATGAAAACAAATATATCCATAAAAAGATCTGCAACTGAAAAAAAAAAAAAAAAAAAAAAAGATGATGCTTTTGGTCTATTGCCCCTTGTTTCCCAGAATATTTTTTACATTATTTGCTGGGAATGATGATTTTTATTTTTCACCAGTCCATATATATTTTATCATGGACCTTTGTGATCAAATTCAGAATATATGTACCCAACCAGATTTTGGAACAAACTCCCACTTTATAGGAATTTAGTATGTGAGGTTGAGTTAAATAACATGACATTTTAAGCAATTATATTAGACATTAATAAAATGTGTCACTATATTTTGATTTGCAGGACAGAAATGAACTTCTTTTTACATTCGTAGACTTTTTCTGTAATATCCATACATTGTTAAGATGATTTAAGTTATTTGTTAAACTTAGAAAAAAGCTGAAAAAAGTAAAAGAGATAAAAACAATAATTTAGGAACTAAGCAAGTTTTTATTATTAAGAAATACAAAGGAAGAGGTAATTTTTTTAGCTGTTCTTGTTGAATTTCAGCTACTACATATCTAACTAACTAATACACCTGTATATTTTAGTTTCCTTGACTGCTCAAGCAAATACCATGCATTTAATTGTCTTAAACAATGGGATTTTATTATCTTACAGTTTTATGGCTAAGAAAATCCAAATCAAGACATCATCAAGGTAATGCTTTCTTCCTGAATACTTGGCATTCTGGGACTGGGTGCCAGTGATCCTTGGTCCTGGTTTCCTTGGTCACATGGCAATGTTCATAGTGGCCTCTTCTGGACCCTTCTTTTCCAGGTTTCATTCACCTTCAGCTTCTTGCTTTCCCTTGCCTCCTATCTCTATCTGCATTTTATTCTGCTTTTAATGGACTACTGTAAAAGGATTAAGACTCATCCTGGTTGAGTCAAATCACACCTTAACCAAAGTAACCTCATCAAAATGTCCTACTTACAATGAGTTCACACCCACAGGAATGGATTAAGTTTAAGAACACGTTTTTCTGCATTGCATAGCTCCAAACCACCATAATGTAATTGTTGTATTAGAGTTAAATGGAAAAGAAGAATTGGAGCACTTGTTTGTTGTAGTGTTGTTTCCCCATTACTTCTACAGCTAATCCCCCCCATTCCTTTAATTCTAGTAGTTGGAATATATTGACTGTATGGCGTGTGGAACAGAAATCAGCATGATAGAAACAAGACCTTAGACCAGAAAGTTTAGTGTGTCTTTTAATTGAGGATGAATAATGTTTTGAAATATTAATTTTTTCATTTAATATTTTCTCCTTTTGGCTCCTTATGCAGGCAAAAATTGCCTGGAAGTTCTCCTCTGTTTTATCTCTAAAAATCTAAGATTTCAGGTGAACTTATAGCTTTTGAAGAGGTAGAAAAAGATAATAAAAAGCAGCTTGTTGGGTAAAGCAGTTTGGTTTGGAATAAGCAGATTAGAGAAAGGAACATTCCTGGGTAGGGGTAAGGGAAGAAAGGGTTGAGTAATGGGAACCCAAGCATGTTTTACTGTTAGTGGCCAAGGAAGACACAGAGTGTGATCAAACAAAGAGTACCTCACAAAAAATTAAGGTTCCTCAATATGATACAGAAGCAGAATTGAAAAACTTAAAGATAAGGGATAGGACATATTATTGTGATGTTACTGTGAAAGATGACCAGTGAGCAGAGTCTCCTCTAACTGTGGACCAATACAAACACACACACACACATACACAAAGAACACACATACCTGCATTTTGATACTTCATAGAATAGAATAGATGGAACATGGGACTTTTGGGGGGCATTAGAATTGTTCTATATGATCTTGCAATAATGGATACAGGCCATTGTAAATTTCACAAAAACCTATAAAAGTGTATAGTCCAAAATGTAAACCATAATGTAAACCATTGGCCATAGTTAGTAGAAATGCTTCAATATTTGTACATCGATTGTAAAAAATGTACCATCTGCATGTAAAATGTTATTAATAGGGGAGAATGGAAGAGGAAGGGCATTGGGTATATAGGAATCCCCTATATTTTCTATGTGTTTTTTCTGTAACCTAAAGCTTCTTTGAATATAAAATTTAAAAAAATAAGACACTGAGGAAATAGGTAGAAGAAAATGTCACTGTACATACAAGACAATAGATCTTACAGTGTTGAAAGGCACAATGTCTAAAGTTTTAAAATTATTTCAATTTTTTATATTTCAAGAACAATATATTATTAACATCACAATTAAATTGACACCAAAGAAATGGTATATTCCTCTCTACCTGGGTTTTTTCCTTGAATTCATAGGCTCCACATAATATTTTAATGTATCAGGGCTTTAGAGGTGATGAATGAGAGCAATTTAGCTAACATACATCAGCATTGAATTACCTGCAAAAAGGCTTTAATTTTAATTGCATAACCTACCTTTGATTTCTGATATATAGAGAGTAAATATGTTTGTTGATACTATTTACTTGAGTATAGTAAGTATATGTGTATTAGTCAGCCAAAGGGATGCTGAGGCAAAGTACCAGAATTCTGTCAGCTTTTATAAAGGGTATTTCTTTTGGGTAGAAGCTTCCAGTTACCAGGCCTTGAAGAATCCTACTCAAGGTACCATAAAAAAGTGCTTTCTCACCCAAAATCTTTTGCCACATTTTGACACAAGATGTGAGGGTTCAGTCTTCCTCTTTCCTCTTAAGGCTACATGGCCCCAGGTTCTTCCAATCTCAGCTGTAGGCTGGCATAAGTCTTACTACTCTCACCAGGACTTCTTTCTGGGCTCAGCTGTTCTGCTCTCTCCACAAGATCAGCTGTAGACTATCAAGTTCATCTCTCTTCCCCAGGCCATGTCTTTGGAACACTCTTCCTGCATATCTGCTTCTCTGTGTTCTCCTTCTCCACATATTTACTTCTGTGTGAGAGCTGTTTTATCCCCACCAAGGGGGTGGGGACTCAAACTGAGTTGCCCTAGTGATGTGGTCAAATAAAAGCCCTAATCTTGATTTAACAAAGTAAAAATGAAACTTCTGAATCTAATACACTCAGAATATCAGACCGGTTTACAAACACAACCCAATATCTATTTTTGGAATTCATAAATACCAAACTGCCACAATATGATATATATCAATAATATGTATATTTAGCAGTAGTTTATATTGCAATAATTACATTCAATATGAAATGAAATAGGAGAACTTAGGTATAACTGGAAGGCTTAGGGTAGATTTCCCATTTCCCAGAAGAGAAGATTTAAATGATGAGTAATGAAATTCCAGGTGAATGGGCTAGGGCTGAATATTCAGAAAGGAAGAAAAAAAGTAAAAGCAAGAGCATGGTGAGTATTGGAAACCATGAGGTATTTGCTGGATGAAGGAGCAGGCATAGTGATGCATCCTAAGAATCCATGACTCCTGCTGCCTTGCTTTGCTTGCCAAGGCTGTCTTGGCAGATGACCCAGGTTTTCTCATGGGAGCTGGTGAGTAATGATGCAGTAGGCATCATAACTTAAAGTAGCAGTACCCAGCCTCCTTCCAATTGATTGAAAAATAAGGAAGTTATAGGTAGCAATAAAGATCATGGGTAGTAGAAAGGAAAATTGGAAAGGAAACAAGAATGTTTGGGGAAATATTGTGCCCTTTCTCCATCTAACTAGATAGAATATTCTTCATAGATGTTGCCTGTGGTTCAAAGGCCTTTGAGGAGAGAGGGCACCTAAAAGTTCCTCCTCTCTTTGTCTTTCTGTTTTAGGCTTACTATTGTAATGTAAGCCATCAAAATGTAAAACAAACCCTTAGACCTCACACCATCATGTGTATGTGGCTACACTTACAGGAAATGGCAATATCCCAAGCATTAAAAGTTGTTTTCTGTGTCTGCTTTAGCATTCAGGGAAGAAACATTTAACAACAAACTAAAAATACAAAAAAGATTATATCCTCATAATCTTGATGTAATCAACAACACAACAAAACTTTCCTTTATTGTCTTTAAAATTTCTTATGGTCTTTAAATGTAAAGTAAAATTAATACATTACCTGTATTCTGACAGATTTTACCTCCAACAACTGTGGAATTAAATAGACTGTGCTGTATAATTGTCCTAGAAATGTAAGGTTCTGGCAACTCTGAATCATGGGAAAAGTGAATATTCTATATATACATATTCTAAAAATAATAATTTTAAGGTTGAGGCTATTTGTTCACTGATTAGACTGCTCTTGTATTTTGTGTGGGGTTTCTTGGTTTTTTTTTTTTTTTTTTTTTTTTTTAGATGGAGGAGCTACAAGATTAAACCCGCTTCCAAAATCCTGTGGAAATACTCAAGATCGCTTCACTTTAATTTTCTGGTAATTGGTTAGGAGACAGCTATGAATTGGGAAAGCAGAGTAATACTCTATAAAATTGGAATAGTTTGATCCTCAAGAGTAGATGAATCAAGGTCAGGTGAGTGATTGAACTCCTTTACCAGATGAGATATCTTCCTGTTCTGCTTAAAAAAATAAAACTATTTTAAAATATATTGGATAACATGTTTGCATAATGTCATAAAGGTTTTCACAGGTACAAATGCATCATAGGCTTTCTTTTTCTCAAGCATTGTGATTTATCTGTTAAAAATCTAGTTTAATATTTTTAAGTACTACACATTTAAATTAAAAGGTATATTCGTAATCTTATTTCCAAAGTATATCTGTAAACTGCACTCTTCAATACTTCCTTTTATAAATTTTAATGAGTCAGAAAATAGAGTAAAGAAAGTTCAAGTTTTCCATTTCTTTCTCCTCTTTTCCTTTTAAATTCTCCTCCTTCTCTTCCTCCCTATTCACTTAAGGAGAACCTGTAGAAAAAATATAGCAATGGTAAACACAAAGATGAAGGTGGATGTTTTCAATTTAAAATAGTGTGGTCAGGAAAGGGCTGATGCCTAAGATATTTGAATTAATAATATTAAAAGGCAAAACTGAATATATGCATATATAGTTCCTTCATATAGATGAGAATATAACAATGTGAGTATATGTGTATGTGATTTTTACCATTTTTATTTGAAGTAGAGAATATGAATCTATAATATACCTATATATTTGTATATTTATTTTATATCTAGAGAACATGAAGTTCTCTAATATGCACCTGTAGAAATTCTCTCTAAAACCACTGTAGCTTATATTATAATTTAATTTTGCAGTAAAGAAGATAATCTGGTATAGTTAAGATTGCATGTTTGATGAAGAAGTACTTTATCCAAAGTACATGGCATTGAATAAATGAGGAAAATTAGCAATATTGAACAAAACATTTTTGTCTTACAATTTATAATAACTTTTAAAAATTTCTTCTTCTCCAATGGCTAAACATTATTATAGAATAGGCTTTCTTTTAGCTGATTGTTCTCTTTACTTATCCTATCCTCTATACATTATGGAATATTTTTCATTCCCATAATATTTGACCTAGGAATTTGATAAAAGGTTCATTGAGGGTGGTGGGCCACACTGTGGGAGATGTTTGTGTGGGATGTGGTGGGAGGTGTGGGAGGTGGGGAACATGGGAATCCCAGTGGGTTCTGTGTAATATTTTGGGTAATCTAAGCACCTCTTAAAATATATGTATATATATATATATATATATATATATATATATATATATAACATTTTTGTAAGCAAATACACATATATGCATATATATTTATATATCATTTTGCAAATGTTTGTGTGTATTGTGAGAATTTTGATTTTTACCCATAATAAAAAAAATAAATAAATAAAATAAAATAAATAAATAAATAAATAAAAATAAAAGATAAGTTGGGCTGTGAAAATTGTCCTGATTCAGGAAGAACAGCTCTGTGCTTTTCTTATGTAACCTTCCTTAAGCCAAACCCATTTTTTCTGTCTCTAATATTATGCTAGTGCAGGGGTTCTTAACATGGGGTCCCTGAGCTTGAATTGAAATAAAAAAATCATTCTTGTTGGGAGGTGTTGGTGTGGGGGTGATATATTTATTAAATAATACATAGTCTAGTGTGGACCTAGTAAGAGGTCTGTGGTTTTTACCTGACTGGCAAAGGGGTCTTTTGAACAAAAAAGTTTAAGAACCCCTATTTTTTTGCTATTATGAATGGATTTTTTTAAATGTCTTCTTTCACTGTTCATTGCAGGTATATAACACTACAGATTTTTGCCTGTTGATCTTGTACTAGGGCACTTTGCTGAATTTATTAGCTCTAGGAGCTTTGTTGTGGAGTATTCAGGAGTTGCTATATAGAGAATCATATCATCTGCATACAGAGGGTTACTTCTTCCTTTCTAAATTGGATGCCTCTCATTTCTGTTTCTTAATTGCTCTGGCTAGATCTTCCAGTATAATGTTGAATTACAATGAAGGCAGTGGGCATTCTTGTTTGTTTCTGACCATAGAGGGTCAGTCTTTCATCACTGAGTATGATATTAGCTGTGAGCTTTTCATATCTGCCCTTTATCATGTTGAGGAAGTTTCTTTCTATTCCTATTTTTTAAGTCTTTTTTCAAGCAGGGATGCTATATTTGTCAAATTCCTTTTTCTTTATCAATTGGAATGATTTTGTGTTTTTCTCTTATTTTCTCTTAATGGGGTGTATTACATTAATTGATTTTCTTATGTTGAACTGCCCTTGCATACCAGGATTGGTCCCACTTGGTCTTGGTGCATAATTCATTTAATATTTTGTTGAGGATTTTTACATCAGAGATATTGATCTGCAATTTCTTTACTTGTGGAATCTTCATCTGGCTTTTTTATTAGGGTGATATTATCCTCATAGAATGAGTAGGGAGTGTACCCACCTCTTCAGGTTTTTGGAAGAGTTTGAGCAAAATTGGTGACAATTCTTGGAATGTTTGGTAAAATTTATCACTGAAGCCATCTAGTCCTGCTTATATTTTTTGGAAGTTTTGATTACTGATTCAATTTCTTTACCAGTTATTGGTCTGTTGAGTTCTTCAATTTCTTCTTGAGTCAGTATAGGTACTTTGGGTATTTCTAGAAGTTTCTCCTTTTCCTCTAGGTTAATTTATTTGTTGGTGTACAGTTGTTCATAGTATTCACTTGCAATTCTTTCTTATTTTTGTGAGATAACTAGTAATTTCCCCCCTTCATTTCAGTTTTTATTTATTTGTGTCCTCTCACTTTTTTTCTTTGTCAGTCTAGCTAAAAATTTGTCCATTTTATTCAACTTTAGTGTCATTTGTTTTCTGTATTGTTTTATATTCCATATTTCATTTTTCATGGCTCTAATCCTTTCTTCACCATCCCACCCCCACAGCCTGCACCATTCACTGGCAGAAAAGGCCTGAGAAGACCATTGATCAGGCTGTCCATGCATAGAGAAGGAAAGCACATGTCAGTGAGGAAATCCTGAAAGTCCTTGGAAAATGAGGGTGGTAGAGTTTCATATTTCTTTCCAGAGGAATCTCTACTTCCCTGGAATGTGGATTTGAGGTGGGCAGCAGCTGTGTTTCCCTGCTTCTAGGATACTTCTGGAGAAATGCAGAACTGGTGATGGAGAAAGGCTTTAGGGGCTAGAAGCCTTGATGAGAACCAGCCAAGACCAACTCATCCCTTAGCCCTCTCCCTAAGTACAAAGATGAAGTTCTTTGAACCCTTCCAGGTTCTAAAGTTTCGGGGCCCTTGCTACCTGGGGCTGGACTTTCTCAGGGCTTAGGTTAGAATGCTGTCCAGAAGGATCCTGGGAAGTGTCCTTGGCCCTGTCAAAGGAGAAAGGCTCTATCCAACCAGTGTATCTAACTCAGAAGCTACTGCCCACCAAGAGAGTCCAAGCAACACCAGAGGGCCTTAAATGACTGCCAGGAAGATTGTAAGAAGAAAAGCCCCTGAGCCTTGTTCAAACCAGACCCCACCATGCTTGACCATGTCTTATGGTGCATCACAATGAATTATCAGTTGAAACTGTCACTCCTGGACTTATCATTCAGGATTTGGGGATCTTTCCCTGGCCAGACCACATCTGCCACCTTCTCCCCTCCCACCTGTCATATCCCAGTCCATTGACCAGAAATCATCCCTGCCCCATCTGACCCTATGGACACACACCCCACTCCAGATTTTGACCCACTTCAAGTCCTGAAACTGGAAACCAGTAGGACAAGGGAAGTGACTGAGAGGTCTGTTCAGCGGGGCCATCAGGAGAGCACACTCACTGGCTCCAACAATATGCAGGAGTTGGTTCACCACACATGCACAGACCAAGCCGGCCATGGTCATTAGGATGACCACCAGGCTGCTGAGCTCTGCATCCCTAAGGTATGGCAAGTACATTGAAAATTTTGCCCCCATATTCACCTCTGGTCTGGCAACTTCTGAGGTCAATGGGAATCCTAGGGTTCCCAGGTGGTGGTTTGGGGTAGAGCAGACTGAACAATCAGAAGCAGGAGCCTTGGTCCAGCTGGGATGTCTCAGGCAGGGGGCTCTGTGAGGGTGCAAGCTTCCTTCAAGGATTTGTAGTGGTGACCATGACAGGGCAACTCTGTGGATGGTTTATGCTGCTTTCTTCTTTGGGCATAGCCAGAGGAGCTGCCATATGTGTGGGTCTTTGTGTGTGTGTGGGGGGGTGGAGGGTCTGTGTGTGTGCATGTTATCATTGTTCCTTCAAAAGTTATATTTTTTTCATCTGGAGCTTCTAAAATTTTGTCTTTGACCTTCTGTTAATTTCCTCTTCCCATTGTATTTATGATTTCTTTTGTCCTTAGTTTTTTGCTGTCCGGAAATAAAAAGACATAAAGCATGATAGTAATTACTGTCATGATGAAGGCATACAAAACAATTCAATATACTCCTTGGTAACTTATAAGTGGGATAAACATCTAAGAAACAGCAAGAAAATAAACTACTCCTCCTGGGGATTATGTCTGGGGGTGATGGAAAGGCATATAATGAGTGGGGGGAGGCCCTCCAACCATCCAGATACTGAAATGATTCTATCTGCTAAGAGGAGTAGATGAATGTCCTGAATTTCTTTTATTCTTATACCTGAGTTATGTTTATTTTCCCATGAAATATGGGTAGTGCAAATGAACTACATTTTAATTTTTAAATTAATTTTTAATCAAACAGCTACATTAAATAAGGAGGGCTAATGTATTGAAATCCAAGTTTTCAGATGTCAGATGTATTATTTAATATTCTAATGGGAAATACGGGAATATCTCTAGGGTGGAGGCTGATGAAAGATAACTCACCTAATAGAAAGAAGGAATATGAAAAAGAAAGCAGCACCATGTTTAAACAATGGTGGGAGGAAAGGAAAAGGAACAAAATTTAGCTGAGGACACTTGCAAAGAAACAATACATCAGGATAAGAACTATTGGACACTAAATTACAAGACAAAGGGAAGCATCACCTCTGTGAAGGTGACCTCAATTACAGAGATTCCAGGTTCAGAAAAATACAGGGCAAGGCTAGGAAGGAAGAGAAATGTCAGTCATAGTACCAAGGAAAAGCATGAGGACATGTGTAGAAGTGGCCCAAGATGAAAAGGGTGTGTGGGGAAAGAAAATGGGAGGAAGGGTGGGAAGGTCTTGTGGTGGTTGTTTTAGCTAAGAATACTGAAATGATCTTGCACTTTAAATTGAGTGAATACATAATTTTGTTGAAAAGTAGATAGGTAAACTTTAAACAAGACCATAGATCTCTCCAACACCTACATCAGCTGTGTCCCCTGCCATGCCAGGATTATGGAAAGGTGGGTCACACTCCTTCCCCTTTCTGGGACAGTTCTTCTCCAAGCAGGCACCTGCCCCCTTATAGGATATTTCCAGAAGGTCCTGTTTGGAATGAGGCCCCGGGGTTGCTTGGTCTGCCCTGATGTCCAGGTTCCCCTGTAGCCCACTGTACTTCTGTGAGTCCCAGCATCCTGGGTGGGGTGGTGCCCCCAGGCCTGGATCCACTGCAGGTATCAGGGGTGCAGTTCTCCAGTGCAGTGGAAAGGGACACCAGACAGTGACAACTCAAGTGTGGGCTGTGGATTCCTGCCTGTCCCTGGCCAAGCCAGACCATGGTTTGTGGGTCTGGTGTCTGTCAGGAGGGGAACCCAGATGGGCCTTGTGCATGTGTGCTGAGTCAGGGGTGGGACACCACTACCTGTGAGACTCTGCACTCACCCTGTGTGTATTCCTGTGCCTAAGGGAGCACCAGATTAAATAGCGATTAAAAAGTGTCATGGCAGATCTAGAGAGAGATTGCAAAACAAGGAAAGAAACTTCCCATTTTAGAAGCTTTAATGGAACTTTGCCTGCTTTGTGATCATGGGGCCCACACTTTACTTTGCACTGGGCCCCCATTCTGCAGCTGGTCCTGCTCCTTCCTGGAGCCCTGGGCCTGGGAGCTGCATACAGCAGCAGCCCTGTGGGCTGGACAAGAGGTCCCTCTCCACCCTTCAACAGCCACAGTGGGCTCTCCTTGCCTGCCACAGGATCCCCTCTGCAGGCCTCCAGGAAGCCCAGGTCTAGCCTCCTATGACATGCCACCTGGCCTCAACTACACTGAGGGGGTTCACTGTCCTGAGGACTGGGAACATCTGCCTCTACTCCTCCCAGGTTGTCCATGCTGACCTATGAATTCCCTGCAGCCAATATCAAGCACCCATGTCTCTCAGCTTTCCTCCCTGCCATATCTTCCCAGCATTGCAACTTCAAGCTCACCTGCAACTGCAAGCTCACCTGGAAGGGCCAGGATTTAGGGCTCTGTTCCAGGTGTGACAGACCATGTCAGGGGCAGCCTTTGCTGAGGAGGAGGCCTGGCTGCCTGGACAGACTTCTAGCTCCCTCAGGGGTGGCCTCCAGCTCCTCAGCAGCCCTGAGCCCAGGTGCCATGGTGGTAATTCTCTTCCTGAGTCTTGCCTCCACACCCAATCCCATGTACTTTCAGGTCTTGCCTCCAAAATAAACTGCTGTACCCAGGTTCTTTTGACTCAAGGTTTGCTTTTGGTGATACAAACATCAAGATGCTCCCAGAGGTGACCTTCCAATGGGCTAGGTCCTTCAATACCCACCAGCCTCTGCTGGTCAGGAATTGCCAGCCAGAGCCACTCACTGTCAGAGGAGGCCTCTCCAAGGGCTCACTTGGCATTTGCTGACTGCAGATCCATGATAGAGCTCCTGCCCCAGGACTTAACCAGTCATCCTGCAGGGCAGACCAGGGGCCTGAGGGCAGGGGGAGTGAGGTCAAGGGTGGCAGCAGTATTTACACAAAAGCAGGAAAAAAGTTACCCCCTTCCTAAAGCCTCCCTGCATAGATGTGTTGAAACCCATGTTAGCATCCAGGGCCACCTCTTCTGAACCCCAAAAGTGAACCACACTTTTCTGGCTTTTCATGAAATGAGTCATCATGGAACATTTTCATGGGGGTTTTACACTGTCCACATCCAGCAGGAGTCTCCAGGGCCTGTCTTTGCCTGTGCTCCTGCCTTCAGCTCCTTTGTCCCTAGCAGGCTCTGCAAAGTCGAGGGTTTGGACTCCTGGGCCAAAGAGGAGGTGCCCTGGGTTAGTCCTCAGTGGGACCAGGGCCAGTGAGCTCCACTGCCTGAAAGAGCTGTGTCTCCAGGTGAACCATATCATCCTTTAGACCTCAGTTTCCTCATCTGTGAAGTGGAAGGGACACCAGCACCCAGAGGCACTCTCATTCCATGAGACTTCTTGAGAAGTGGTCTTTTCCTTCTCCTGACAAAAACAAAAGTAAAGAAAGAAACCACAATGAAAGTTGACAATTTTTTTCTCAGTCCTACTTACCATCTTGAATTTGAAAAAAGAAAACACATATTAAAAACACAAACAATGTCACTACCCACCTTTCCTATCCTTCAATATGTAACTATATTCTATATACCATAGATTATGTCCATATGGGTAATGGCTCACAACCTACCCTTCTCTCTCTCCCTTGTTAACCTATCTTTCAGACAGTGGTTCTCAGAGACTGTTAACTTTCCCCAATTCAAATCAGTGAGTTCATAAACTGTTCATCCTTCAATGCCTTGCTTGCTTCACTCAACATAAGGTCTTCAAGATCCATCCATGATATTCCATATGTTAGCACTTTATTCCTTCTAACAGCTGAGTAATATTCCATTGTATGTATGTATCACATTTTGCTTATCCATTCATCTGTTGGTGGGCACTGGGGTTTATTCCAACTTTTGGCAATTGTGAACAATGCCGCTATGAACATTGGTGTGCATATATCTGTTCCTGTCTTTGCTTTCAATCCTTCTGGGTATATACCCAGTAGTGGAATCGCTGGATCATATGGAAGATCTATTGTTAGTTTTCTGAGGAATCACCAAGCTGTCCTACACAGTGGCTGGACCATTCCACAATCCCACCAGCAGTTGATGAAAGTTCCTTTTCCTCCACATCCTCTCCAACACTTATATTCTGCTGTTTTTTTAATAGCTGCCAGTCTGATGGGTGTAAGATGGTATCTCATTGTGGTTTTGATTTGCATTTCCCTAATAGCTATCAATGTCAAGCATTTTTTTTCATGTGCTTTTTAGTCATTTTTATTTCTTCCTTGGACAAGTGTCTTTTCAGGTCACTTGCCCATTTTTTAAATGGGTTGTACCCTGCACATGGTCCATCAGTCCCTTCTATTGAAACCTATATGTAAGGCTGGGGTTTGTAGGTGTACTTCCAGAGACTGGAGCCTCTGGCCTGCCTATGTGTCAGCCATGCCTGGAATCTTGGTGGAGCTGCAACTCCTACTCTACAGCTCAATGGACTCACCCAAGTCACCTGGTGAGGAGACTATGATGATGGACAACTGCCATCCCAGGGAATGGAGAGAGCCTGCAGCTGAAGGCAGGATAATCTCATCCACCGTATCCATGGGATATAAGCCCACTCTCACTTGAAGATGGAGTGGACATCGCCATTCCAGTCCCCTCAGGATGGGGGGAAGAGCTATGGACTAGAGTGGACTTAATGGTAATCTGTTGTAGACATATTGGGATTCAAGCAATGGAAGAAATTATAACAGTGAGGTGAAGCCAGTGGCAACTAGATGCTTTCAGGGTGGGGAGCAGAAGGGCATCCATAATACAGAGGCTGTTTCAGGACTTGGGGATTGTCCTGAGTGACATTGTGGTGATGGATATAGGCCATTTTACATCAGCATATACCATGCAGTGCTGTGTGGGTTAGAGTGTGGTCTATGATGTGACCTGTGGTCTATGCTTAGTGGCAAAGCCCCAGGATGTGTATATCCATTGCAGGTGATGTGCCACACTAATGAAAGACATTTATGTGAGATGTTATGGGAGGTATGGGAGGTGGAGATCATGGGAATCCCTGTAATTCTTTGTAACATTTATGTAATCTAAGCATCTTTTAAAATATATATGAAGAAAAATAATAACATTTATGTAAGCAAATGCACATAAATGCATATATATCTATATATCATTTTACAAATATTGGTTTGTATTGTGAAAAATTTGATTTTTACCCCCACACACACAAAAACACAAACAAATGTCTCTTTACCAAATTTCACTACCCTTTGTGTCCTATTATAATCCTGGAGATTCTTTCTTATTCTAATGAGCACTGTGCAAGTTTTATCTGTTATGTTTTTCTTTTAATAATTCATTTAACTAATATTTCACATTTATATTATATTCTTGGTCATGAAAATATCACAGGAATTAGACAAAACCTGCCCTCCTGGAGCTCACATCAAGGTTGGGGAGTCAGTCAGTAAATAAGAAAAGCCAGGTGAAATGGAGAAAAGCAGAGCAGAGCAGGAGGATGGAAAATGGTGTTGGGTGTGTGTGTGAAGGTGTAGCTAAGGTGGCCAGGGAGGCTGTCCTGAGAAGCCACAGCTGGAGCCAAAACTGGCTCATGCCTTGCTGAGGTTTCTACTAAACTGTGCCTGGCATGTTCCAGGGTGAATAGGGGCCCTATGCTGGAAGAGGGGCTATGCCAGAACCTGCATCTGTAGCAATTTGTGGATGACAAAAGGAACTAACCTTGGCCTTAGCTCTGAGCATGGGAGAGCCTGTAGATGCTTTTATGCAACAGCCTAACATGATCAGACTTTGGTCTAACAGGGTTACTCTAGTTGCTGGCTTGGTGAGACATGGAGCTCTGTCTATGTGATCAGCTCTAGTTAAACTTTCCACAGTATGATTCAGCTCTAGATTGTGCCTCACCTGCATGACCAGCTCTAGTTTAAGCCCTTTCTGCTTGGTGAGCTCTAAATTAAATTCTGCCTCCATAGACAGCTATAGTTTAAACCCTGCCTGCATGCTCAGATCAAGTTTCAGTCTATTTTCTTTGGGTAGGTCTAGATTAAGCCCCACCTGCACACTAAACTCTAGATAAGTTTGTCTGCAAGGTCAGTGCTAGACAAATATGCCTCCAGGCTCAGATCAAGTTGAAGCCACACCTGCAAGATCAGGTCTGTGTGCTTAATTCTACCTTAAGCTCCACCTACATGGTCAGTTTCAGTTTAAGCCCTACCTGCATGCTCAAAACTAGTTTAAATCTCACCTGCACCCTTAGCTCTAGATTAACCCCAAATGCATGCTCAGCTGAAGTTTCAGTCCCAAATGTATGCTCAGCTCTAGAGTAACCCTGCCTGCAAGCTCAGATCAAGTTTCAGTCCTGCATCTATGGCAGGGGTTCTTAACCAGGAGCCCATGAAAAAATTTCAGGAGGTCTGTGAGCTTCAATTGAAAAGAATCAATTTTTATTTTCTCTGAGCTCTAATTGAAATCTAGCATTTCTTTCACTTATTAATGTATGCAATAATTTACAGTAGTATTCATTTCATATCATATTACAGTTGATGCATAAATAAAAAAATTGCTTTCACTCATCCATACTTTGAAATTATGGTAGTTGTTAGACCTGTTGCTAGATCACATGTGATCACAATCCTGCTGTGTACAAACTATTGTGTGATGTAGTTGGCCAACTATTCGGCAACACATTACAGATAACATATAGAAAAAGATGTGAGTGGTGTCTTTGATCTTTTGATGTATAGGGGTACCATTTTGTGAGGGTAAATCACAGGGTGGGCACAAGATATAGACATCAAAAATTTCGCTCCACACAGTTATAATCAATGTAACTATAACAAAAAAATTAAAAATTCAAAGTGAAAAATATAACCTCATGAAATAAACATGCCTGAAACACGCGACACGTTCAACACATGCTGCATGATTACTATTGATTTTGACCAAATCACTTGTGTTGAAAATTTGTTAACTGTGATGTCAGCTGCATTTTTAGGTAACCAATCATATCAAAGAAACACAGTTATAACATTATAATTAATAACCAAAACATGAAAAATGACAGGTCAAAATTGTCTTGTGTGACAAACACAAAGATGTTGCATATTTTATCCAGACAATATGGTCACCTTTGTTGTGTAGAGAAAATGTGCATACTTTTCCTGCCAGCTCGAGCAATCTATCTGTTTGTTACCTAATCTGTGCTGGCAACTCAATGCTTAGTAGTTGTTCAGGTACCAAATGGTGAAGTTGAGCGTTCTCATGTAGGTAACCCATGATTTTGTTACATTCAAGTAGTTCCCTGACTACAATTATTTGTTAACAAATAAGTGAAAGTAAGTTTCCATTGATTGTTAAAATTTTACAAAACTGGTCAATTGAAATGAGAATTCATAATTTTTCATAACTAGGTTACTTTTAATGTGAATAGACACGCTGGCTATGAGTGTAAATCAGGCACACTCACTGTGAATTTGTCAATCCATTCAATCAATGTTTATGTCTTTCAGTTGCTGATATTGTGGCATATAACTATCTGTGATCCTAGCGATGTCTGCAAATGTCCACATGCATTAATCATTTTTCTTTTGCTGCTAGGTTTCTAGAAAGATTCTGAAATCCATGCAAATTCATATGCAATTTCAGGAAAGATACCAAATTCCAGAAAGAACATGAATCCTGATCTACAATCCACATGTCTGAAAGTTAAAAATTACTTATTTATATGCATATTTATCAGTTACTTAAAAACCTTACAAAATACTGAGAATTAAAAACCATCAATTAAATTATATATTTTATTTTACAAACCCAATTTAATTTGAAATGTCAAAGGAAAGGAAGTATGATGAAAGCTATGTATGATTTGGTTTTACTTGTATTAATGAATGTGGTGGAAATAAAAAAAAAAAACTTCAATGTTTTTTACTTGGAAAAAATTCTTGTGAACAACATATGAAGACAGCCAAACTGAAAGACCATCTCATGTCTGTCCATGCTGAGAATACATCTAAAGATGTGAATTTTTTCATGCAAAAAAAATCTCAATTTGAAAAATCAGGGATGCTTCCAAAACTTGGATTTTCCATTTCACAAAAGCCTTTGCTTGAAGCATCCTATAAAAATGCTTACCAGATTGCCAAGCAAAAGAAACCCCATACTATTGGAGAAACTTTAGTAAAACCATGTGCACTGGAAATGGTCAAACTGGTGTGTAGACTGGAACAGAGAAGGAAACTGGATGTGGTTCCCTCATCAAATGATGTAACACATTTTAGAACAGTTGATATGTCTTTTAATATTTTTAAACAGGTCATCCAGGAATTGGCAGCCTCATCATTCCCCTTCAGTATGCAATAGGATGAAACTACAGACATATCCTGATGTAGACAGCTCTTTGGTGTTGTTTGCTATGTGCATACTGATACTATCAATGAAGAATTCTTATTTTGTGTCTTTCTTTGGGAAAATATGAAGGACATCGACATTTTTGAAATGATAAGTTTTTCACACACAAAAAATCTTTGATTGGAGAGAAAAACTTCATTCTCTTTGCTCTGATGGAGCTCCTGTGATGCTTGGTAATACATCTGGTTTTGCTACTTTAGTAAAAAAAAGAAGCTCTTCAAGTAGTCACTCTGCTTTTTTACACAGACATACACTGGCAACAGACTCTTCCAACAACCCTGAAAGAAGTTTTGTCAACAGCCATAAAAGTTATCAACTTTATCAAAAATGTTCTCTGAATCATTGTATTTTTAAAGATTTTGTCAAGAGCTAGGGGCAGAATGTGAAGTCTTTCTCCACCACCCAGAAGTGTGCTGGCTTTCAAGAGGACAAGTCTTTAAGCATTTATTTGAACTAAGGGTAGAAGTTTGACATTTTCTGAAAGGAAAAGGAAACCCACTCTTAGAACATTTTGAAAGAAAGGATTTTATCTATCTGTTAGCTTACCTGGAAGATATTTTTTACTATATGAATGAGATCAATCTTTCTATTCAAGTTGTGATGTCACCATTATGGAAGCAACTGAAATACTACAAGCATTCTTGGCTAAGTTACCAATATGGAAGAAGAGGGTAGAGGTCGACATTCTTCCAAACTTTCCAATGTTGGAGGAAGTGCTTTACCAAGATAGAATTGAAGAACAAAATTCTCTGCCATCTTTTTTGAAAAGAGATATCTGTAAAAACTTGGAAACGTTATAGAACTTAGCTGTTTCTATATTGATGGCATGAAAATTGAACCATGGATCTGCAATCCTTTACTTTTTGATATAAACTATGCTGAAGATATTTGCCTAACCAAAGATGAACTCAATGATCTTAGGACAAAATTCTTGCTACAATTGGAGTTGATATCATATATTCATATATATTGATATATATATATATAGATAGATATAGATATAGATAGATATTCATTATTATTTTGGGGAAAGGCTTGTGAACAAGAAGCTAAAGTATAATGTAAATGATTTGGGCATGTAATAGAAGGCACATAAAAGAGGTATATATGAACATGTTTAAAGACCTTTCCTGCCTCAGGAATGTAACCTTCTCTTAGTTGATAAATAGCTTAGCTGTGGAATGAGAATGTGCTTGGGGAACTGTCTCTGTTAGTTCCATATTTTAACTATACATTGACCATATGTTTCTGTTTAAACTTCCAGGAATAATAGTGCCCTTTAGAACAAGATGCTTTGGAGACTACATGTCTGTCCTTGGGGGAACTGGCCACTTTCCCATGGACAGGCACTGTCATCTCAGAATGTGGTAATCATCACAGAATGTGGTAATCCATTATGAGTTGCAAAATTGGCAAGAGTTCTGAAGTTACAGAACTCCTCAAAAGAGGCAGCCCCTAGAATGCTGGTTAAAGTCTCACCCAGGAGAGGACACTCTATCTTGGACCTTGATTCTGATCAGGGCTCTGGCCAGCTATCAGACAGGTCTTCCCAGCATTGTGGAAGACCAGATGTTGGGTTTTCCCCTGATTTGATGAGTGTTTGTAAATATACTTTCAATTTCCTTTGTACTTTCTAATTGGTCTATTACACTATATTGGAAATAATCAGTAATTGTGAAAATTTGTTCATTAATGTCAGATCACATACACATCAATTATCAAATAAATTGCTATTTTTAAATTTTTTATATATATATATATATTAAAAGATGCTTAGATTATATAAATGTTACACAAAAATTACAGGGATTCCCATGTTCCCCACCTCCCATAACATGCCACATAAACATCTTTCATTAGTATGGCACATCACCTGCAATGGATATACACATCCTGAGGCTTTGGCACTAAGCATGGACCATAGTTCATATTGTAGACCACACTCTCTCCCATACAGTTCTGCATGGTATATGCTGATGTAAAATGGCCTATATCTGTCATTATACTATCACTCAGGATAATTCCAAAATCCTGAAAAAGCCCCTGTATTACAACTGCTTTTCCCATCCCAGTCCTAAAAGCATCTAGTGGCCACTGGTTCCACCTCACTGTTATAATTTATTCCATTGCTTGAATCACAATATGTGTACAACAGAATACCATTAAGTCCACACTAGTCCATAGCTCTTCCCCCAATCCTGAGGAGTCTGGGATGGTGTTGTCCACTCCACCTCTAAGTGAGAGGGGGCTTATATCCCATGATACAGTGGATGGGATTATCCTGTCTACAGCTGCGGGCTCTCTCCATTCCCTGGGATGGCCATTGTCCAACATCATCTCCTCACCAGGTGACTTGGGTGAATCCATTGAGCTGTAGAGTAGGAGTTGCAGCTGGCATATGGGCAGGCCAGAGACTCCAGTCTCTGAAAGTACACCTACAAATCCCAGCAGCACATATTGGTATGAAAAGAAAGGACTGATGGACCATGTGCAGGGAGGACTTATTTGAGTTCAACTCTGTCACTCTCAGGAATACAGATTCCAAAGTAGAACCCACTGATAAGGCATCAATCTCTGGAGCTATCTCTCCTTATATAGGACCTGGGTGTCTAGAGAGCCCACAGGACCCCCTCTGTGTGGGGTGATATCCACTTTGGTGTTCTATAAGATCCTACTGAGGTGTGCATACGTGTTACCTCCGGAATGATTTCCCAACTCCCTTTGAAGTCTCTTAGCCACATGAACACATTTGTCTTTACATTTCCCCCTTTTATTCAAGGTCTTTTTCCAGTCGTATTGCCAGTTGGCACTTGGTATTAATCCCTTGTTGCCAGGGAGACTCATCTCCAGGCATCATGTCCCATGCTGAGTGGAAGGTAATGTTTCATATGCTGAGTTTGTCTTAGAGAGAGGCCACATTTGAGCAACAAGGAGGATCTCCGGTGGCAACCCTTAGGAACCCCATAACATTAGGCTAAGTTTCATTACAAGATCAAAGACCCATAAAGCTAGTCATCAATAACAAGCACCCATCAGTGGACAATCCTTTTTTGCCACACATGGCCACTGCACTCGGGAGACTGTTGCTGCTTCCTTGGAGAAAGTGACAGAGCTCTCCAGGCTAGGAATTCAGTATTCCCTCATTTACTGAGTGATTATCTGCCCACCGTGACAATGCCCCATCCCTTGATCATTTGAACAATTTTATATATCTTTCACATATATTCAGATAAACTTCCTCCCATGAAACCCCCATCCCAGACATCCCCGACCAATGATCCTGTGCAGCCCCCATTGTAACCCTACTGTGATCTAAACCTTCCTTGAAGATGAAGCCCATATAATAACCAAATACAATTAATAGGAAAATGAAATAATAATGATAAGCTTAAATGCAAGAGATAAAATACATGGAAACCAAGAAAAAAAAACTAAAAATAAAATATAATTAACAGATTGGGACATTCAAAAAATGGGAAAAAATTTAAATTAATTTTTCATTTTATCGCTTCATTTTCAGGTATCCAGTCTGTACCAGGGCACCTTCCCCCTCTCATTCACCAGTGTCTCCCAAATTTTCATCTAATTTTCTAAGAAATTTTAGGTCACAGCAAAGTCACACACAGAATACTAGAGACTCTCATGTACCCAAACTCCTTCCTCTTTCCTCACCCCATATTAAAACCTTTTGTTTGTGTGTGTATGTGTGGATGGTAGCATTGTTATAACTGTTATACAGATAGTGAAACATAGCTACCAAACATTGTCAATGGTATACAGTATAATTTACAATTTAGACGGTACAGTTTAATAATTTTTGATGATATTTACAATGTCCTGTGTCCATTACTGTAAGGTAATGAAAAACATTTCCCATGATCACTAAATACCCCCTGTTGGATACTTTCTATTCCTTCCTTCCCATTACCTGGGGCATATGACACTCCCCTGTCTTGACTCATTGGATGACAAGATTCAGAGTTACATGCCCTGGGTATTCTAACCTGCTCTTCCTAATCTACCCACTGTCAAACTTGCACCACCAAACCCAGTAATGTCACTAGCCACCTGTCCTATCCTTCAATATGCAACTATACTCTATCACTTTACCATAGATTAGTCCATATGGGTGATGGCTCACAACCTACTCTTCTCTTTCTCTCCCTTGTTAACTTATCTTTCAGACAATTATTCTCAGACACTACTCACTTTCCTCAATTCAGATCAGTGAGGTCATATACTGTTCATCCTTCAATGCCTGGCTTGCTTCACTCAACATAAAGTCTTCAAGATTCATCCATGTTATTCAGTGTGTTAGCATTTTATTCCTTCTTATAGTTGAGTAATATTCCATTGCATGTATGGACCATATTTTGTTTATCCGTTCATCTGTTGATGGGCACTGGGGCTGATTCCAACTTTTGGCAATAGTGAACAATGCCGCTATGAACTTGGGTGTGCATATATCTGTTCGTGTCTTTATTTTCAATTCTTCTGGGAATATACCCAGTTGTGGAATTGCTGGATCATACAGAATATCTATTGTTAGTTTTCTGAGGAACCACCAAACTGTACCCCACAGTGGCTGGACCATGCCACAATCCCACCACCAGTGGATGAAAGTTCCTATTCCTCCACATCCTCTCCAACACTTATAGTCTGCTGTTTTTTTAATGGCTGCCATTCTGATGGGTGTAATATGGTATCTCATTGTAGTTTGGATTTGCATTTCCCTAATAGCTAGTGATGTCAAGCATTTTTTCATGTGCTTTTTAGCCATTTGTATTTCTTCCTTGGAGAAGTGTCTTTTCAGGTCACTTGCCCATTTTTAAATGGGTTGTTTGTCTTTTTATTTTCGAGGTGTATGATTTCTTTATAAATGCAGGATATTAAGATCCTATCAGATATATGGTTGCCAAATATCTTCTCCCATTGTGTAGGCTGCCTTTTTATTTTCTTAATAACATCCTGTAAGATGTAGAAGTTATAATTTTGAGGAAATCCCATTTATCTATTTTTTCACTTGCTGCATGTGCATTGGGTGTGAAGTTCATGAAACCATTTCCTATTACAAGGTCCCGTAGATGCTTCCCTTCTTTATCTTCCAAGGTCTTTATGATTTTGGCTCTTATATTTAGAATTTTGATCCATCTTGAGTTGATTTTTGCATTGGGTGTGAGATGGTATTCTTCTCTCATTCTTTTGGATATGGATATCCAGTTCTCCAAACACCACTTCTTAAAGAGGCCATTCCCTCCCAACTGAGTGGGCTTGGTGGCCTTGTCAAAATCAGATGACTGTATATGCAGGGATCTATATCAGAACTCTCAATTCAGTTCCATTGTTCAGTAGGTCTATTCTTCTGCCAATACCATGCAGTTTGGATCACTGTAGCTTTGTAGTATGTTTTAAAGTCAGGTAATGTGATAACTCCAACTTTATTTTTCTTTTTCAATATGTCTTTGGCAATTCAGGGCCTCTTACCTTTCCAAATATATTTAATAGTTAGTTTTTTCAGTTCCTAAAAAATACAGTGTTGATTTTTATTGCAATTGCATTATATCTGTAGATTAGTTTGGGTACGGTAGACATCTTGATGATGTTTAGTCTTCCTATAAATGAACAGGGAATATTCTTCCATTTATTTAAGTGTTCTTTGATTTCCTTTAACAGTGTTGTGTAGTTTTCTGTATATAAGTCCTTTACATCTTTAGTTAAATTTATTCCAAGTTGTTTCTTTTAGTTACTATTGTAAATGGTATTTTTTCTTATTTCCTCCTCAGATTTCTTGTAATTGGTGTACAGAAATGCTACTGATTTTTTAGCATTGATCTTATAGCCTGCAACATTACTGAACTCCTTTATAAGTTCTAGAATCTTTGTTGTAGATTTCTCAGGGCTTTCTATGTATAGGATCATGTCATCTGCAAATAATGAAATTTTTACTTCTTCTTTTCCATTCTGGAGGCCTTTTATATTCTTTTCTTTCCTCAGTGCTCAATCAAATACTTCTAAGACAATGTTAAATAGAAGTGGTGATAGTGGGCATCCTTGTCTTGTTCTCGATCTTAGAGGGAATGTTTTTATGATTTCGCCATTGAAGATGATGTTAGCATTGGGTTTTTCATATATACCTTTTATCATGTTCAGAAAGTTTCCTTCTATTCCTATATTTTGCAGTGTTTTTATCAGGACAGAGTGCTGTATTTTGTCGAATGCTTTTTCTGCATCTGTAGAGATGATCATGTGATTTTTTCTTTCAATCTGTTTATGTGGTGTATTACATTGATTGATTGTCTTATATTGAACCATCCTTACATACCCGGGATGAAACCAACTTGGTCATGGTGTATAATCCTTTGGATATGTTGTTGAATACGATTAGCGAGTATTTTGTTGAGGATTTTAGCATCTAGGTTCATTAGAGAAATTGGTCTGTAATTTTCCTTTCTTCTAGTATCTTTATTTGGTTTTGGTATTAGGGTAATGTTGGCATCATAGAATGAGTTAGGTAATATTCTTTCTACTTCTATTTTTTGGAAGAGCTTAAGCAGAATTGTCGTTAGCTCTTTCCAGAATCATTTGTAAAATTCAGCTGTGAAGCCATCTGGTCCTGGGATCTTCTTAGTTTGGAGGTTTTTGATGACTGAGTCTATCTCTTTACTTGTAATTGGACTGTTGAGTTCATCAATTTCTTCTTTCATCAATGTCGGCTGTTTGTGAGATCCCAGAAGCTTATCCCTTTCCTCTAAATTATCATTTTTTTGGCATATAAATTTTCAAAGTATCCTCTTATGATACCCTTTATTTCTGTGGGATCAGTAGTGATATCTCCTTGCTCAGTCCTTATTTTGTGTATTTGCATCTGTTCTCTCTTTTTCTTTCTCAGTCTGGCTTAAGGGTTTGTCAATTTTATTGATATTCTCGAAGAACCAGCTTTTGGTTTTATTTATTTTTTCTAGTGCTTACTTATTCTCTATTTCATTTAGTTCTATTATAATCTTTGTTATTTACTTTTTTCTACTTCCTTTAGGTTTATTTTGTTGTTGTTTTTCCAATTCCTCCAAGTGTGCAGTTAGGTTTTCAATTTTAGCTCCTTCTTCTTGTTTAATATATGTTTTTATGTCTATGAACTTCCCTCTCAGGACAGCTTTGGCTGCATACCATTGGTTTTGATATGTTGTGTTGTCATTTTCATTAGTTTCAAGGTAATTACTGATTTCTTTTGAGATTTCCTCCCTCACCCACTGTTTGTCTAAGAGTGTGTTGTTTAACTTCCATATCTTTGTGCCTAACCTGTTTCTCTGGCCCTTAGTGATTTCCAATTTCTTTCCATTGTGGTCAGAGAAATTACTTTGTATAATGTCAATCTTTCTGGGTTCATTGAGAGTTTTTCTGTGGCCTAGCATGTGGTCTATCTTGGAGAATGATTCATCATGTGCACTCGAGAAGAATGTAAATCCTGCTGTATTTGGGTGTAGTGTTCTGTATATGTCTATTAAGTCCAGGTCCTATAATGTATTGTTCAGAGCCTTTGTTTCTTTATTGATTCTCTGTCTAGATATTCTGTCTAGTGATGATAATGGTTTATTAAATTCCCCTGCTATAATTGTAGAAGCATTTATTTCTCCACATATTTTTTTCAGAGATTGCCTCATATATTTTGAGGCACCCCGATTAGGTGCATAAATGTTTATGATTGTTCTTTCTTCTTGAGAGATTACACCTTTACTAATGTATAGAGTTCATCTTTGTCTCTTACAATAGTTTTGAATTCAATGTCTATTTTGTCTGATATTAGAATAGCTACTTTCACCCTTTTTTGGCTATTGTTATCTTGTAAAACTGTTTTCCAGCCATTCACTTTCAGCCTCCTTGAATCCCTAGGTCGAAGGTGGGTTTCTTGTAGACAGCATATATATGGATCATATTTCCTTATCCATTTTGCCAATCTGTGTCTCTTGAGTGGTGTATTTAATCCATTATCTTTCAATGTTATTACTCACAACGGATTTCTTACTTCAGCCATATTTTCTTTGGGTTAATGTCTGTCATATACTGCTTTGTTTCTGTTTTTTTTGTCTTTTTAGTTGTTTTTAAACTCCCCTCCAGCTCTCTCTCCCTTATTTTTTCCATTCAACTTGTAGAACTTCCTTTAGTATTTCTTGAAGTGCCAGTTTCTTATTGACATACTCCCTTAATTTCTGTTTATCTGTGAATATTTTGAACTCTCAATCATTTTTGAATGACAGTTTTGCTGGATTGAGAATTCATGGCTGGAATTTTTTTCTTTTAGTACTTTGTCTATGTCATACCACTGTCTTCTTGCCTCCATGGTTTCAGATTAGAATTCAGCACTTAATCTTATTGTGCTTTCCCTGTATGTGATGGTTCTCTTTCTCTTGCTGCCTTGAGTATTTTCTCTTTGTCTTGAGCATTGGACATTTTGACAAGTATATATTTTGGAGTTGGCCTGTTGGGATTTATACTGTTTGGGGTGCACTGTGCTTCCTGGATCTGCACATCCATCTCTCTCAGTAGGGCTGGGAAATTTTCTACCATTATTTCCTTCAACACTCCTCTCTTCCCTTTCCCTTCTCTTCTCCTTGGATGCCCATAATGCATATGTTTGTTCATTTTGTATTGTCAGTTAAATCCCTGAGTCCTCACTTTTTTTTTCTTTTTGTCTATTGTTTCTAATACCTGTTTGATTTCAGCTGTATTGTCTTCCACATCACAAATTCTTTCTTCTGCCTGTTCAAATCTGCTGATATGTGATACCAGCATCTTTTTTATTTCTTGGGTTGTGCCATTGATCACCATCATATCTGTTACCTTTTTGCGTATGTTTAAAATTTCTTCAGTATGTTCTCCCAGTGTCTTCTTTATATCCTTAATCTCTTCCTTCACTTCATTTAGTTGGTCCATGATAGTTGTTTGGAAAGCTTTGATTAGTTGTTTGATATTCTGCATCCCTTCCTGGTTTTTAGTTTGTTCATTGGACTGGTCCACCTTCCTGTTTCTCAGTGTGGTTTGTAATTTTTTCTTGCCCTCTAGTCATCATTTTACCTTGATGGGTTTATTCATTTGAATAGCTTCTCTCTCTGCTCTAGAGTTTTATTTACCTGGTGGTTCTCTGTGTGTGTTATGTTTTCTCTTTGTCCCTTTTTCTTCTTTCTATGTTCCCTTGAAGGCAAAAGATTAGGGCCAGAGGAGTCAATAGATGTGAGAAAGGAAGAAGGATAATAGTAATATTGATAAACTTTAGAAGAGGCAATAAATAAGACTTATTGAAACGAATATATAACTCATGTAGGCAGTGTAGCATAATATGGAAAAAAGTGGAGTATGTACAATGGACTGGAAAACCAAATAGTGGAATATATATATATATAATGATTTAGAAGGCTTTAATAATGAGGAGGAAGAGAAAGAGTGAAGAAAGGGCTGAAAGTAAAAAGTTAATATTAATTTAAAAAAGAAGAAAATGTATTAGATAGAATAGAAATTGATACCCTTAAGTTGTGGGATAATGAAAAAACATGGTGTGTAAGAACTACAACAGAAAGCAGAAGGCATAAAGATGAAGGATGGGGAAGAGGTAACTTGGGAGGCAAAATCAATATAGACAGATAATGGGAAATCACTGAAGAAGAAGCACATCAAAGAAGAGACAAGCTAGCAGCACTTAATTAAAAAGAAAAAAAAAGGAAAAATGAAGGGGGGTAGGAAAGAAAAGAAAAGCAAGAGACAACAAATAAACAGAGAAAAACCAAACAACCACACAAGCAAGCAAGCTAAGGAGGAACAGTGTTCCTTCTAGGGTCCTTGTGGAGCCTCTCAGCCTGCTTGTGTTTATTAGTCAATTTCCCTGCAGGTTTCTATCTGAGGCAGATTTTTGCTATTAACCTAAATTAAAAAGAAGAATTCATTTTTTAAAGTGACTGTCTTCTTTTTGTGTGTGTGAAATAAGGGACCCAAAAGAAGTCCTCTTCTAGACTTCCCCCTTCACAAAGGGGACCCTAACCAGGCTTGTGGAAACTAATCAAGCACTTCCCACTTCCTGGCCTCCACAGGGGAGCTGAAGGTCTGATGCTTGTCAGTGAAGAATGATAAAATTGGCTGACCGTGCCCCCTCTGGAGCCAAGCCTCAGTGTCACCAGGCTGCTGGGTAAATCAGGCTTCTTCAGTAGATTCACCTGTTCCCTCAGCCTGGTGCTGCTTCAAGCTGGCTTATCTGCTCCCCAATGCTATGAGGGCATCAAGACAGCAAAATCCACAGAAGGGAAACCCCTCTCCCCCTTCCGTCAGAACCCTCCCTCTCTTGGGAAATGCTCCCTTTCACCAGGTTGGCAGGGTTTAGGGCATATCCCTGGGCAGCTAGGTAAATCAACTTCCTCAGCAGTTTTGCCCCTCCCATCAGCCTGGTGTTGATTCAATCCAGTTATTTTGTTTGCCCAAGCTGCAAGGGATTCCAGGCAGCCAAATCCACAGATAGGAAACCCCTCTCCACCCTTTGCCAGAACCCTCCCACTCTCAGAGAATGCACCCTCTCACCGGGTTGCCAGGAGGGTGTCCTAGCAAAAACCAGCCTTTTTTCTTGAGGGTGGGGCTCAACCATCTGTGTTGAGCCTCCACAGGCAGGCTTAAAACTCATGAATCTCTACCAATCAATCCACGCCATTGATCTGCCTGCAGATAGATGTACCATGCTTCTCACTTCATGCACGCATAGCACAGACTCCCTGGCAGGACCTTGTCTCCAATAAGCCATCCTCAGAGAGCTAGTCAGTGAGTGCCCTCCTAAATCAATGTCATCTTGCCTCCCCAATTGCTAGTTTTTATTCATGTTTTGTATCTCTGCCTTTTCCTTAGTGAAACAGGAGTTTAACTCACAAAGCCTTGCCGAATTCGGGTTTCCCCTGTGAGATGCCTATACTTGTCTGTAAATTGAGCTATGGAAGCTTTGATTTCATTTGCAACAGCATATCTTTTTGAATTGGGATTTTCAACGCTTGTAATAATGAAAATAAAAAATTGAACTCCATTAGATGTCTGACATGATTTGTGCATTGCCTTGTCAAATACTACACCACAGTTTAATGTTCTTAGTCAAGATAAACAACAGTCTACACATTGACATGTCTTTTAAAACATAAAATTTAACTTTAATTTTCCTATATTTTTGATATATTTGATTATTATTTAATGTGTTAAGAAAGAAGCACATATGTATAGTAATATATGTTTTTCATTTTAGTAATTTTATTTCAATATATGTAACTGATTTCCTTTGTAATTTTATTTTATGTATTTAAAAAGATCATTATTTTTATGGGGATGTGTTGGTGCAGGTGTAATAAATTCATTAAATAATACACAGTATAGTGTTGACTTAGTATGATTTTTATTTTTATGTAGCATGTTCTGAATGCAGTAGATAACTGCCTGCAAAAATGTTGGTAAAGATGGCAGAGATCATTTTATGATGCTGTGGGAAAACTCAAATTTCAAAATGTTTGCCAAAAATGACAATTTGAACAGATGTTTAACCATATTAGGTTCTCAGGTATTGAAATTATAGGAAAGTTGTAAAATGTAATTTTGAATAATCCTAAAGTTTAATTTTAAGGCATGTTGGTGTTGATGTCATAAAACTATCTGCTGCCACATACTGAGAAGGGGTCCATGGTTTTTACATGACTGGCAAAGGGGTCCATGGAACAAAAAAATGTTAAGAAACCCTGCTCTATAGTATAGGTTACTAGGAATTAGAATGTGGGATGAGAAGGGGGACCTGATGCTGAATGTATGTAGAATGTTTAATAAGGTGGATTATAAATATGGTGAAATGGATAGAGTTGATGGTAACACATTATAGTGAATATAATGACATAGACTAGGGAGATTAATGACAATTGAAAGAAAGAGGGTAATTTAGGGACTGTATAACATAGTGCTTTTGGTGGTGGATGATGTTTGTGGTTAATAGTACAAACATGAGAATATTCTTCTATTAAAAGGTGTTCAGAATATCACAATAAGATACTATAAGCTGAATCCAGTAGCATAAAAAGAATTCTAACATGGTCAAGTGGGATTTATCCCATGAATACAAAATTTGTTTAACATCACAGTTAATGATGAAAGACTGGATGCTTTCCTTCTAAGATCAGAAAAAGGTAAGATTATTCTTTCTTGCCACTTTACAATTTCATCAAAAAAAATAGGAATCAATTTAACAAAAGATGTGCAAAATTTATTCACTGCAAACTACAAAACATTGTTGAAAGTAGTTAATGAATATTTTATTAAATGGAAACCCAGTCCTCATTCAAGGATAAGAAGGATAAATATTGTTAAAACAGGAATACTTCCAAACTGGTCTATAGATTCAGTGCAATCTTTATCAAAACCCTGGCTGATTTCTTTGTAGAAATTGTCAAGCTAGTTTTAGAAATGTTATCAAATTTCAAGATACCCAGCAATCTTGAAAAAGAACAAATAGATGGACTCATACTTCTTGAATTCAAAGGTTAGAACAAAGCAATGGTTCAAGATATTGTGGTTCAGCACAAAAAAAAATAGACTTAGAGATGAATGGAAAAAAATGGAAAGTCCAGAAATAAAACTATACATCTATGGGAGCATAAACTTCACAAGGTTACCTGTACCATTCAATTGCAAGGGATTTTTTTAAAAGATGGTGCTCTCTGACAAGATACCCACATAGAAAAGAATAAACTTAGGCCTTTATCTTCCACCATATAGAAAAATTAACACAGCTTGGTCCAAAGACTTAAATGAAAGAGCTGAAATTATAAAATTATTAGAGGAAAATATATGGATTTATCTTCAATATCTTATATTTGGTATAAGATACTTAGATATGATTCCAGCCACAAATGAAAAAATAAATAATGTGGTCTTCATCAAAAGTAAAACCTTTATGCTTCAATGGATATATCAAGAGACTGTAGCAGCAACCATCATAATGGCAATATCTTATATCTGATAAGAGACTTGAATCTTCAGTATATAAAGAACACATATATCAATAATAAAAACAATCCAATTAAATATGACCAAAAGACCTTAATATTTTCCAAGGATGATATACAAATGACCAATAAGCCTATGAAAAGATTTTCAACCTCAAGAACCATCTGGAAAATGCAAATAAATCCACAGTGAGATTCCACTTAACGATTAGGATGGCTGGAATGAAAAAGTCATATAATTACAAGTGTTGGCATGGACATGTTGAAATCAGAACAGCCTTACATTGCTGGATGGAATGTAAAATGTGGCAGCTGCTTTATTAAAACAGTAAGAAATTTCCTCTCATGACAAAAAAATAGGGTTATCTGGTGATCTTGCAAATCCAACTGTAGGTATATGCCCAGAGTAATGAAAACACATACCCATGCAAAAAATTTTTCACATAAATCTGTGTAGCAGTATTATTCACAAATGTGATAACAAAACAAATGCCTACCAACTGATGAATGGATAAACAAAATGTGATATAGCCATACACTGTGATATTTATCAGCCCATGAAAAGGAATGATGTACTGATAGATGATTCAACATGGATGGACATTGAAAACAGTATAAATGAAAGAAGCCAGTCACATAAGACTAAATCCAACATGAATCCATTCATACATACATTCAGAAAAGGGAAAATTTACAGGCATAATAAAGTAGATTGGTGGTTGTTTAGGTCTGGGAGTGATGAGTGGGTAGAATGGTAATAGGGTAAGGGTATAGAGTTTATTTTCAATTAATAGATTTTATCCATTATAGCAGTTTTAGGTGTAGAGGAAAAATTGAGCAAAATGTATAGAGAATTCCCATATACCCACTCTCCTCCCACATACAGTTACCCTATTAATAGCTTCCTGCATTAGTGCAGTGTATTTATTAAAAAGATGAACTAATATGGAGGCATAATATTAAATAAAGTCCATAGATTACATTAAGTGCATAGTTTCATTCTTTGTGTTGTAAGGTTTTATGGCTTTTGACAAATGCATAATGTAATGTTTCCACCATATAGTACATTACCAAATAGGTTTACTGCCTTAACATCTGTTCCATCTATTAATCCTCATGGTTGGTTATCTTCTGGCGACCACTGATATTTTTACTTTCTCCATAGATTTGCCTACTTCATAATGTCATGTGGTTGCAATGGTACACCATGTTAGCTTATTCACTGATTAATTTCACTTAGCAATATGCATTTTAGTCCTCCATGTCTTCTTGTGCCTAGATAAAACATTCATTTTTATTGCTGAATAATGCTCCATTATATGAATATACCACCACTTGATTATGCATTCAACTATTGAAAGACATTTGTTTTTGCTTCCAATTTTTGGCAGTTACTAACAATGTTGCAATAAACATTAATGTGCAGGCTAATGTATTGAAATGAGCTTTCAACTCATTTGGTGAAACATTGGAACATTTCTGGGTAGTTTGGAAAACCCATGTTTAGCATTAGAAGAAACTGCCCAACAGTTTCCAAAATGCCTATATTTTGCTTTCTCACCAGCAGTAAATGAGAGTTCCTGTTTCTCCACATCTGCACAAGCATTTGGTGTTGTCAGTGACTTTTATTTTAGCCAATCTAATACATATTAATAGCATCTAGGATTTCTTCATTAAGTGAAGAAAATGTACCAAAATAGACTGTGGTGATGGTTGAAGATATATGTGAATATACTAAAAATCATTGAATTGTGCACTTTAAATAGATAAATTTATGAAATGTGAAATTTATGTCAATAAAGCTGTTAAAAATAACAATAGTACAATTATTTAAAATGTGCTATCATTAAATTTTAACAAATTTTTCCCACCAATGCAAGGTGTTGGGGTTGAGGTTGTACATGGAATCCTGTATTTTATTCATGATCATTCTGTAAACCCACAATTTCTCTAATAAAGAAAAAAAAAACTAATTCACCTGGCAGCCCTTACTAAACACTTTAGTGGATTCCAACATATTAGAAAGTATTTTATTATATATTGCAACATAAAAACTGTACACTATGCTTCTAAGACAGTTATTTTATTTTTAAAAAAGGAATAAAAAATGGGGATGATGTGGAGAAACTGGAACCCTCATATGTTGCAGATGGAAATGTAAAAGGATGAAGCCACTGTGGTAAACAGTTAAATTAAATCCTCAAAAGTTAAATTTAGAATTACCATGTGACCCAGAAATTCCACTCTTAGGTAAATATCTCAATGACTGAAAAGTTATTTAAACAAATACATGTTCATGAATGTTCATGTTAGCAGTATTCACAGCAGCACAAAGGTGGGAACAACCCGACTATCTGCCAGTGGATAAACTGGATAAACCAATGGTGACATATTCATACAATGGGGAATTATAAAGCTATAAAAAGCCATGCAGTACAGATACATGATACATTTGGGATATACTTGAAAAGGTTATACTAAGTGAAAGAAACCTGACACAAAAGGTCACATATTGTATGTTTCCATTTATATTAAATGAGCCAAAGAGGTAATTCACAGATAAAACAAAGCTCATTAGTGGTTGTCAAGGCCTGGGGAAAGGGATTGGGACTGAAAGCTTAATGGTACAGGGTTACCTTTTGGTATAATGAAAATATTTTAGAGTTAGAAAGAAATAATTCTATAATATTGTGAATGTACTGACGCTGAATTCTCTATACTGTAAAATGGATAATTATATGTCTTACAAATTTTACTTCAATAAAATTTTCAAAAAACAATTCCTTTGAGTAGGAAATAAAAAAATGTACTTATACTTGAGCAAGTTAAGATTTTCATAAATCATTGTTGGTTAATGAAGATGTTTTTTTTTGGGGGGGGGAATTGAATTTTTGACAAATTTATTTTAAGTAAATTTTTGGTAGACAATATGTCATGTTCAGATATGTGTAAGTGGCAGTCTATAGCAGTAAATTGTGCAGATACTATTTACCATTTTATAGAATCAAATTATAGTAGGGACTACCTCATTTATTTTTTTATAGCTGTCACCACTTGCAATAATCAGACGCCAATTAATATAAAGCCAGCAATATATTAAATTTCATTTTTCTCATTATTCTGACAAGTACTCATGTGGCTTTCCAATACCTCACATTACTTTCAATTGAGGCACGGTTTATAGAGATTGTGTTTCATCCATTAGTTTTCCACAGCCTTGGTAACAAGTTACCACAAACTTGGTGGGTTACAACTACACAAACTTATTCTTTTAGAGTTCTCCAGGTCACAAATCTGAAGTCAGTTTCACTTGTCTGAACCCTAAGTGTCACCTGGTCTGTACCCCCTCTGGAGGCTCTAAGAAAGAAAATTTTTCCTTGCCTTTTCCATCCCTAGAGCTGCATTCCTTGCCTTTTCAGCTTCTGGTAGCTCATAGAATTCCTTCATTCTTGGTCCTTTCCTCCATCATCAGCCTACTTCCCAATCTCTTGAAATCTCTGTCTCTGCTGTGTTTGTAACATCACCTTCACTCTTCTGTATAGTCATATCTATGTCTGACTCTTTCTAATAAGAACACTTGAGTAGCACTTAGGGCCTACTGGTATAATCTGGATAATACCCTCATCTCAAGATCCTTAACATAATTACAAACACCCTTTTCCTATATTGGCTAGCATTCATCTTTTCCAGGGACTAAGAACTAGATATATTTGAGGGTTCAGGGACAATTATTCAGTCCACATGGTGAAAACTGCCACCCAATTATATATGTCTTAGTTTCCTGGCTGCTCTGACAAATACAACACGTGAGTTGGCTTAAACAATAGGGATCTGGTGACTCATGGTTTCAGAGGTAAGAAGGCTTGTGTCATTCCCAGGTTGGTGGCATTCTGGTTCAGTGAAAATCTTTGAGTTCCTTGACACATGGTGATACACTCTCCTTTCTTTTCTGTGTTCCATGGACTTCCTGGTTCTGGCTCCACCCCACAGCTTTCTTTTTAATAGGTCTTCTAGTAATAGGACTAAGACACAACCTGATTCAGTTGGCCACATATTAACTAAAAATAACATCTTCAAAAGATCCTTTTTAAAATGGGTTCACACCCACAGAAATGGGATCAAGATTAAAAACAGACTTTCATTTCTGGGGTAAATCATTCAACCTGCTGCTATATTTATATATATGATTTTCTAAAATGTGTAGATCAAGACAAGAAGAATGAACTCAACCTGGTTCTGCTGCATGTTTAGCACCTGGGCCTGTGGAAAATTATTGAAACTCTTTATGCATCTGTTTCTTCACCTAACAAGGAAGAAAAGTATAAGATCAATTATATTAAACTTTATATTGTCCTGAGTGATGTTGTGGCAATGGATATAGGTCATTTTACATCAGCGTATACCATGCAGAACAGTGTGGGAGAGAGTGTGGTCTATGATGTGAACTGTGGTCTATGCTTAGAGGCAAACCCCAGGATATGTATATCCATTGCAGGTGATGTGCCACACTAATGAAAGATGTTTATGTGAGATGTTATGGGAGGTATGGGAGGTGGAGATCATGGGAATCCCTGTAATGTTTTTGTAATATTTATGTAATCTAAGCATCTTTTAAAATATATATGAAAAAAAATAATAACATTTATGTAAGCAAATGCACATATATGCATATATGTCTATACATCATTTTACAAATATTGGTTTGTATTGTGAAAATTTTGATTTTTACCCACAAAAAAAAAAAAGTCTAAAAAAAACCAAAACCATTGCCTTTAAATAATTGACACCCCATATATAAAACTGATAAAGGCAGAGAGGCTGTGATTACCATCCTGAGTCCAACTTGTTAATTCCATCTGGGGTTGAAAACTCAGCTCACCATGGAGAGAATATGAGGTGGACAGGGCTGCTGACTGGCCATGATTTGTACTGCCTCCTTCATGATCATTGTTTCCAAGTGGTATGAAGACTTCACCTCATATGGGCCCTCACTAACAAAATGGATGACAAGAAAGTGTAGTGCTTACTAACCATATCTTTCATCATCTTGTTTAGTCACATGGATACTGAGTGGAATGGAGGTTCAGCTCTGTACTCAGCCTCTGACCATTCCATGGCAGGGAATTGGGGTACCATCTGCATCTTCAGGGCAGGAATGGAAGAACATCTCCCACTTAGACTCTCAATCACAGTCACAGCAAGTGGTCAGAGCACCACTTGCTTCTATCAGGTGGACAATGGAAGGTGAGCTCTTTTTCTGTTTCTGTTGGCAGTTTTGGTTTGGTGGCTCCTGTACTACCCTGTTGGGATAAATTGTAGGTAATCAGAAGAACCAAGAAACTCACCATGGTGTGGTTTCTCAATCTTCTAGATATCCTACCTTTAGCAAATCTCTATGATTATTTGTTATATTGTTTATTTCCAGAATTTCTAGTCACTAGGGAGTGGTTCTAGGAGAATTTTGGCTACTGCCTCTTGGTTGAACCTGAAGTCTTTCTCAGAAGAGACAGGTTTCCCACATGAACTAGATGAAACAAATGATGTTGATGTCTCTGGTGTCCCTTTGACAGAGTGGAGATCCAGAGTGTGATCTGGAAATGAATAAGAAATAATGTCCTCACAACATATTTCCTAATTTAATCCTGCTTCCATAGGGTCAGGTGTGAAGAAATAAATAGTTAGTCCGTTTCCCCATTGAATGTTTGGATTTTTAATGGACAAATACACTCAGTTATCTAGTAAGTGACTGGAATATGCTCAGGCATACCATGAGCATAGCACTTAGAGATGGGTGTAGGTGGGGAGGCAGGTGCAGTAAAGTTCATTCTTATTAGTAATACAGGTGCTGGTGTTGAGGAAGACATCATTTCAAGAATTCCTTAAGTCCATGAGCAGGATAATTTCCCAGAATTCCTCTGAGTCAGGATTGAATATCAGACATTTTATTTTAATTATTTTTTAGCACTAGGATATAAACTTTGTAAAGGTTGGAACTTTGAATATTTTACCACTTAGTTCCTAGAAAATATCCAGGTCTGGAACACTGGAGACCTTCAATAAATATTTGTCAACTAATTTAATGTTTATGTATGACAGAATAAGTCCATTTACATTTAAGATACCTCTCCTATATGACCACTGATTCCTAAATGTTTGTGAGTTTTATTCTCCTTAAAGATCACGTGGATGCTATGGACCCACTGCCTAGTTATGCAAATAAGCAAACAGAAAAAGATAAGCCAAAACCAACTTTTCCAACGTACTATTCATTTTTTCCTCCAGGTGGTGCCAATGGACTTTTACATCTGTGAATGCCTGAGCAATACAACAGGATTGTTGCAGAGTATTAGAATAAGCTTAGTTTCCCATAACATCTCTTCTTGAGATCTAGGCCTCCTCTCTAAAAGGGCATCCAGAATCTCCCTTAAACTTTTTTCTTCTTATTCCTTCAGGAAGATAAAACATGGGCCTTTACTAAATATATTTTCAGTATGTTCTCTCACTTAATCTTGACAACCCCAAAATTAGGATTAGTATCCCCATTCTGCCTAAGTGAAAACAGACTCAGAGAGTATGTTGCCACTACTTACAACAGGAAGCAGTGGAGCCTAGACAAGAATACAGGTTTGGCTGCAAGCTCTTGTAGATTTTGGTTCTTTGGTTCCTTGGTCTCTTCTGGCAGGAGCAGAGCAACCACTATCTGCATAACAAGGTGCCTTTGTGCTGTTGTCCATCAATTGGGGTAACAGCCTTAAACACAAATAAGGAAAACTCTCTAGGGCTTATTCTCTCCAAACTTGCCCTACAATCAGAAGTATCTTCTGGACCACTAAAACAGTGTAAATAAAATTTTGTCAAATGGACTGGAGGAAGGACTGCTTGCTTTAAGTCATATAATAGACCACCTGGGAGGGGGAAAGTCTATTTCATAACGAGTAGAAGGGAATCAAAATTCAAATAAATGAGGGACATCTTAAAACAATGAGGAAACACAAGCCCAGGGCAAAACTCAGATTGAGAAAATATGGAAAGGACCCTCCACATTGTGTTTACCTCAAGCTGATCTTCTTGATTGGAAGTCAAAATTCTGAAGAACCAATGGACCAAAACTGATCCAAATTACAAAGAATGTGAAAAGAATTCTATGCATTAATTTGGTAGTTTTTGTTAGCACCCTAGGAAATATCTGTCATATCATGAGCTGGATACATATTTAAGGGATAGAAAACTAGGGGATTAAATGCCAGAATTAACACTTAAAATATTAGATGTACAGCATGCAAAAAAAAAAATCAAAATAAAGAAATAGGAAATCATGGCTTATCAAAAAGAATGACAAAAATCCAGAAATCATCAAAGAAGACAAGATTGTTTTTTATGAGCTGATATTAGCAGAATGATTAATTCAGGTATGACAGATTTTCAGAGGATTTGTATGCTTTCCAAGATAGCACATACTGTTATGTATATCCATACTTTGAAAATCATCAGAGATGTTAATTTTAAAGGGAAGGCAGTTTTTTTCATATCAGGAATGAAAAAGAACCTGGTCAATTCTCTGTTATATATCTTTTAGGGGGCTGACAAAAATTTTGCATAGATATATTCCAGAAAACAACATAATTTTTTCTTCCTTATTTAAAGGAGTGAAGGAGTTCAATTAAAGGCCATGACTGCTAACAGAAAGCAGGCTGCCTTGGTATGTATGGAACAGGCATCTCTGGTCTCAAGACACTAAGATATGGTAGGAGCCTGGTGGAGAAACAGTCTGTGCTTCTAGAGTGTATTTAATATATGTCAGATAATGATTAACAAGGTCTGTTACGTGCAGGAATATAAGGAGAACCGAACTATTAACCCTCAAGACTTGCTGACTTTAGTAACGTGTAAACCGTCATCTATCTATTACCCTTGCACATGCACACATGTATTTTCTGTGTTCTAAAGCTAAATAAAAGCCATGATGTTTTATGCAGCAGTACTCTCCTCCTTTTGGATGGAGGGGCCCCTGATCCCAGCTATCTTTTGTTTCTTTCTCATCTTTTCTCATCCACGGCACCGTTTTCAAGGAACTAGTTCCTGAAGATCAACAAAGGAGGAATAGTGCATAGTGGAAAACATGGAACTAGGAATTGGAAAACCTGGATTCTACTCCCATTTCTACAACTATCTGGTTCGGTGATTTTTGGTGGTTTGCTTCCCTTCTCTGGGTGCAAGCTTGCTATCTTATTTTGTTTTAACATCTTTATTTCAAATTCATAAAACTATAAGAGCAGAAAAAGGCAGCTTAAAGAGTTATGGAAACAATCCTTTTAAAAAGTTATTTCTCAGGCATTTTTATCTCATCTAATTTGAACTATTAACTTAGTTGTTCCTCTAATGTTTGGAAAGATACACAGATGAACACAGATTAGTTATATCAAGGTCTCCCTATTAATGAAAAAAAAAATGAAGAAGAAAAAAGAGGAAAAAAATGCCTGCCAAAGACAAGATTTTTAACATACAGAAGAAGAATTTTAAAAAACGATCCATATAATGCTCAAAGAGATAGAGGAAAATACAAAGAAAAATTAAAGGCTATCATACATAAAAAGAATGAATAATTTCAGATTCTCAATAAGATAGAAATTTTGAAAAGGAACCAAATTAAGATCCTGGAGTTGAAGAACAAAATGACTGAAATTAATATGTCTCTTGAGTGTCTCAGTCAGTCTTTCAGACTGAATGGGAAAGGACACTAGACAAAGGATCAAGGTGGTATAAAGAAATATAGAGACCTCCAATAAAGGTAAACATTTGGAAAATTATAAATTTCAGTAATGTATTGTATTTTGTTATGTAACTCCACTTTCCACATCTGACAGGTTCTAAAATGCAAATGAATAAAAACTAATGGCAAATCTATGGTTTGGGACACAGAATATATTATGACATGTAATATGAGGAAGTGGAATGTATGTATATGCTTTTGAAACTAATCAAATGATAATGATAAAGATTTATGATGTCAAATTTCATTTCCAGGGTAACCACAAAATAAATATATGAAAAGATATACAGAAAAGAATCAGATGGGATCAAAATGGTACCATGCAAAAAATCATATATATATATATGAAAGCAGTCTGTAATGGAAGAATTGAGGGCCAAAGAAAGATGAAAGACTTATAAGATCTTATAGCTAACTGGCAGAAGAAATTCCTGCATTATCATTATGTATTATAAATGTAAATTTATTAAACTCTTCAGCCAAAAGCATAGAATGACAGAATAGATAAAAAAAGCAAGACCCAACCATATGATGTTTAAATTTTAAAAATTGAAATTTAAAGAATGGTAAAACATACCATTCAAAGAAAACAAATGAGTTGGGGTAGCTGTACTTATTTCAGAGAAAATAGGCTTCAATTGCAAAACTGTTATGAGGGACAAAGCTAATTACTAAATACCAATAAAGTGATCAATTCAACTAGAAGAAATAACAATTTTAAATATGTGCACCAAAATTAAACAGAAAATGTCAGATTTGAGGGAGAAATAGATATTTCTACATTAATAATAGGAGACTTCAATATACCACATTTAATAATGGATAGAAAATCTAGAAAGAAGATCAATAAGTAAACAGAAAATTTGAATGATATTATAACACACATGTATAGAACACTACACCCAATAGAGAAATACACATTCTTTTCTTATGCACATGGGTCATTTTCCAGGATAGACCATATGTTTGGTCACAAAAGAAGACATGATAAATTAAGAAATATTGAAATAATACATTGTATTCTCTCTGACCACAATGGAATGAAGCTAGAAATCAAAACAGTGGGATAACTGGAATATTCACAAATATGTTGAAATACAGCAATTGATGCTTATACAACAAATGGATCCAAGAATAAATCACAAAGTAGGGAGTGCAAATGGAAACACAACATGCAACTTCTTATGGGATATAGAAAAGGCAGTGGTGAGAGGGAAATTTATAACTCTAAATTTTTACATTACAAAAGAAAAGGTCTAAAATAGGAGACCTAACCTCACAATGGTATGTTTTAGAAAAAGAAAAGCAAATTAAACACAACATGAAAAGAAAGAAAGAAATAACAAAATTAGAATAGAGATAAATGTAATAGAGATATAAAAGTAAAACAATAGGGAGAATCAACAAAACCAAAACTTGTTCTTTGATAAGAGCAATAACATTAAAAAACCTTAATAGACAAAGGAAACAGAGAGAGAAAGCAATAAGTAAAACCAGAAGTGAAATGGGAACATTTTTGTCAACCCTAGAGAAATAAAAAGAATTAAAAAAGGATACAATTAACAGCTATACAACAATAAATTAGATAACCTGGATGAAATGGAGAAATTCCTAGAAACACAGAAACTGCCCTCAAAGATGCAGGAAAGAAATATATATTTTCTACAAACAACCACTGCAAAAATTGAAATAAAAAATTTTGATTCCTGTTGTAAATGAATATATTAAACCATCAAGGCAAGAGAATGAGACTATGAATTAAACAGACTATAAAATACAGAGTAATCTGCAATGCCTTCTTTATTAGATAATTATCAAATTACACTTAAAATAATCATATTTTACTCTTAATATCAAAGTATAAGATATTGGATAGTTGAAGGTTTCTTGCCCTCTATTGATAAATTTTCATGCCCATTTTTGTTTGTACCCTACTTCTATTTGCTGTTACTTTGAACAGGACTGTCTTCTTCCATTTGAAAATAAAAGCATCTACCTAATGTGGAGCAGTCTTACTTACCACTACCCAAATGCATTTTACATTTTGTTATTTTCTTTATTATATTCCAATAAGTGTGGGCTTCAAATTTCAATGCAGAACTCTACATAAATCAAGTGATTATGGTACATCTTAGTCACCTAGGCAATATGAAGAAATAAAGTATTTAGTATCAGATATTTCAGAGCATATTTTTAATAATTAGTTAATTTTTAGTTTTAATGAAGCTTTAGAATACATAAATGTTACATAAAAAATATAAGGGATTCCCATATGCTCTATTCCCTCCCTTCCCACACTTTCCCACATTAACAACATCCTTTTTTAGTGTGGTACAATTGTTACAATTGACGAGCCCCTATTGAAGCATTGCTACTAACAATGAACTACAGTTTACATTATAAGTTACAATTCATCCCGCACAATTTTGTAAGTTATGACAAAATATACAATGGCCTGTATTGGTCACTGCAATGTCAAGCAGGACAAATCCAATGTCCCAAAAATGCCCCCATATTTCACCTATTCTTCCCTCTCCTGTTCCTCAGAACCTTTGGTGACCACTGACTTTACATCAATAAAAGATTTCCTTTGCTAGAATAATAATATCTATAGTAAAATAATAATAATTCTACTTTAATCCATTGTTCATTTCCCAATCTTGAGGATGTTGGGATGGTGATGCCCACTCTGCTTCTAACTGAGAGGCAACTTAGATCCCATTGTTCAGAACATATTTAAATGTAATATTTTACATTCTATTTACTAAAATATTCTGCAAATTATTGAAAATTTCCTCTTACTTTGGAGCTTCAAAGGTAGACATATTTTTGACTATGAATATTGTTTGTATAGACCTACTTAGCTGCTGTAAACCAAAGGAGATGCTTCATTAGGGAATTTGTTACAATTATCTTCTGGTTCCAAACAACAATGTGAAGAGTTAATAAAAAGTAACTGTTTCTGGAATAATGCATTACATGTTGAAATATTTTGAAAGAATAGAGTTCTTGGGTCACTCATTTAAAATATCTTTGAGAATACATACATAAGTGTTTTAATAATATATAAATAATCTTAAAATATGTCTCATATTTTATATCTCTGCCATGGATGAGCACACTCTGCTTCTCTGTGAGCCAGATTCCTTAACCTGGAAATGTAACACATATTTTATTGTATGTATTATACTTAAATTATTGTGTGTAAACTGTAATAATGCTACTTCACAAAATATCTTTTGTGGAATCTAGCAAATACATTTATAATAATCCAAATTTATTATACTTTTACTCTGTTTAAATTATTAAGTGCTGTTTTTGGGCTGGAAAGGTATATATTTTTAATTTATTCAAAGATTATTATTCAAAATGATAATGAAACTAAAAAATGATATACGCATGTTCAGGTGAAACATGAAAAATGTAAAGCACTGTAGTGTAATTTTGTGAATTCAGAATAATAAATTATTGATTACTCAGATGTATTGGTATACACATGTGCACACCCATAGGCACACACAAGTGCACACACACACACTTAGGAACCAAATAGAGAAATGTAACAATGGTAGAAAATAGAGAAAGCCAAATGTTTATATTTTCTATTTTCTTGATATTCCTAATGGGCTATTTATTCAAAAATACTTCTGAGGACCTATCAATAGACATGAAACACAACAAATAAAAATATTATGCTCTATAACCACCATCAGGAGAAACAAAGCTGAGAAAAGGCATTAGTAAAGGGTTTTGTGGAGTGGGGGATCTTACATATGTCAGAGGGTGGGCCTCCATGATGAGGTGATGTTTTACCCAAAATCTGATAGAAGAAATACAACCTGACACTAAGAATTCCTTTCAGTGATCCACTTTGAAAAATAAGCAGAAAATAAGGATTATCAGACAGCTGAGTAAACATTATTTGAAAGAAAGAGAAAAAAGAAACCACTACTAAATGGAAAATTGAAATTGAGACAAAGCAGACAGAAGGAAATTGAATAGGGCACAAATACTTGAAGAAAAGTTTTAAATATGAGAGAAAGTTCCAGAGGATATAGGTCTCAGATAGTAATTTTACAGCAACATATAAGGAATAATGTGCAGAGGACCACTTAGGAAGGTAAGATATGTATAGTTATGGGATTAAAGAACTCAATGTGGAAAGTGTTTGTGATATTTTAAGGCCATCATTAAAACACAGAGTGATTCCTGAGGATGATACTGAAAAACTATTTTGAACAATCCTTAAAAGTACATCTATCCCTCATTCTGATACTAAAAATTTAAACATGCAAGAATAAAATAATTACAATTAAACTCCTTATAATGATTTTAAAGTGAAAAATGTTAAAAAGAACAAATGATATTTCAAAAGATACAAACATCCAAGCATAAAAGAAAGCCTTATGGCAGGAAAAAATAACACATTAATTTAATATATTAAAATAATATAAATGAAAATATAAAAATATTTTAAAGCATCATTAAAGATATATTTATCTTATATGATATGGATAAATCTAGAAGATTTGGAAATATTATTTCAATAACTGAGAAATTCAGTAAAAAACAGAAATTGACAAATATGGAAATATACAAAAATGATTGTCACTATAGAAAGAACAATAAAGTAATGAAAAAATGGAAAGATCACATATGAAGAAAACTCAATTTGAAATAAGAATACTTTGAAAAAATCTAACTGACTTAGAAAGTCCTAAAATGTAATTTTCAAAATGTGAAAAACATGACTCATACAATTATAAAAGGAATATACAGCAAACATTTCTCGATATTTCATTAATAGAAGAATCAGTTAGATGATAAGACTGATTCAAAGAGCAGTTAAATAACAAGGGTTCATAGCATTTATTAGAATATATACAACACAATAAGGTTTTATTTTGTCTTTAATATTTTTGTAGATAATATACATATACATAAGTCCAGATATCATTACTGTAAAGATTATTGAATTCTCATGACCTGAAAAATAACCCTGTGAACAGGACAAGACTAGGAAGCAAAACATTGCTAACAATACAGAAGGATCCCTTTTGCTGTCTTCTAGTGACTATCTTCCCTATAAAGAAAACTCCTCTTCTGCAGCAAAGATTAATTTATGTAATAGCTAGCTTTAAAGCTAGGGTTATTTTAATATAAATTCATAAAAAATCCACCATTTGCATATGGTAGTTATATAAATTTGGCAGATGTGTGCAATTGTGTCACCATATTCAATTTTAGAATATTTCCATCACCATAAAAAGTCCCCTCAACCACTCTGTAGTCAATCACTTCTCTTTTCCTTCAGTTCTGGTTTGTGTTCTCCATTGTTATAATTGTGTTCTGTCCAGAATGTAATATAAGTGAAAAAGCATTGTATGCAACATTCTGAGTTTGGCTTACTCCACTGAGCATAATATATTTGAGATCCATCTCTGTTCTTGAATATACCAATAGTTTGTAATCAGGTTTGGGGAGTTGTGTCTTTATAGACATGAAATAAAAATAGTTTGTCCATTCACTAGTGGACACACATGTGGATTGTTTCCAATTATGGAATATAAACACTTGCATATAGGTCTTTATTTGGACATATGTTTTCTTTCTTTGGTGGGGTGTAAAGAGTAAAGAGGTGAGATCACTTGGACATGGGGTAGGCGGTTTCACTTTATAAGCAATTGTTAGATTGTTTTCTTTTTTTTTTTCTTTTTATTATTATTATTATTTTTTTATTTTTATTTTTATTTTTTTATTTTACCGGCCCTCCATATGGCAGACGGACGCCCAACCATTTGAGCCACATTCGCCCCCCTGTTAGATTGTTTTCTAAAGTGACAGCATCAGTTTGCATTCTACGAACAAGTATTGAGACTTGAAATTGCTCTGTAATTTTTGTAAATGATTTGTATTATCAGGTTATTATTATACATTTTTATTTTAGCAATTTTAATAGGTATTTGAGATCACATTGTGGTTTTAAGTGGAATTTCCCTCTGATGAATAATATTGAACCTTTTTTTAGGGGTTTAGCTGCCATTGGCATATTTTTCTTGGTGAAATGTCCATTTAAGTTTTTGCATATTTTTGTTTTCTCTTTCTTTTAACTCCATATTATTGTGTCTTGAAAGTTATTTAAACATAATGGATACATGGTCTTTGTCAAATAACTATTTAGCAAATATATTCTCCAATTCTGTGGCGTGTTCATTCTCTCAACAATTGTTCTAACAGAACACATTTCAATATAATGAAGTACAATATATGCAATTTTTTCCTATGTTTCATGCACTTTTCATTTTATCTAAAAATGGGACTAAACTATGGTCACTCAGATGTTCTTATTTTTATTTTAGAATGCTTATAGTGTTGGCTTCATATTAATGTCTGAGGTCTGTTTGAGAGATGTTTTATATACGCTACAAACCATGAGCTAAAGTCTCCATTTTTTTTAAAGAAAAAACTGTTGAACTTTTTTCAGGATCATGCTTTTTTCAGACTGCAATTCTCCCATGATTGTCCTTTGGCATCTTCACTAAAAATCAATTGACCAAACATGGGTGAATCTATTTCTAATGCCCTATTTTGTACCATTGATCTAGGTATTTACCTTTTCACCATTATCACATTCTAATGATTATTTAGTGTGATGATAAGCCCTGAAATCAGATTTTGTGAGTCCTTTGACTTTATTCTTCTTTTGAAAATTTGTATTGACTACCTTAGTTCTTTGTTTTATCATCTAAGTTGTAAAATCAGCTTCTTTGTTTCTTCATAAACTTTCCTCAAATTTTAGTTGCCTTTGAATTGAAACTATAGACCATTTGTAGATGCCATTTAATTAATTTGATTGTTCCCAATTGGACTACCTAACAGTATCATATTTTTCTATTTCTTTCTTCATTTAAATCCAGATACCATGGCTAACATTACATATTTAAGATGGAATATTTAGGTGTGGTTGCCAACATCCATGTTTTTTTCAAAATATTTCCAAGAGTTTTTATTATCATAGCTAGATACTAGTCTACAGATTAGTGTCAGAACTCTAATATTCTAATGTTCTATTACACAGAATATTTTCAGCATCTAACTACTGCACCATCTGTCCTGTTTATGCTTCTTATCCAAAAGCTTACAATATTCATATCTTATCTCTTCTATGAAATTCTCAGTGAGGTTAAACTATATCTCATACCACTTAATATTGAATCTCTTGAGAATTGAAATATGAGCATAGTAATTTTTATGAAATATTATGAACTTCCATAGATTTATGTTTTCGTATTATTTCATTTACATACATTTTATGGAAATTTTGAGAGAAATATACAGGCAATATTCCCACTAAAGGGAAACTGGATTTCAGGGTTTTAAGTTATTAACTAATTGGCACATAGGTAATAAGTATGAGAGGAAAGAATATGTCCTTTTGATTAGATTTTCTTTCCTATCCAATGCATTTGATTTTACACTGTAAGTTCATTTTTTACCAAAAGTCAAAGTGCATCCAGGTAATCATTTTTTCATGTACTTCATTTTTCCAGAAACATTCCACTTTTTTACTACAAGAAAAAAAAATCACCTGGTTGTTCTTTTTTTCCCATAGAGTGTGTTTTCTCTTTGAGGCAACCCTTGTGGACTTTAAGAATAACTTGATAAGGTGGTATAAGAATCCAAGCATTTAATATTCTTAGTGTACCTTGATTCAATGAGCATTTCAGTTCCACAAGTAAAAGGAAAGTTTTTTCTTCACTTATACAATATTTTAGAAACAATATGCCTAAATCTCCAACTATAGTATATACTTTAAAATTTAAATAAGTGATAGGGTGTTCTATTTAGAGTTGTTTTAAAAATTGACCTGCATGTCTTTCATAGAAAATAGGAGGGAAAATAAGAATGACTCTCTATACATTTAGTTCAGTAGATATCATTTAGAAATTTCCTGAAATATGCTTGATTGAAGATATAGACTAAAAACAGTAGAAATAAAGAACCATATTTCAAAATTAAGTAAATTTATAAATGGAGAGGTTACTAGCTTTCAACTGTCCTCTGGGTATAAGCCAATTCAAGATGATAATATTTTTTTCCAGTAGAGGAAAATAAGCATAGTTTAATGTTATTTTACTAGTTAGGTAATAGATTTAGATGTCACTTTCTTTTTTTTTTTTTTTTTTAATTTCTTGGTCTATGTTAACCTGATTGTTTTAAAAATGTATTTCGAAAGTCCAATAAGTGATGATATTACATGTTTTTTCTTGAGAATAAGATTCCAGACTGTTGTCAGATCATAAGAGGATTGCAATATGGCTGAATGAAAATAACTTTGAATGTGGAGCCAGAGAAATATTGTCTTGAAATCTGGCTCTGCCAGTAACTGTTTGGCTTTAGTCAAGTTGTAAATACAACTGGGTATCAGTTTTCTTATCTATAAGAGTATGCTAAATTATACAGTTTGCGTATTGGCCTGTAGATTATATAATGTGATGTACAAGAAAATTCTTAACTCCTAGAACAATATGTGGTAGCTTCTATCTTATTATGAACTAAATATATTGGGTAAACTCATGGAGTTAGTAATTAGAATATAGATCACCAGAAATCAGAATGAGGTAGAGAATGGAAAGCTGAGGATTAATCTTTTATAGTATTGGAAAAAGGTTATTTGTAAATCTTTGAAAATGAATAGAAAAGGAGAAAGCATATCATGGTGCTTGTAACTGGCAGAGCTATTACATGGGTATGACTGGTTGAAAGAGAAAGTCTAATGTCATGTATATTACTAGAAGGAAAGCTAAAAGTTGTATCATGGAACTATATAAGATAGTAAAATCCCATGTTAAACATGAATATGGGTGATATTGCATCTATAAGACTGTTCTTACAAAATATAAATACAAATATGCTAAAGAAAAAGAAAAAGAATAGCAGCTATGTACGGCAGGGGAAGAAGCATAGAGAGAATGAGAGGTGATGAGTTTTGTTTGTTTTTTTGTTTATTATTATTTATTGGATTAATGAAAGTGCTCTAAGAATGATTAAAGTGGAAGCGGCTGTGGCTCAATCAGTAGGGTTCACGTTTACCATATGGGAGGCCCCGGGTTCGGTTCCCGGGGCCTCCTGGTGAAGGCAAGCCCGCCTGCATGGTGTGGTTAGCTGACCCAGCGAGCACAAGCAGCAAGGGGGGGATAAATGAATAAATAAATAAAATCTTTAAAAAAAAAAAAAAAAAAAAGAATGATTAAAGTGATGAATGCATAAATATGTAATTACACCAAATGTATTGATTTTACACTTTGGATGTATTTATGCTTTATTAATATTTATCATTAAAATTGATTTGTTAAAAAAATCATATTGCTGCTTCTTTTGTGATTTCCCCCGTATCATATCTTCATGTGACCAAAACTACAGTCAGTATCATGTACATTACACACTCAATTGGCAGTATATTCATTACCTCCTCAGCTCTGACAATTTCTCTCTTTAGTATTCCTTTAACATTGTAAAGATTTTGTATTTAAGACTACTGCTTTTACACTTCACATTGTTGAAGATTTCTATTAAAGCTTGAATTCTCATTTGAAGTTTACGCTTAATTTTTAAAAATGTGTATTACAGTTCTAAGATGTGAATATGTGATTTAAGAAAGTTACCCTGTACAAGAAGACAAAACTCTCACTTTTGCACTCTTAAATATTGGATCTTATATAATCTTGATTCTTGTGTCATTTTGTGATTTCATTATGTTTCACTCAGAAGTAAATTCTGGAAATATACTTCTCTTGGTTGCTATGGATTGAGTCATTCATTTAAACTAAAGGCACAATTTTTATTGCTTTTGAGTTTTATTTTATTACTAAGATGTATAATTCACATTCTTTTATGCTTCATTTTTTTTCACAAACAATATTCTATCTAGTCTATATACTTGACCTAGCATTACATATGGGCTGCTTTTTCACTTCTCTGTACAGAGACAGGTTTGTTACCAAATATATTACATTTCCAAATATGCATGCATTTTTCCCTGGGCTTTTAAAAATTCATTTTGCATTTCCCATCATGCCACATTATTGGTCTGCCTTGATCTATAGAATTAAGTAAGTTTCCCTCAACTGTATTGTAACAATTGATGAGCTAAATTCTAAAAATTTCTCATTTCCATTAGGCCTGCTCAGGTTTTGCTGAACAAAACACATCAAAATATTTATTGGGAAGGTACACTATGCTTGAACTGAAATTTTGGCAGTTTGTTTCTTTCAAATTCCTTTCTTAAGGACTTAGGATTTTGTTTTCCTTTCATAGCTAAATAGTTGCTCATTTCATTGTTTTTAGAAATATAAATTCTTGATAATCCATATGCTTTTCTATTCCTTAAAAAAATTCTCTCATGGAAATGGTAAGGAGTATTCTGAAGGAAAAAAAAAAAGAAATTATTTTCCTTTCAAGGTATTACACTTGTTAAAGTATTACTGATTTTAGATTCATTGATACAAATGACTATTATATGACTCAAAGTTAGTCATAAAGAACAGTAATTAAGTATCACTACAAAGATACATAATCTTTGTAACTAGCCATAAGATAATATTTAAAATTAAAAATACAGGAGAAAAATGAAAGATAGAATTTTTAAAAAGTCTTTCTTTACTAGTCATAATAGTTAAACAAATTAGGAGGCAAAGTCACCTGACCTAGAATCCAAAATTATATTTATTAGCCCATAATATAAAACTAGTTGGAAGATAGATTTTATTAGAGTTTATTTGTTACAGTTTTTTAAATGTATTCAAGCCATAGGAAATTTTAGTCAGTCTTGAGGTCACATCATCTATTGCAAATAATGTTCCATAAAATATTTAAATTAGTACTGTAACTCAAGCTCCAATTTTCTTCTATAGTTAAGGAAACAATCAGTAAGAAAGCAAGCTATTTGGATAAGGAATAGTGATGGAAGGAGAAGAAAGCCCCAGACAAACAATATGGGAAAGGTTATGTAAGCCTTACCTAGAAGAACTGCTGATATCAGAAGAAAATATTTTCATAGAATCAGTGGAAAGAATAAAGGTACAGAAAGGAGAACTGTTAAAGTGAGGTATCAGAGAAAGCAGAATTTAGGTTGAAGCATATGTATTAGAAACATAATGTTATGACAAAATAAATTAGAAACACCAAACTACCTATTCTATATAACTGAATATTTTGTCCAGCTATCACATTATAATGTGTTTTTAAATTTTTCATCTAATTAAAAATGTATTAATGACTTGTCTGGGAAACCAACAGACACATTTTTTTCTTCTTTTAAATGTGCCATGGAGGAGAATTGATGTTAAATTAACTAAAGGGAGGCTGAGAAAAAATGTTTATGTCAATGAGGAAAACTAGAATGAAATAAATAAAATTCAAACTTTTATTAATTTTATTAAAGCAATCCATTATATTTTTATATATGCTTAGGATTCACAAGAAAAATATCAGTCTTAATACAAGTCTTTCCATCAGTTAAATGATGCACCAGAGTCCATATTTGTATAATATAAAAACATGGGATTAAGAATCTAAGAGTAAGCGTGGCTTAGCTCAATGGCTAAAACTAGGCAAGATGTTAGATTTTTTCTCCAAAGTTTACTCTATAAAAAAGATATATGGGAGAGCACATGTGGCTCAAGTGGTTAAGTGCCTGTTTCCTACATATGAGGTCCTAGGTTTAATCTCTGGCCCCAGTGTCTAAAAAAAAAAGGTAAATGTTTGAATGATCAAGAAGACACAATAATGTACAGACAGAAAGAAAATTAAATAAATGAAACAATGAATATATAAAGATTTTCTTTAATTATTTCAATATTTATTATAAATGAAGGAGACTTATATAATTGAATTTTGATATCAAATGTATTTATTTTTACCAGTTAACAAATATTGGCTCTCAAAGTTAACATTAAAACCAAATCACTCAAATATATAACCAAATCATAAAATATATGTGACCAAAGACTTGAGCCAGGCATTCCATCCTTTAACTAAATGTATTTGTTTTGTGATAGGTAATATGCATTCAAACATTATTCTATTCAGATTATATCCATCAAATCTTATTATGATCCATAGGACTTTAAATGTGGGTTTTGTCATTATTTTCTAACTTTTCAAATCCCCAGACAGCATAACTTTTGAAAAGCACTTTCTTTTTCATAAATGTATATTTTCTGGAGCCTGAAAGAAAAGCTACACTGGGTACGGCCAACTCATCATTAACAACTGTTAAAGGGATTCAGGAGTTATAAAGAGAAAGTAAAAATAATTCTTAGAAAATTTAGTAATATAGGAACGTAATTTAAAAATTAATGAAATAGCTCCCATAAATATTTTTTTCTTTCTTTTTTTTCATTGTGGGTAAAAATCAAAATTTTCAAAACACATACCAATATTTGTAAAATGATATATGCATTTGCTTACATAAGTGTTATTTTACATATATATATATTTTAAAGGTGCTTAGATTACCTAGATATTTAACAGAAATTACAGGGATTCCCATGTTCCCCACCTCCCACACCTCCCACAATATCCCACACAAACATCCTTCATCAGTGTGGCACATCACCAGTAATGGATATACACATCCTGGGGCCTTGCCACCAAGCATAGAACACCATTCACATCGTAGACCTCACTCTCTCCCACACAGTTATGCATGGTATATACTGATGTAAAATGGTCTACATCTGTCACCACAACACCACTCAGGACAACCCCTAAGTCCCTAAAAAACCCCTGTTTTTCAACTGCCTTTCCCCTCCCTGCCCCAAAAGCATCCAGTGGCCACCAGCTCCACTTCACTGTTATAATTTCTTCCATTGCTTGAAACTCAATATCTCTACAACAGAATACTATTAAGTCCACTCAAGTCCATAGCTCTTCCCCCAATCCTGAGGGGACTGGGAAGGTGACATCCACTCTACCTCCAAGTGAGAGAGGGTTAATATCCCATGGATACAGTGGGTGGGATTATCCTGCCTGCAGCTGCAGACCCTCTCCATTCCCTGGGATGGTCATTGCCCATCATCATCTCCTCGCCAGGTGACTTGGATGAGTCCATTGAGCTGTAAGGTAAGGGTTGCAGCTCCACTGAGATTCCAGGCACAGCTGGCACATAGGTAGGCCAGAGGCTCCAGTTTCTGGAAGTACACCTAAAAACTCCAGCATCACATATAGGTTTGAATAGAAGGGACTGTTGGACCATGTGCAGGGAGGACTTATTTGACTCCAACTCTGTCACTCTCAGGAGCACTGATTCCAAAGTAGAGCCCACTACTGAGGCATCAATCTCTGGAGCTATCACCCCTTATATATGACCAGGGTGTCTCCAGAGCCCACAGGAGCCCCTCTGGGTGGGGTGACATCCACTTTGCTGTTCTATGAGATCCTACTGAGGTGTGCGTAAGTGTTACTTCTGGGATGGCCTCCTGAACCTCTCTGAAGTCTCTTAGCCACATGAACTCATTTGTCTTTACATTTTCCCCCTTTTTCCAATCCTGTTGCCAGTTGGCACTTGGTATTAATCCCTCATTGCCAGGGAGGCTCATCCCCAGGAGTCATGTCCCATGTTTGGGGGAAGGTAATGCATTCATATACTGAGTTTGGCTTAGAGAGAGGCCACATTTGAGCACCAAGGAGGCTCTCAGGTGGCAACCCTTAGGCACCCCATAACAGTAGGCTAAGTTTCAATTACAAGAGCAAAGACTCATAAGTCTAGACATTAATAACAACAACCCTTCAGTGGGCCACTTTCTTTTGCCAGACACTGCCCCTGCACTCAGGGAACTATTGTGACCCTTGGAGAATGTGGCAGAGCTCTCCAGGCTGGGAATTAAGATTCCCTCATTTATTGAGTGATTGTCTACCCACCGTGACCATGCCTCATCCCTTGATCATTTGAACAATTTTATATATATTTCATGTATGTTCAGATGAACTTACTCCCATGAATCCCCCATCCCAGACACCCCCAACAATGCTCCTCTGCAGCCCCCATTGTAACCCTTCTGTGATCTAAACCTTCCTTTAACATGAAGCCTATATAATAACTTAATAATATTAGTAGGAAAAAGAAATAATAATGATAAGCTTAAATGCAAGAGATAAGTACAAGGAAACCCAGAAGAAAAAAAAAAACTAAACTAAAAATAAAATATAATTAGCAGACTGGGACATTCAAAAAAATGGGACAAAAAAACAAAAAAAATTTCCTTTTTAAAAAAAATTATTCTTTTTTTCCTTTTATCACTGTATTATCGGATGTCCAGTGTACCATGACACCTTCCCCCTCTCATTCTCCAGTGTCTCTCAAATTTTCATTTATTTTCAAAGAAGTTTTAGGTCACAGCAAAGTCACACATGGAATACTAGACTCCCACATTCCCAACCTCCTTCCCCCTTCCCCACCCCATATTAAAATCTTTTTTTAAAATGGATGTTAGCATTGTTATAACTGTTATATAGATAGTAAAATATAGCAACTAAACATTGTCAATCATTTCCAGTATAGTTTACAATTTAGATGGTACAGTTTAATAATTTTTGATGATACTTACCATGTCCTGTGTCCATTACTGTAAGGTAATGAAAAACCTTTCCCATGACCACTAAATACCACTTTTAATCTTAACTGTTCCTTTCTCCCCAACCCATGGGGCATATGACACTCCCCTGTCTTGACTCATGGAATGACAAGATTCATAGTTACATGCCCAGGGTATTCCAACTTGCCCTTCCTAATCTACCCAACTGTCAACTCTGCACCCCCAAAACCAGTAATATCACTACCCATCTGTCCTATCCTTCAATATGCAACTATACTATATCCCTTTACCATAGATTTTGTCCATATGGGTGATGGCTCAATGCCTACTCTTCTCTTTCTTTCCCTGGTTAACCTATCTTTCAGATAATGGTTCTCAGAGACTGGTCACTGTCCTCAGTTCAAATCAGTGGGGTCATATATTGTTCATTCTTCAATGCCTGGTTTGCTTCACGCACCATAAGGTCTTCAAGATTCATCCAAATTATTCTGTGTGTTAGCACTTTATACCTTCATACAGCTGAGTAATAGTCCATTGTATGTATGTACCACATTTTGCTTATCCATTCATCTGTTGATGGGCACCAGAGCTGATTCTAACTTTTGGCAATGGTGAACAATGCTGTTATGAACATTGCTGTGCATATATCTGTTTGTTACTTTGCTTTCAGTTCTTCTGGGTATATATCCAGCAGTGGAATTGCTGGATCATATGGAAGATCTATTGTTAGTTTTCTGAGGAACCGCCAAACTGTCCTCCACAGTGGCTGGACCATTCCACAGTCCCACCAGCAGTGGATGAGGGTTCCTATTCCTCCACATCCTCTCCAACAATTATAGTCTGCTGTTTTTTTTTTTTTTAACAGCTGCCATTCTGATGAGTGTAGAGGGTATCTCATTGTAGTTTTGATTTGCATTTCCCTGATAGCAAGCGATGTCGAGCATTTTTTCATGTGCTTTTTAGCCATTTGTATTTCTTCCTTGGAGAAGTGTCTTTTTGGTTCACTTGCCCATTTTTTAAATGGGTTGTTTGACTTTTTATTTTCAAGGTGTAGGATTTCTTTATATATGCAGGATATTAGGCTCTTATCAGATATATGGTTACCAAATATTTTCTCCCATTGGGTAGGCTGCCTTTTTATTTTCTTAATAACATCCCTTGAGGTGCATAAGTTTTTAATTTTGAGGAGATCCCATTTATCTATTTTTTCTCTTGCTGCTCTTGCTTTGGCTGTGAAATTCATGAAACCATTTCCTATTAGAAGGTCCTGTAGATGCTTCCCTGCATTATCTTCCAAGGTCTTTATGGTTTTGGCACTTATATTTAGATCTTTGTTCCATCTTGAGTTGATTTTTTGTATAAGTTGTGAGATGGTATTCTTCTCTCATTCTTTTGGATATCGAGTTCTCCAAGTACCACTTGTTAAAGAGGCCATTCTCTCCTAACTGAGTGGGCTTGGTAGCCTTGTCGAATATCTGATGACGTGTATGTGAGGATCTATATCAGAACTCTCAATTTGATTCCATTGGTCAGTAAGTTTATCCCTGTGCCAATACCACGCAGTTTTGATCACTGTAGCTTTGTAATATTTTTTAAAGTCAGGTAATGTGATTCCTCCAACTTCATTTTTCTTTTTCAATATGTCTTTGGCAATTCGGGGCCTCTTATCTTTCCAAATATATTTTGTCGTTAGTTTTTCCAGTTCCTTAAAAAGTATAGTGTTGATTTTTATTGGGATTGCATTAAATCTGTAGATTAGTTTGGGTAAGACTGACATCTTGATGATGTTTAGTCTTCCTATCCATGTACAGGGTATATTTTTTCATTTATTTAAGTCTTCTTTGATTTCCTTTAACAGTGTTGTGTAGTTTTCTGTATGTAAGTCCTTTACATCTTTAGTTAAATTTATTCCTAGGTATTTGATTCTATTAGTTACTATTGTAAATGGCATTTATCTCTTGATTTCCTCCTCCAATTGATCGTTATTGGTGTACAGAAATGCTACTGATTTTTGAGCATTGATCTTATAGCCTGTGACATTACTGAACTCCTTTATAAGTTCTAGAAGCTTTGTTGTAGATTTTTCTGTGCTTTCAATGTATAGGATCATGTCATCTTTAAATAATGAAAGTTTTCTTCTTCTTTTCCAATCTGGATGCCTTTTATATCCTTTTCTTGCTTCAGTGCTCCAGCAAGTACTTCTAAGTCAGTGTTAAATAGGAGTGGTGATAGGGTGCATCCTTGTCTTGTTCCTGATCTCAGAGGAAAGGCTTTTAGGATTTCACCATTGAAGAGGATATTAGCTTTGGGTTTTTCATATATACCGTTTATCATATTCAGAAAGTTTCCTTCTATTCTTATCTTTGGCAGTGTTTTTATCAGGAAAGAGTGCTGTACTTTGTCAAATGCTTTTTCTGCATTTATAAAGATGATCATGTGATTTTTTTCTTTCAATCTGTTTATGTGGTATATTACATTGTTTGATTTTCTTATATTGAACCATCCTTGCATACCCGGGATGAAACCCACTTGGTCATTGTGTATAACCCTTTTGATATGTTGTTGAATGGTATTTGCAAGTATTTTGTTGAGGATTTTAGCATCTAGGTTCATTAGAGCAATTGGTCTGTAGTTTTCCTTTCTAGTGGTATCTTGTTTGGTTTTGGTATTAGGGTAATGTTGGCATTGTAGAGTGAGTTAGGCAATATTCCTTCTACTTCTATTTTTTGGAAGAGCTTAAGTAGAATTGGTGTTAGCTCTTTCCAGAATGTTTGGTAGAATTCAGCTGTGAAGCCATCTGGTCCTTGGCTCTTCTTTTTTGGAGGTTTTGATGACTGAGTCTCTCTCTTTACTTGTAATTGGACTGTTGAGTCCATCAATTTCTTCTTTCATTAATGTAGGTTGTTTGTGCATGTCTAGAAACTTGTCAATTTCTTCTAAATTATCACTCCTATTGGCATATGATTTTTCAAAGTATCCTCTTATGATACTCTTTATTTCTGTGGGGTCAGCAGGGATATCCACATGCTCATTCCTTATTTTGTGCATTTGCATCTGTTCTCTTTTTTCTTTGTTAATCTGGCTATGGGTTTGTCAATTGTATTGGTATTCTTGAAGAACCAGCTTTTGGTTTTGTTTATTTTTTCTAGTGCTTTCTTATTCTCTATTTCATTTAGTTCTGCTCCAATCTTTGTTATTTCCTTCCTTCTACTTCCTTTAGGTTTAGTTTGTTGTTGTTTTTCAAATTCCTCCAAGTGTGCAGTTAGGTTTTCTTCTTTTTTAATATATGTATTTATGGCTATGAACTTCCCTCTCAGGACTGATTTTTCTACATCCCATTGGTTTTGATATATTGTATTGTCATTTTCATTAGTTTCAAGGTAGTTACTGATTTCTTTTGGGATTTCCTCCTTGGCCTACTGTTTGTCTAAGAATGTATTGTTTAACTTCTATATCCTTGAGCCTAACCTGTTTCTCTGGAACTTAGTTATTTCCAATTTCATTCCATTTTGATCAGAGAAATTACTTTGTATAATCTCAATCTTGCTGAATTCATTGAGATTTGTTCTGTGGCCTAACCTGTGGTCTATCTTGGAGTATGATCCATATGCACTTGAGAAGAATGTAAATCCTGCTGTATTTGGGTGTAGTGTCCAGCCTGTGTATATTAAGTCCAAGTCCTCTAATGTATTGTTGAGAATCTTTATTTCTTTATTGATTCTCTGTCTAGATATTCTATCTAATGATGATAATGGTGTATTAAAGACCCCACTATAATTGGAGAGGCATTTATTTCTCCACTTAACTTTTCCAGAGTTTGCCTCATGTATTTTGAGGCACCCTGATTAGGTGCTAAATGTTTATGATTATTCTCTCTTCTTGAGAGATTACCCCTTTTACTAATATATAGTGTCCATCTTTGTCTCTTACAGTAGTTTTGCATTTAAAGTCTATTTTCTCTGCTATTAGAATAGCTTACTCCTGCCCTTTTTTGGCTATTGTTAACTTGTAAAATTGTTTTCCACCCATTTACTTTCAGCCTCCTTGAATCCCTGGGTTGAAGGTGGGTTTCTTGTAGACAGCATATAGATGGATCAGATTTCTTTATCCTTTCTGCCAATCTGTGTCTCTTGAGTGGTGAATTTAATCCATTAACATTCAGTGTTATTACTCACAACAAATTTCTTCCTTCAGCCATATTTTCTTTCAATTAATGTATGTCATATGCTGTTTTGTTTCTGTTTTTGTCTTTTTAGTTGTTTTTAAACTCTCCTCCAACTCTCTCTCCCTTGATTTTTCCTTTCAATTTGTCAAACTTCCTTTAGTTTTTCTTGAAGTGCCTGTATCTTATTGACATACTCTCTTAATATCTGTTTATCTGTAAATATTTTGTGCTCTCCATCATTTTTGAATGCCAGTTTTCCTGGATAGAGAATTCACGGCTGGAAGGTTTTTTTCTTTTAGTACTTTGACTATGTCATACCACTGTCTTCTTTCCTCCATGGTTTCAGATTAGAAATCAGCCCTTAATCTTATTGTGCTTCCCTTGTATGTGATGGTTTTCTTTCCTTTGCTGCCTTGAGTATTTTCTCTTTGCTTGAGCATTGGACAATTTGACAAGTATAAGTCTTGGAGTTGGCCTGTTGGGATTTATACTGTTTGGGGTGCGCTTTGGTTCCTGGATCTACACATCCATCTCTCTCAATAGGGTTGGGAAGTTTTCAGCCATTATTTCCTTCATCACTCCTTCTGTTCCTTTTCCCTTATCTTCTCCTTCTGGAATGCCCATAATGCATATGTTTGTGCATTTTGTGTTGTCAGTTAAATCCCTGAGTCCCTGTTAGATTTTTTCTTTTTCTTTTTTTTTCTATCTGTCCTACTATCTGTTTGATTTCAGCTGTATTGTCTTCCACATCACTAATTCTTTCTTCTGCCTGTTCAAATCTGCTGTTATGTGAATCCAGCATCTTTTTGATTTCTTGAATTGTGCCATTGATCACCATCATATCAGTCATCTTTTTGCGTATGTTTATACTTTCTTCAGTATGTTCTCCCAGTGTCTTCTTTATATCTTTCACCTCTTCCTTCACTTCATTAAGTTGGTTCATGGTATTTGTTTGGGAATCTTTGTTTAGTTGTTTGATGTTCTGCATATATTCCTGGTTTTCAGTTTGTTCTTTGGAGTGGTCCATGTCTTCCTGTTTCTCAGTGTGGTTTGTAATTTTTTGTTGCCCTCTAGTCATCATTTTATCTTGCTGGGTTTATTCAGCTGATTAACTTCTCTCTCTTCTCTAGAGTTTTATTTAGCTGGTGGTTATGTGTGTGTAAGTTTTCTCTTTGACACTCTTTCTTCTTATTTTGTTTCCTTGTTTTTTTCTATGTTACCTTGAAGTCAAAAAATTAGAGAAAAAAAAAGATGTAAGAAAGGAAGAAGTATTATAGTAATATTGTTAAAAGTTATAAGAGCGGCCAAATAGGACTTAGTGAAATGGATATTTAAGTTGTTTAGGCAGTGTAGAGTAATAGGAAAAAAGTGGAGTACCTACAATGGATTGGGAAACCAAATAGAGGAATATATATATAATAATTTAGAAGGCTAGAATGATGAGGAGGGAGAGAAAGAGTAAAGAGAGCCCTAAAAGGAAAAAGCTAATATTAATTTTAAAAAGAAGAAAACAAAATAGATAGAATAGAAATTGACACCCTTAAGTTGTGGGTTAATTTAAAAGCATGGTGTCTAAGAACCACAACAGAAAGCAGAAGGCAGAGAAATGAAGGAAGGATCAGAGATAGCTGGGAATACAATATTAATATAGATAGAGAATGGGAAATCACTGAAGCAGAAGCACAGCAAAGAAGAGGTAACCTAGCAGCAACTAATTTTAAAAAAATGAAGGGAAAAAGAAATGGGGTAGGAAAGAGGAAAGAAAAGCAAGAGATAATAAATAAACAGAGAAAAACCAAATAACCACACCAGCAAGCAGTCAAACACAGCCAAGGAGGAAATGTTCCTTCTAGGGTCCTTGCGGATCCTCTCAGCCTGCTTGTGTTTATAAATTTCCCTTCGGGGTTCTATCTGCAGGTTTTGAGGCAGATTTTCAGTATTAAACTAAATTAAGAACAGGAATTCATTTTTTAAAGTGACTGTCTTCTTCTTCCTCTTCTTTTTTTTTTTTTTTGGCGATATAAGGGACCCAAAAGAAGTCCTGTGCCAGATCACCCCCTTCACTGAGGAGACCCTAAATAGGCTTGTGCAAACTGATCAAGCCCTTCCCACTTCCTAACCTCCCCAGTGGAGCTGAAGCTCTGATGCTTGTCAGTGCAGAGTGGTAAAATTGGCTGCCAAGCCTCAGTGTCAGCGGATTGCTGGGTAAATCAGGTTTCCTCAGCAGATTCACCTCTCCCCTCAGCCTGGCACTGTTTCAAGCCAGCTTATCTGCTCCCCAAAGCTATGAGAGGACCCAGACAGCCAAATTCCCAGAAGTTAAAGCCCTCTCCGACCCTCTATCAGAGCCTTTCCTCCCCCAGAGTATGCTCACCCACACTGGGAGCGGGAGCCGAGGGTGCAGCATTCGTTGCTCAAAACAGCTGTTTTCCCTGTGGGTGGGACTCAGCCATCTGTGTTAACCACCACAGGCAGGCTCAAAACTCATGAATCTCCACCGATTGCTCTACGTTGTCGAGCTGCCCGCTTCTAGATGACCCAAGCTTCTCGCTCCGTGCGCCCATGGCAGAGACACTTGGGCAGGACCCCATCTACAATCAGCCATCCCCAGAGAGCCAGTCAATGAGTACCCTCCTAAACCAATGCCATCTTGCCTCCTCCCATAAATATTTTAATAGAAAGGAATAAAATTCCAGATATATTGGACTCATCATTGAAACATGATACACTAAGTTTCAAAATAGGAGAGACATTATAAAAGTTATCATCTATTAAGCACTTTCTGCAGAAATGGAATTTTGTGCACATTGCTTTATTTCATCTTTATAGGAACTCTCACAGCCAATAAATGCCAGAGCTAAGATTCAAATTCAGGTTTCCTTTTATGTGAATATACTCTTTACAGCTATATATTGCCTCCTATTATACCATGACTTAAGTCTGTAACCTCACCTTGTTTTATATAGAAATAAAACAAGATTCTTAATATATGTCAATATTTTTTAAACCTTTGAAACAAGAAGAAAATTATGAAACACATAGTAATCTTAAGTGACCTCCAGATAGTTAGCTAACCAAGTAAAGTTTAAAGAATTGTTTTCTTCACTACATGAGAATATGAGTCTCTAAATATTTTAATGAGTAAAATATTTTTATTGATTAATAGATAAAATTTATTGATAAAATTTCTCAATTGATAAAATTTCCTGACACCTTAGGCTTGAAACCAATTTCGTTGCTTTTCTGTTGAACTGGGAAATAATTTTCAATCAGGAAAATGAAAGCATCCACCCAGTTTGGAATCTTCTTATCAGTAGATACATTCATTTAACATTTTCTATTTTCTTTTCTAGTAAGTGTGGGATTCTGATTCTTGGGTAGTACTCTACATATAGCAGATGTTGGTGGATATATTCTATTCACATATGCAATATGCAGGGATTTAAAGTTTATATTACTGGGAATTTCATAAGAGAATCAAATGATATTTTTGGTTCTATCTCCCAAAATATTCTGAAATTTCCTCCTACATTTAAAACAGCAAATGTAATTTAAGTACACTATTAATATGGTTTATTTAGATTGTTTATATGTATTAATTCCACTGTGGTAATCCATAGCAAATGCCCCAAAGGAATTATATGCCAATTATTTTCTTGCTCAAAACTTCAATATGATGATTTACTCAATAAGATAGAGTAAATGGTTCTGTAATAATGCACTAAATGTTGATATTTGTGAATGAATAGATTTTCTTGGTGTCTGTTTCAAAATGACGGCTTATAAAAATATAGATTTTAACAAAAAATTTTAAAAAATCTGTGGAATAGCTGCACTATTATTTCCAGGTGAAGTAAAGGGAGGGACACGTGGATAAAAAAAATAAAAACTATGAAAATAAATATTTATCACATAGAGTGAAAAAAAGGGCTATTTATTCAGAACTGGCTGTAGAATGTTTTCTTATCTCCTTACTGCTGATACTGGGTTTGGATTTCCTGATAATTGCCCATTGGTACATACAGTCTCTCAGTTCTGTCTTTTGGCTATTATCACACTTGCAAGAGGTTGCCCAATTCAGAGAAAAGAAGAATCCAGATGGTCCCTGCTCAGAGATTGAGTCATCTTTATAGTCAACTGCAAAATCTTCTTGAGTCTTTGCTGTATCATCACAGTGATCCTCTGATGAGTGAGCAGTGACATAGAAGCATTTATGATTCTGGTCAGAATGCAACAGACCAGAATCATGACAGCTATAATAAAACAAGAAAAAATAATAATCTTTATAAGATGCTTCAGAATCTGGAATACCAATTGCCTACCCCAAACTGAGGAAACAATCCATAGACCATGATGATCAATGTTGGAAAGCCAAATAGCTTTTCCTTTAAGGCAAAGCATAGCCTCTTCTGCTATGTTTGTTTCATTAATCCAAGTAAAATGAGAAGTATTAGCAATGGAACAGACACTACCAAGACAGGCCAACAAGAAATCTAGATCATTGTGATTTTCCATCATTACTTATGTCAATTAATTGAGGCTGATATGCATTCCATCTAGAATGGAGAGAGTATCATCACTTATTTCTGTCAAAGTTAGTGATAAGTTTCTTAGTCTTTTATATTATTATGATTCCTAGCAATAGGAACACTGCTCTGATTTTTGGAATAAATGAGTCAGCAATTAACCCAGATTGTGTGCCTGAATAATTGGATGTTCTCATTTTGTACCTCACAGCTGAGTTGGAATTTCCAGTCTTGGTGATTTCTAGAATGATGTTTGTTTTGATTTTGGATTATTAAAAGTAGGGACAAGTCTCAAAAAAATATTACTAAAGTGGATAATGTGTTAGTCTGAGACAAACAGGACCAGGCAACCTGGTCACAGAGGAAATACAATCCAGTAGAGACTCATGTAGTTCCAGGAGAAAAGGAGTTGCTAACAACACAAGGTCAGGACTAGGGGCTCACATTAACTGGACTACATATTTGGATCCCTATCAGTCACTCCCAAATGGCAAATATTTGGCCCATTACCCTATGAAAAATTTGAAATTCAAATTAAGAATTATCTAAGTTCTGATGAACAGATCATAATTGGTTCTTTTTCTGGGAAAGGGATGCTAGCAAAGTCAGAGGTTGAATTGTTTAAGGTCTGTTACCCATGTAGGTGAAAGTGGCCTTATTTGATGAAATCATAATTGCCCAGAGGATTTTATCATAGGAATCTGATTATGTATAGTATATCCACCAGGCAGTAAGACTGTGGACAGTGTCAACTATTTGGGATAACCTAAAATTAGTATTAGAATAAGTACATTCTGGCATAAAAATTATAATAATGAGGGAAGGAAAGAGTAAAGTGGTCATTATCAGTGGATCACAACAATGGGTTATAGAAAATGAGAGGAATGATTATAAAAAAAGCAAATAAATAAAAACTGGAATTAAATAAGTGTCTTTTTCCACTTTCTATTATGTGTTGGCATATGCTTGTTCCAAATATCTTGAGAAAACTATGTACTACCAAAGACCATCTAATTCAGGAGGATCTCTGTGAATGCTCAGGTTGAGGTCCCATATTGATGTAGCCTTCCAATAGTGTGGAACTCTGAACTGCTTCTTTATTTGTCAAACATGAAACTAAATGCTGACTCACTGGAATTTTACTAATATGTTCTTTTTTGTTAATAGAATCTTGTAAAGTCCCTTCCAATGAGATTCAAGGACAGTTTTTCTGATATATCCTCTAAAAAGCAAATTATTTATAGCTCTCAATGCTTACATTAAAATAGAAGAAAGGGATATAATCAATGACCTAACTACACAGCTGAAGGAACTAGAAAAAGAAAGCAAACTAACCCCAAATCAAGGAGAAGGAATGAAATAACAAAGATCATAGCAGAAATAAATGAAAATGAGAACAAAATACGATAGAGAGAATTAACAAAACCAAAAGTTGGTTCTTCAAGATTAACAAAGTTGACAAACCCATAGCTAAGCTGGCTAAGAAAAAAAGAGAGAGGATGCAAATAAATGAAATAATAAATAAAAAATGGGAACATTACTACTGACCCCACAGAAATAGGAGAGATCATAAAAGGATACTAGGAGCAACTTTATGGCAAAAAAACTAGATAATTTAGACAAAATGGAAAAATTCCTAGGAATGAACAAACAACCTACACTGTCTCTAGAAGAAATAGAAGACCTCAACAAACCAATCACAAATAAAGAGATTAAAATAGTCATCAAACAGCTCCCCAAAATGAAAAGCCCAGGACCAGATAGTTTCACAGGTGAGTTCTACAGTGCATTCAAAGAAGATTTAATACCAATCTTATTCAAGCTCTTCCAAAAAATTGAACAGGAAGGAATGCTACCAAACTCATTCTACAAAGCTAATATTACACTAATATCAAAGCCAGGTGAAGATATTGTGAAAAAAGAAAATTACAGACCCATTTCTCTAATGAATACAGATGCAAAAATCCTTAGTAAAATACTTGCTAATTGAATCCAACAACACATTAAAAGAATTATTCATCATGATCAAGTGGGTTTTATACCAGGCATGCAAGGCTGGCTCAACACAGGAAAATCAATCAGTATAATACACTACATTAACAAATCAAAGAGGAAAAATTACTTGATCTTATCAATTGATGCAGAAATGGCATTTGACAAAATACAACATCCTTTCTTGATAAAAATACTACAAAAAATAGGAATTGAAGGAAACTTTCTCAACATGATAAAGGCCATATTTGAAAAACCCACAGCAAACACTGTACTCAATGGTGAAAGACTGAAAGCTTTCTTGTTGAGATCAGGGACAAGACAAGGATGCGAATTGTCACTACTGTTGTTCAATATAGTGCTAAAGCTTCTAGCTAGAGCAACAGACAAGAAAAAGAAATAAAAGATATCCAAAGCAGAAAGGAAGAATTAAAATTTTCACTATTCACAGATGATGTTATTGTATATCTAGAAAGTCCTTTAAAAATCTACAGCAAAGCTGCTAGAGCTAATAAATGATTTCAGTAGGGTATTAGGATACAGGATCAATATGCAAAAATCAGTGGTGTTTCTATACACTAGTTATGTGCAATATGAGGAGAAAGTCAGGGAAAACATTCCATTTACAATAGCAACTAAAACAATCAAATATTTAGGAATAAACTTAACCAAGGAGGTAAAGCACTTGTATTCAGAAAACTATAATGTCTTGCTAAAAGGAATTTTAAAAGACCTAAATAATTGGAAGAACAATCCATGGTCATGGATTGGAAGACTAAATATCATTAAGATGTCAATTCTACCCAAATTGATATACAGATTCAATGCAATCCCAATAAACTAATGGAAAACACAATTACCAAATTTATCTGGAAGTGTAAGAGGCTCTGAATAGCCAGAAACATCTTAAAAAAGGAAAAGTGAAGTCAAAGGACTCTCACTTCCAGACTTTTAACCATATTACCTAGCTACAATGTTAAAAACAGCATGGTATTGGTATAAAGATAGACACATAGACCAATGGAACCAATTTGATAGTTCAGAAACAGACCTTCACATCTATGGCCAAGTGATTTTTAACAAGCCTGTCAAACTCATCCAGTTGGGACAGAACAGTTTATTCAACAAATGGTGCTCTTAGAACTGGATATTCATAGCCAAAAGAAAGAAAGAAGACATGTTTATGCATGTTCATGTATGAATGAAGTAGTTCAATAAAAAATATATTTAAAAAAAAGCAAATTATTCTGATTGGAGGTAAGAAGTTGTTTAAGAAGATGCTGTGGGAAGACGACCTTAAACTTTGGTGATTACAAATGGTATTGTACAAGAGTTCCTTGTAATATTTTTCCTGATTTGCATACAATAATGCAAAACCTAGTATTGGAAGTGAAATCCCTAAATATATGGACCTTTCAGCTACCAGTTCATAGTGAGAAAACTGACGTGACCCTCAGGGAATCTATGCTCATAAGGGACAGTGGAAGTAGCTTAAGCCATGAAAGAGCAAGAATTTCTGAAAGATTTTCTAATTTTGATTTGAGTATGTCATTGGTCCTTTAAACCTTTCTATAAGTTTGTGGGCTGTAAGAACAGCATAGTGTTTTAGTGAATGGTAATGATTATAGAGTTCTTTTATAACAATTCCTAAGAAGTGTTTGCCTAGATCACTTGATATAAAAGTTGGAATGCCCAAGGTTGGATACACAAAATCAAGCAGGTTTTTTTGTAACTATAAAGATGGTAGCTTTTCAGAAAAGAAATTGTTCAACTCATCCTGAAAATAGAATCACAAGAACTAAAGCATGTGCAAATCCCATGGAGGGTACAAGCTCGATAAAATCTCTCTTAAGCACTCAAAGACCCCTTGAGGCTTTGGTTCCTGGCCATGTGCTTCCTTTACAGGTACACAGGACCATGTTGTTGACAGGTGATGAATGACGGGAAAATAACCTCAGCCATCTTATTATAGATTTTCCACTAATGTTGATGTAATATATTAACTAATTTGTTCATTCCATCATGAGTAAATTCATGAAGAAATTTGGTTAATATCCATTTGAAATGCTGCCAAGTGGCTAACTTAGAGATCACCAGAGATCATTTGCATGAGGGATATTATCAGATTTTTTCCCCATTTTGCCTTTTCAAAATTATATATTGATGACATATAATGGCCTCTTTGAATCCCTCTGGAGATTAATCCTTTGAGGGTATGCATAGGATCATATGGTTAAGGCAGCTTATTTGGCATAATGATCTGTTAAAGCATTTCATTTAACTTCCATATTCCATCTCTCTTTTAAATGGGCTTCAACCTTTATAAAAGCAAGCTCTATAGGAATTAGGAGTGTATCTAGAGAGTCCTTAACTTGTCCATTTTTGATGGGGGTTCCAGAAAGTGTGAAAAGATGCTTTTGTTGCAAAGAATCCCAAAGTCATATACTACTCCAAAACAATACCTGCTTTCTGTATATATATTTACTGTCTGTTCTTTGACTAGAGGGCAAACTCTACGTTTTGCCATCTGGCCTGATTTTACTTCTGGTGTAGGATTATGTTGTAAAGGACTGCTTAAATCAGTGACAGCATATCTGTGACAGTTTGAATTTCTTTTATGAATATAAAAAATAAAACTATTATGTTTTTCAACTAATCCATTCCTGTGGGTGTGAGCTTCTTTTGATTGGGACTATGTCAGGAGTGACGTGTGTCTCAGGTTGAGTCTTTACCCTCTTGTTTGGTCTGATATAAATGGAGACACAGAGAGAGACACACAGGAAAAAGAAGCTCTACCATTTTTGATCCTCCCATGTGAGAGGACTAGAGGATAGCATAAGTACAAAGACCCCAAGAGGTTGGTCCCACAGAGTAGGTCTAGAGGAGATGAGCCTTGCCGTATGCCTTATACCTAACAGCTGAACTTAAAATAAAGTGGAGAACGTGAGACTGAGAGAGGAGGTTGGAAATATACAAGCCCTATTTCTGGTTGCTCCTAGCTGATCTCCAGGAGACAGTAGTTTCTAAAGGGGAAGGCAGAGTCCTCAACAGAATTCAGTGACCATAATGTTTCTCCATGTGGCATGATCTTGAGAAGGCATCTCTGCTAATATCATGAATTGAATATTTCATGGCCTAGGAACAGTAAGTTTTTAACCTAAATAAAATCCACATTATAATAGCCAATCTGTTTCTGGTACTCTGCATTGGCAGCCCTTTGGAAAATGAAAACAAGATCCTATTTGATAACTTCCAGTTTTGGTTTTGATCCCTCTATTAGTCAGCCAAAGGGGTGCTGATGCAAAATATCAGAAATCTGTTGGCTTTTACAAAGGCTATTTATTTAGGGTAGAAGCCGACAGTTACCAGGCCATGTAGCATAAGATATTTCCCTCACCAAAGTCTATTGCCAGGTGTTGGAGCAAGATGGCTGCTAGTGTCTATAAGGGTTCAAGTTTCCTGGGTTCCTCTCTTCCTGGAGCTTGCTTCTGTCTGGGCTCATCTGCTCTGTTTTCCCCACAAAGTCAGCTGTAGACTATGAGGCTCTTTAAGTTTTGCCTTTCTCCACAAGGTCCCAGTAGACTATGAGGCAAATGGCTCTGTCACTCTCCCTGGGGCTTCTGCCATGCCTAAGAGCTCTCTATTCCTCTGTGTTCTTTTTCTGTGTGTTTACTTCCCAGGTTACAGCTCAAAACTCAGCATCAAAATTCTAACTCTGTCCTTTGCCATGTCTTTTATCTGAGTTCCTTCCCACCAAGGAGTGGGGACTCAATGCCCTACTGAAATGGCCCATTCAAAGCCCTAATCATAATTTAATCACACACAGAGGAACAGACCAGTTTACAAACATAATTCAATATCTATTTTTGGAATTCACAAATAATGTCAAACTGCTACAATCTCCTATATTCCAGATGTATTCTTCCTTATCTCCATTAGCAGACCATTTCCCCTTTGTAAGCAGGATCAATCACCCCAATCAATATAGTAATCACTTTTTGGCATGAGGTGACCAGAATATATAGCTCTCAGTTTTATGTTCCATTTCAATGGAATCATTGTTATGTTACCTGGTGGAATTACTCCTCTGTTTGGAGACTTCTAGATCCAGGGTAGCATAAGTTCAGAGGGACAAGAAGCAAAAGTTTTGAAGGTGAATCACTTGGATAATAGTGATAGTTCCATTCCCATTTCCACCTTATGATTCCTGAATCCATGAATCTTAGCTCTGGGAGAAACAGCACCATAGATTTGACACTGATTTAGAGAGGATACAACCCCCAAAGAACATTTAATCTGCTCTGCAAGGTATTACTCTCCTGCTGACATTGTGATTGAGTCTTAAATGGGTCCTTTCAGTTTTGTAAATGTAGGTGATTCAAGATGATGGAGAACATGGTAAGGTTGTTTAACCAAATGAGCATGGACTAAAGACATACTTTCTTTGCTGTGAAGTGATTTACTCAAACAGAAGAAATGCTTACAGAATACCATGATGGTAGGTAAGGCCTTCTATAAGTCCACAGATGGTAATTGTGGCAGAAGCATTGTGTGAAGAGAAGGTAACTCAGTATCCAAAATAAATATTTTATTCAGTAAGAACAGAAGACTAGCCCTTCCATGAAGAAAATGATCCAATATATTCAATGTGCCAGCAGGTAGCAGACTGATCACCTTGGGTAATATTGACATATTGGGGAGCAAGTGTTTGTCTCTGCTGCTGACAGACTATGCATTCAGCAGAGACTGTAGGCAGGTTGGTCTTGATGAATGGAAATCCATATTTCTGAGTCTTTGTATATCTTCCATCTTTAACAGAATGACCCTTTTGTTCATGAGCCCATTGGACAATGACAAGAGATACTGGGAACAGAGGCTGACTGGTATACACAGAATGGGTCATCTTATCCACTTCTGCTAAAGATGCAGTCTAATGCGCATTCTCATGGGACTCAAATATCTTCACATTTTTATCCATTTGGAAAGTTCTATCCACACCTTTTTCCTCCAGACAAGTTAGTGTCTGATTTTCCAATCAGATTCCTTCCAAACTTGACCACAGAGCCAAAGTACTGACCTCAGCCCATGATTATGTATGGTGAAATACACCTCTAGCCATTTCACCTTAAAAGAAACAATGAACAATGAGGTACACTGCTTGAGGTTCTGACCATTGGGAGGATTTCATTTCACCACTGACCTTCAGGAATATCCCAGAAAGGTTCTGTAGTGCTTCAGTTGTCAATGTTTGGATGGTGTCTGTATATTGTGTAAAATCTTTTAGCTGAGGAGATTCCAAACTCAATGGTAAAATTGCAGTTTGAATTCTCCTTGAAGCTTATAGTAAAATGTGAGAAGGAAGAGATAAATTGCGAACTGAATTCCTGGGCACAAAGAAACCAGAAATTGATGGTTTGTGAAATTCTGAGCTTCCAGAACATAAGTCCCCAGAGGATAGTGCTCCATTTAAGAATTTAAATGAACTTGGAACCATGCAGCCATTTCCTTGCAATTTAGGATTGGAAAGGCAGTTATTCAGGAAGGATTTGTGGGAAGTGTTACTGTTTGATGATTTGGACCCCTGCTTCCTGCATGCTAAATCAACAAGGTTTTTTTTTTTGTTTTTTTTTTGTTTTGTTTTTAGCAAGACCTATATAAACAGAACCACTGTCAGCTTGAACTAAAAGGGACAGAAAAGGGAGAGATTGAAGGAAAAATGACTTCAGGGCAAAATCATGGACACTGAGCTCCGGACTTAAGACATCTACTCAGGCCAAAAGTAAGAGCTCACCCATGTGGGCAGAAAAAGTGAGTTTGCCCCGACATTTGAAGAGGGCAGACCTTCCAACCCTTTGTTCCAGGATAGTGTTACCACCAGAAGCTTCAGAGAGAGGTGGCACAATCCCTGGGGATTGGGGAGAGTTAGGCCACCAACCCACTGTTCTGAGGGGTTTAGGCTTGTGCCCCTGAGATTGGGGAGAATGTGGCTGCCACCCCACTTTGTTAGGTTGTTGAGCATGAGCCTGGGAAATTGGGAAGAATGTGGCTGTCACCCCAGTGTTCTTAGAGAGTAAGGCCTAGATTTCAGCAGCTACTCAGATGCTTGATGAGGTTAGAACTGAGAAGATGGGAACTGGGCAAGCCCTTGGATGGGATGGTACTGTTGTTCCATGAGGCCACAAGAAGAAAGCATCATCCTATAGATGACTCTTAGACTTTGCAATCTGAGTATGCGCTACAAGTTTTCAGAATTGCTTGGGACCAATGACAACCTGCTTTCCTTCCAATCTCTCCCTATGATAAAGGAAATGTTTACTTTATGACTGTTCCTCCTTTGTATATTGGAAGCAGATAAATTGTTTTCTAAGTTTCATGGGCTTACAGCTGGAAGGGAATTTTGCCTTAAGACAGACTGTATGCCTATAAATGTTTTTGATGCAATTTTGTACTTAACATTGTTACTGAAATGATTTGAGGTTAAGAAATATTGTGATGGAATAATGTATTTTGCATATGGAAAGGACATGCATTTTGGGGGTCTAGAGAGGAGAATATGCTGGTTTGAGTCTTTAGTGTGCCCGAGAAAATTTTGTTTTGAAGCTTACCCATTCTTATTGCATTTGAGATCTTTTGTTTACATTCAGCTAAGGAAACTTTTTATGAGACCAGTTTTGATTAGATGACTTCAGTCAATGGCCTTTAACTAAATTGTGGGACTCAGAGTAGGTCCTAGTGCTCTTAGTGGTGTCCTTTTAAATGGAGGACAAAAGCAGAGGTACACAGAAAAAAGCATCAGAAACAGCAGGACAGGTCTTGGAGACCAGAGGCTGGAATTAGTGGAACACAGAGGCACAGAAAGAGGCCTCTGGAGCAGATCAAAGCTGAAGAGACAAAGCCTAGAGGGAAGAGGAGAAAACAGTGGACCAGCAGTGAAGCAAGCCATGTGCCTGGTTGCCCACAGCTAAGCTCAGAGAGAATGTAATCTTGAAGGAGAAAGCAGAGACTGGCTGCCATTTTGCCTTGCCATGTGGCAGGAAGCCAGGGTCACCAGCAGTCCCTAGTGAAAGAGCATCTCTGGTGACACCTGGTTGGACATGTTCACCGCCTCAGAACCCTATGCTTTTAAACTAATAAATTCCCATTATAAAAGCCAACCCATTTCTTGTACTTTGTACTGATAGCCTTTAGCAAATAAAAACAGACTTTTTTGTTAGTAGAAGGGGGCCAGAAACAACATATTTTCCTCACCTGAAATGGAACATATTTGCTTGCTATCTCCACCTGATGCCTAGAAATTTCACTGATATGGAAGGCTCATGAATTTTTGTTAAAATGTTTACCCATCCTCTGACATGCAAATGTCTTATCAATAAAGCTGGTTGTTGTTGCTTCTTTTCACTGGGTCCAGTCAGCATTTCATCAACAATGGAAGAGTGAGATATTTTAGTGAAGGGTAATAAGATCAGGTCATCTGCAAACTATATCATGGTACAGGGCTGTAGATTTGCTGTATCCCTGAGGAAGGATAGTGAAAGTGTTTTTCTAGACTTACCTGCTGAAAGCCAACAAACCAGTATTAGGAAAAAAAAAGCAAAACATATTTGCAAAATGAATAGCTATATACCAAGTACCTGAAGTTGTGTTAATTGGTTCAGGCAATGATACCATATCTAAAACATCGACTTCATTTAAATAACAAGCTGGCTAATTTTATGAGAATGCAAGTCGTCCTCCAAAATCCATCTGTTTTCTGTACAGGCCAAATAGGAGACTTGAATAGGAGACTTGAGATGGAATCACCACTGCTGTGTCCTTGAATCCCTTAATGGTGGCACTAGTCTTCACATACGTCTGTGAAACTATTTCTGAATTCTCTATTCAGTTCCATTGATCAAGACATCTATAATTTCAGCAATACCAACTCACTTGATTATTTTAGCTTTTTGGTAAGTCCTAAAATCAAATTATGTCAGTCTTCTAAGTATATTCTACTTTTTCTAAATTGTTACTATCTTAGTCCTTTGCTTTTTCATATTAATTGTAAAATCATCTTGTTAATTTCTGCAAAAAAAAAAAGACCTCACTTAAATTTTAATTGGGTTTCATTGAATCTATCGCTCAATTTGTAATTGTATTAATTAATAGATCAATTGTTCCCAAATGGACTCCTTACCAATGTTGAATTTCTTTATTTACTTTATTCAGAGTCTGTGGCCCCTAAGTTAATTAATCAATAATCAGATTACCTATCCACTAAGAATCTCTTGGTGTGGGTCAAAGGAAGTTATAATATTTTTCAAAATTATTCTGAGTTTCTTATGTTTATAGCCAAGTACTAGTCTATTATTGATTAGCATATGATATCTTCAAGACAAAGAAATACCATATATAAATCAAAACATGTGACTTTTTACTCTACCAGGCCTCTAATAGTCTAACATTCTATCACATAGAAAATTACATTTAGCTGTCTACTGCCCTAACTCTTCTGTTCTTATCCATAAGTTTATCTCCTTTGTGAGAATCAGTGTGCTACAACTATCTCTCAAGCCACTTAGTAGTATTTTAAAATATAAATAAGAAACATTGTAATTTGTATTTAAAATTATAAATTATATAATAGGCTATGCTTTCATATCATTTTATTATGTAAATATATTTGAAATTTTTGAAGAATTAAAGAGGTTATATTCCAAACAACAGGAAACTAGATTTCAGGGAATTTAAGTTATTAACTTGATGACACTATATTTTCAGCTTATATGTATCAGAGGTAAGATTATGTACTAGAAAATAATCATCAGATTACTTTTCCAATTCTCTGCCATCTGGTTTTTCCACTGATGGATCTTTTTTTATTAAAAGGAAAAGTGCTGTCATGTAGATATTTTTATCATGTAGTTCATTGTTCCAGAAACTTTTACTTGTATATTATAAGGATAAAAACTTATCTGGCTACTCTTCTGTTGTAGAAAAGTTATTGTGTTTTCTCCTTGGGCATCCCCTGTGGATTTCAAAAAGAGCTTTAATAAGCTGGCATAAGTATCCCAATGCATAATATTCACAGTGTATAGTAACTGAGTGACCAGTTCAGTTCCACATTTAAGAAGAAAAATTTTTATCACTTATACAATATCTTAAAAACATTTACCCTGAATGTCAAACTAGAGTATGTGCTTTAACATTTAAATCCAAGATAGGGTATCCTAGTTTACTTAGAATTGTATTAATATTGAGCCATATGCCTTCTAGGGAACATAGCTAGAAATAGGAAGTTCATTCTATGTACTTAGGTTGATAGGGCTATAAGTCAGTAATTTGCTTATTTTTCTTGATGAAAGATAATAGAAGAGGGACAGTTGAAGTAAGGAACTATATTTAACTAAAAGATAGGGCAAATTAATTTTCTCCCCCCAACCCCATTTGGTGCATGCCACTTTGGTAACATCATTTTATTTTCTGACATAAATGAATTTTAAATTATTTTACCAGCAATGCCATTTATCTAGAAGTCATTTGATTTTGTTATTACTTTTATATTTCATGTCTTTTAAGCTTGATGGCTTTAGAAAAAGAATTTAAATAGATGAGAAGAGAGTTTGTATTGTTTTGAAGAGAGAGTGAGTCCAGAAATTTTCATGTCACAATGGGATTTTATATATCATACAGTGACATGAATATATCACTGGATATCACAAAGGGATTTTATATAGCATCCAGTGACTCAGGAATCAGAGAGACCTGAGCTTGAATCCTGGGTCTGTTAACTATGTGACCTTTGTCAAATTATTTATCAAGCTTGGCATGAATTTTCTCATGCATAAAAGGTCCCTAAATTATTTAGTTTGCATATTGCTATGTAAATTATATATAATGATGTCCAAAAAATTCCTCACCCTAATAAACCACCAAACAATATATGTATTCTCATGGATGTCTGTTACTTTATGATGTCAGAATATATGAGCATTGAGGAAATGCTTTTATTTGAGTCTTTCAAATTGATCATGTTTGTTTTATTTTTAAATTCATGATCTATGTTTTTTCTCGTTTCTTTCTCCTCTTAAAGTGAAATCCGCTACCCATAAATACAACCAATTTAATAGTCCTGAAATATTAGTTAACAGGAATTTGCAAAAAGGAATGCATGAATGGCTAAACTCCTTACATTTTCTCTACTATATTTTCAGTCCCTTATAGTGATATAGAGAATTTCTCTAGTGGGACATAATTTGCTAAAATATATACCTTATATGTAACCAACAGCTTCATCTACATAGAAGATCAGTGACCAAGAAGTGCTAAGAGCATCAGAAGAATTTAACTAAAACATGTTATTATTTCACTGACATACCATAAACAAGATGTGGTGACAGAGAATGATGTTTTTATCCCTTAAAGCATTAGAATATTGGTATTCCTAGATTTATTCTTAATAGAATATTTAATATATATTTACTTTCATATAACAAATATATATATGACTTAAGAAAAAGTACCTTGGTTCTGGTTTAAGGCCCATTGATTGCTCAGAGCTTTGATAATAAATAATTGATTTTATAACTTTCTATTTATTTATTTTAGATAAATATAATTTGAACATGGTATTTAAATTTTATGCATCCATCACATATAATCAAAAATTTAATATAATACAAATATTTCAATGCATCTCAGAAACAAGCAATCTGCAAAAATAACATTTTCATGAAGTTGAATAGATGTCTGAAAATTTGGGCCATTATTGGTTATTCTTTGGTTTGACAAGATGAGGTAAATTTTCCAAGTCCACACTCTCAGTAGGTGCTAAATCACACATATTACTACAGGATTATAGATGCTCTTAATTGTCCACAGTTGTTGTCTTGTCTCATTTGTGCAAGTGAAGTGAAGATTAGAGTTGTAATTTTGCTGATATTTTTCCCCTTCATGTTAGTTAAATGCATTATATGGATTCCTTTAGTCATCTACCTATTGATACATTTTTCAAAATTTGTTTCATAATTTTACTTCCCTTCTCTGTGCTTCTTCCTACCTCCCTAATTCCTGTTTTGTCCCTAAGACTTTTCAGTAAATATTTATGTATATAGTCTGTGGATTATTTTAAGAAAGAGAGAAATATACTGAGATAAAAGTTGGGATAGATAGAAAGAGAATGAGAAATTTTTTTTAACAGAAATGTATCTTTTTTATGTCCAATAATACATTAATACATAATTATATTGTTAAATGTTACTTTCATAAGTCATTTTATTAGCATAGTCACTGAAACTAAGATATTATAAAATTTGTTTTTGTGTGTATTTTCATGAGACAATGTAAGTTGCTTGAATGTATACGGAAATCAGAATTTAGTTTACTTATATATTTTTAATTCAGAAATTTCTGAGTGGAATGAGCATAATTTTTCTCTAACCACACAATTATGAAGGTATTTATTCTATTTATTAGAAAAATATTTCGCTTAGATCTGTGAGACCCTTTCTGGAAAAATAAAGACATATTCTTCTTCTCATTCTAGTAATTTTAAGATGATTTTCACACTCTCTTCCTGGCATATGAACATCTGAGTTTGACAAAACCTTAGTGTGTTTCATGTTATGGCTATATATCATTTGTATATATATCCATATATATGACAGCCTGACCCAATGTATAGCACATGTTTAACTCCTTTAAACCCTGAAAAAAAAACAGGGGCCAAAGAATTATTAATGATTTAAATACCTTGGTCTATTATACACTGAAGGAAAAAACAAAAGTTAAGTGCTGAAAACTTGCTCTTGTATATTGATACAGGATTTAATTGTTTTCAGTTCATATATAGGTGCCTTTTAACTTTACTTTTTTTATCTTCACACGTCACTGAATGAGAAACAGTCTGATGGCATAGGGAAGAATTCCAGAAATCAATTACTATTTGTGACATATTTCATGATTTATTTCTTTCAGCAGTAGCTCTTAAAAATAATCTCATTATGATGATTAGGTAATGTTTATTTCATAGTTATTTATAGTCTGCATATGCAACTCTAATTATTAATGAAATGGCCATGCTTTCTTTTTGATAAAAATGTTTCTCAAAATTCTTTCATAATTTGTAACAAATGTTTCACAATTATGCAAGATGTTGGTGGTGGGGTGATGTATGGGACTTCTGTATGATGTTATGCATGTTTGTTTTGTATATTCACAACTTTTACTATGCAATTATTATTTATGTATGTTTATGTATGAATGACATACTTCAATAATTTTTTTTTTAATCCCACTGAAGGATTTTGCAGGAAAAATGAGCATATGAATACTGAATCACCATGGATTATCAAGTTAAAATTTGAGCATCAATAATGGTAAAAAAGCTGCAACTGCCAAAATGGGCAATTTATTGATATGAATTTCAAAGAAAAAAACAACAAAAAAAAGATATATCACAGTTTTTTGTTTTTGTTTTTTTTTTATAAACATCTACCTCCAGAATACTTTCTGCAACACTGTTCACCTCTATTCCAGAAGGACTAATAGAAATATCATTGCCAGGAAAGAACACAAAAGAGTTTGTGATGAAGGACTTTCCCATTAGACAAGTTGAAACGTGAATCTAATTTATGTTGTCATCATCTGGAAACATTGTTAAATTACACAATATTTAGGTCTGTTTCTTATTCAAATTTAGTACAATCTTATGATGTGAATGTTTTGGCCCACATTTTAAAATTACAATTTGCATTTCATGTATATTGTAGCACATGTTGACCTAGTACTCAGATGTGTCCTTTCCACTATAATATTTTTGGATTTAAAAATACCTATATTCATTTGTGTTTGCACTACATTTTAAGATAATGTAATATGAGAAGAAGATATAAAAATTGGTAAGAAATTAACTGAAAATAAATACTTACATTTGCAGGCTTTTTTCTGTGTGAGTGGTTTTATTTTTAAGAATTATTCAGCCAACAAGTATTTGATAACATTTTTTCCTTTGAATAACACAGGGAAATCCAACCACATGGACACAAGTTAATTGTTATTGTTGATCACATCAATGACTTGGATTGCATCATTCCCTCCAAGAAACAAAGATAAGGATATAATTGAGTGAGTCTCTGTTTTCACAGGATAATAAATGACATGAGGACCTATAAATATAAACTGAAGTATCAGGGTTGCCATCTGATTTGGTTACATACAGGATTCAGATGAAAAATGTGACTGAAGTCACTATTTTGTTTAATTTAATTTAATTTTTAAAAAATTTATTGAAATATAGCACTCATACATGAACATACATAAATGATAAGTATATAGCAATATTTGTGAACTTACAAAACAAACATACATAACATCATACAGGGCTCTCATACCTCACCCTACCACCAATACCTTGCATTGTTGTGAAACATTTTTAACTAATGATTAAAGAGCATCCACAAAACATTACTACTAAGCAAAGTATTTTCCCCCAACCCACCTTATTATTATTATTTATATCATTTAACCTGAACATACATAAACAATAAATGTATAGTAAAAGTTGTGAACTTACAAAGTAAACATTCATAGCATCATACAGGGGTCCCATACATCGGCCCTCCACCAACGCCTTGCACTTTTGTGAGACATTTTTTCAAATTATGAAAGAATATTGTCAAAATCTTATGACTAATTATAGTCCTTATCTTACACTTGGTGTATTTTTCCCCCAACCCACCCTATAATTATTTTTTGAATATATTTTTATGACAAAAGTTGTAAACTTACAAAACAATCATGCACATGTACAGAATTCACAAACAACACCCCTCCATCAACACACCACAACATGGTGGAACATTTCTTAGAGACTTTGATAATATCATCCAATTATTACCAGTTCCACAGCATACATTTCGCACACATTTTCCATACTCTCCCTTTATCAACACAGTACATCTTTGGCATAGATGCAAGAATATTACATTATTGCTATTAACCACACGCCATAGGTCACTCCAGTTGTATTTTTCTATGCTTCTCCACATTCCCACCACCATGCAATACTGATGTACACCTGCTCTAGCTCACAAAAAACACTCTTGCATCTGTACCATCAACAACTGCTCTCATCCATCTCTGGGTTTACTGTGCAATTCAGTCCCTAGATTATTGTCTATCTTTCTGTCAATTGGCATTTATATCCCTAGACTAACATTTTCAGCCACATCCCCATTTATAAACCAGATGTTACTAACTATAATGTGTTAACATCAACTCTGTACATTTCCACAATTTTACAGTAAAATTAATTAAATCTTCTACATACATTGAATATCAGTAGTCCATTTCAGTCTTCCTCTTATCTCCTTTAAGAATTTATCATCTGCCACCATGTCTTGAATATATTTTCCTACATTTTCTTCTAGAAGCTTTATGGTTCTTGCTTTTATATTTAGGTTTTTTATTCATTTTGAGTTAATTTTTGCATAGGGGACCTCTTTCCTTTCCTCTGTCCTTTTACAATGGATATCAAATTTTCTCAGCACCATCTGTTGAATGGACTGTTCTCCTGGAGCTGGGTGGGTTTGATAGGCTAGTCAAAAATCACTTCACCATAGATGGGAGAGTCTATTTTCTAACCATCAATTCGGTTTCATTGTTCTATGTGTCTGTCTTTATGCCAGTACTTTTTCCACTGTAGCTAGGCAATACAACTTAAAGTCCAGAGATGAGAGTCCTCCAACTTCGCTTTTCCTTTGTAAGATGTTTCTGGTTATTCAGGACCCCTTACTCTTCCAAATATATTTGACAATCATTTTTTTCCTTTTATTTAAAAAATGCTGGTGTAGTTTTTATCAGGATTGCATTGAAAGTGTATATCAATTTGAGTAGAATTGATGTCTTAATGATATTTAATCTTTTAATCCATGAGCATGGAATATTCTTCCAATTATTTAGGTCTTTTTAAAATTTCTTTTAACAATGAGGTGTATATTTCTGAGTATGAGTGCTTTACATCATTGGTTAAGTTTATTCCTGAATATTTGGGTTTTTACTGTCATATTTTATTTTCAACACTCTTTTGACACTTTTAGTTACTTTTATTGATATAATTTTCATTTCTAGACTCTTTTCCAGGCCTCTCTTTCTTGTCATTTCTTTTCAGGCTGTAGTACACCCTTTAGTATTTCCTGCAAAGCAGGTCTCTTGGTTACAAACTCTCTCAGTTTCTGTTTATCTGTGAATATTCTAAACTCACCTTCATTTTTGAAAGAATCTTGCCAGATATAAGATATTTGGCTGGAAGTTTTTTTCTTGCAGTATCTTAAATATATCATACCACTGTATGGTTTCTGATGAGAGATTGGCACTTAATCTTATTGGGTATCTCTTATATGTTATGCATTGCTTTTTTCTTGCTGCTCTCAGAATTCTGTCTTTGTCTTTGGCATTTGACATTCTAATAAGTATGTGTCTATTCAGATTTTTGGGGATGGGAGTACATCGTGCTTCTTGGACATGGATATCTATGTCCTTCAATAGGGTTGGGAAATTTTCCACCATTATTTCTTCAAATATTCCTTTTGCCCACTTTCCCTTCTCTTCTCCTTCTGGGACACTCGTGAAATGTATGTTTGCATGTCTCTTGCTATCCCTTATTTCCCTGAGGCCTTGTTCAGTCTTTCCAATATTTTCATCATCAGTTCTTTTGAATGTTCATTTTCAGAGGCCATTTCTTCAAGCTCACCAATCCTTTCTTCTGCCTCCTCAAATCTGCTATTATATGATTCCAGTGTATTTTTAATTTCATTTATTGCACCTCTCATTCCCATAAGTTCTGCTATTTTTCTAAGTATGCTTTCAAATTCTTCTTTGTGTTCACCCAATGTCTTCTTAATAACCTTAATTTATTTAGCCATCTCATTGAATTTATTAAGGAGATTTGTTTGAACATCTATGATTAGTTGTCTCATTCCTTTATGTCATCTGCAGGCTTATCTTGTTCCTTTAACTGGGCCATATCTTTCTGTTTCTTGGTGTGGATTGTAATTTCTTGTTGGTGCCTTGGCATTTGGTTTACTAGAGTATTTATTCTGGGTGCAGTTTTTCTCTTTGTTTAGGGCTATCTGCCCCTTTTCCCTTGCTGGTTGTGTAGTAGGAGCCAAGGATATAGTTGGTGCTATAAGCTGTGGAGGCTCAGCCACCCTCATTGCCCCAAGGACCAATGAAGCTTCTCCTCACTTTCTCCTTTGCTAGGGGTATGGACAGAGCCACAGCTGTGTGGAATAATCCAAGTCATGCTGACCTAGACTGTAATTGCTCAGAGACTGATGAAGTCTCACATCCCTTTCTCCCCTGTCTGGGGCAGGGATGGAGCTGCAGGTGTGAGCAGCAATCTATGCAGTGCGGGTCCAAAATGACCACAGTTGCCCCAGTAGATTTCCAATTATTCGGTCTGTGCCAGCTAAATGTACCTGCAGCTACCTGGATAGGCTGGTGCACCTCCTGTCAGCTTCCTCCCTGCTAGAGGTGGGACTGAAGCCTAGTTTAGGGCTGCAGGTCAATCTGGGTGAAAGAACCTGGTCTCTATTGTCACTGTGATTTTTCAGTCAGCCCTGCTTCTCCTTATGCTGGGGTTGTGGTCAAAATGAGAGCTACCGGCCTCCTTCTGACTTGGAAAGGCTCAAACTTTAGCTGTTCTTAGGGTTATGCTTTACCCAGCCAAATTGACTAATCAGTAGCTGAACTATATGGCCAACCATCTCTTCTTCCCTTGTTTTTGGGAAATGGATCTTCCAATTCCTGCCACAGAATAGCTCCTGGGGTGGCTTGCACCGCCAAAGTAAGATGATCACCGACTTCCACAGAGTGGGCTGTAATTTCCCAGAGAGGTTGTCGCAGCTGCCCCCAGCCTCCTCCCTGCCTGAGGTGGGTCTGGGGCTTAGGCTAGAGTGGCAATCTGATCTAGATGGAAAGAAGCCAGTCCCTACCAGCACTGTGATTTTCAGTCAGCCCCGCTTCCCCACATGTCAGGTGTGGGATTAAGATGGAAGCCACTGACCTCTTTCTTACTTGGACAGGTTCAAACTTTAGCTGTTCTTAGGATTATACTTTAGTCCACTGAACTTACTAATCATTAGCTGAAGTTGGTGTCCAGCCATCTCTTCCTCCCCCATTTTGGGAAGTGGAGCTTTCAATTCCAGCTGTGGAACAGCTCCCCAGGTGGCTTGTGCCTCCAGTGAAGAATGGGCACCAGCCTCCAGTGGAATAGAGTGCTCTACTTATGAATTTTCTCTGCAGATGGGCAGTCTTCTTCCATCCTTTTCATGGATGTTACAGGATGCACTTCTAGTCTCCTACAGCCCCAAATAAGTGCTCTAGTTAGTTGTGGGTGATCACCAACTGCCCCGTGGCAGGAGCTGATTCTTGGCGCACTTTACTCTGCTGCCATCTTGCTGGTTGTCCCTGAAGTCACTATTTTTATATTGAGGAATTTCACATGTGAATTTGAGTTACAAATCTTCCTATTTCTATTATTTCTAGAAATTTATGTCTTTACTCTGGTAGGAAATTTAGGACTGGTTGTATTGGTCTTTGGGAATTCCTGGCTCCACAAAATCATGTACTATTTTCTGAGTACATTGTCATTCTTGGATACCTGCTATTCTTCTGTTGTCACCCCAAAAATGTAAGCCAATTTTCTGGCAGAGAATAAAACCCTTTCTTGGTTGTGGAACACAGATGCTTCTCTTTGTTAGTTTTGCGACCTCAGAATGCTTTCTTTTGGCTGCAATGGCTTATGATCACTATTTAGCAATCTACAACCTACTTCTGTATTCAGTTAACATGTCAACGGAAGTCTATGTGCCATTCATCATTGCATCCTATGTTGGTGGCATTTTGCATGCTACTGTTCACACTGTGGCCACTTTTAGCCTATCATTCTGTGCATCCAATGAACTTAAACATGTGTTTTGTGACATCCTTCCACTTCTTACTATTTCTTTTTCTGACACTTACATCAATCAGCTTCTAATCTTCTATGTTGTTGCTTTTATTGAGATAACGACTATTCTGATTGTCTTGATCTCCTAAGTTTCATTCTGTTGGCCATTCTGAGGATGCATTCTTCTGAAGGGAGATGAAAAGTCTTTTCCACCTGTGGCTCTTACTTAACTGGAGTGTCAGTTTACCCTGGGACAATCCTCTTCATGTATGTGAGACCAAGTTTTAGCTATTCTTTGGACCATAATATGATAGTATCTATATTTTACACTATTGTGATTCCTATGCTGAATCCCATCATTTACAATTTGAGGAAAAAAGATGTTATAAAGACAATGAAAAAAATTGAGAGAAATTGTTTCATAAATTAAATATAATATTAATACTGAGTAAAACTTGAGATAATGTTAGATATCAATCCATATTTCTATGGGCAGAAACTAAATTGGCCAAAATTGTCTTATTTTTAGTTAATAGTATTGGTATATCTTGAAATATTTCCAAATAAAGCATTAATCTGCCCTCTAATGTAGCGTTTTTTCCTATAGAAATATATTGCATCATCTGTCTGCTATTAATTATGTTCAAACTGTTCCTTATTAAAATTCATTGATTAAATTATAATGGCATTGTTAGTCTGTGTAATTTGCTTTTTATTCACTATAATTACCCAGATATCTTCAGAGTTCACATCTTAACATAACCTTACATGGCTTATGATAAATCCTCAGACTCATTTTGATGTGAATTCCCCTTCTGGACTCCCTGTGAAGGACTCCCTAATGTTACCTCACTTGTTGTATGTGCCCTTACACTCTCAGATCCTTCTAGGCCTCTGGACATGCCTTTTGTACTCTAGTACAACACAATAAATATTCATCCCGTTATTTCCTTCCCACTATCCAATTACAGATATTTATTAGATCCATTCTAAATCTCCAAAACTAATATTGAAATAGGATGGTAATATTTATTGAGTGTATAATTAAGGCTCAGGAAAAATATATATATATATAATTTAGAGAATAACTGACAACTGGCTATTATGTACATATGGACCAAGATCTGAAAGGCTACCATTATGTATTACTTTAAGGAAGATTCTTTCTTATTTCCTAGCTCTGATTTGACTTCTATCTTTAGGAAGTGGATTTGCATTTGTCATAATTCCTCAACATTTATGCTCAATGGGCAAAGCCCTGAGAAATGATCTCATGATACCTGAACTCACCACTGCTTCTCCCTTATTTATTATGATTTATTTTTGCTCTCAGATTTCTTTATTAGAAGGGACATTAGGAGTAGAAATTTACTTAAAAAAAAATTCAGTGTTTTCCAGCTGGGATTCTTATACTGTGAGTCCACCATATCAATCCCATGAAAACAAGGAAATCAAAGAGCTAAATCTTAAGTGTGAATTTGAGATCCATTCAAATAATTTCAGGAACTCAGTTACTAATCGGATATGCAAATAGAACCCATCTCCATTGGAACAAACCCATTCTGATAGCAGTGTGATTGAAATTTACCAAAATAATTCCTTTTGAAAAAATAAATGAAACACTGACAATATTGTAAATAGCATGTTGTCTTATATAGAAATGGAGTATTTGAAACAACAGCACTTTAATATTTACTTTCATGATTATGATCTTTTGAGGTGATTTTTCTGGAATAAAGGAATAAACTACATTAAAAGTGTTTATAAATATCTTTCCTATGCAAAAATTAAAATGTTTTCCTCATTCCAGGATAATTTTATGGTTTTCTACAATTCAAATCAAATTTTCAATTCATTAAAACAAAGTTTTGGTCATGTTTGTGTCTTGGTTTATCAGTGTAATTGCTCTTGAAATATGCAAAATAATCTTTGTTTTTGAGGAAAAAAAAGATCAGTTCTAGGACATAGGATGAACTCACATTTGACTATAAAATCAGTATAAAATTGAACAATAAATTTGTCCAAAAATTAGGCAAGTTTATATCAAGTTAACCTACATGAAAATTCCACTATCCTGGTTTTTCTTCTAGTAAAGAAGAAGAAAAATTTTGAAAATAAACAATCACCCATGATTTTCCATTCATCGTGTAAATATGGAAAACAGGAAAATATACTCTCAAATTGATAACTTTTCAATCTCTTTATCTATGATCAATTATCTTTCACTCAAGAAAGAATTATTTGGTCCATTGCTCATACTGGATCTCTCTTTTTTACCATTTAACACAATAATCAGCAAATATTTTTTTGATAGAAGTTTGATTTCTATCTAGATGTACCACTACAATGACATGGTAACTTACATAAAGGAAGGAATTTATCTGTCCACAAAATGGTGTCCTTAGAGCATGACATAGTTCCTGTTACTTATAGTTTACTTAGAAAATATATTTTTGAAATAAATTTTTGATATGAGTAAAAAATTTGCACTTCTATGTAGATTTTTAGTTACAGTACAATATATAAATGTTCTATAATTATAGCTCTTTATATGTTCATAACAACTTTAAAATATGAATCTATTCATACTTGTCATAAAAGATCACAATTGAGAAAATAGAGTCATATAAACTGAAAATGAAGAATATTGGAAAGGTAAAGTGGATGAAATAAATTATAATTATAATGATTCTGAGATTTCCCTATATTTTCATGGTACAGAACATATTACAAAGACAAGTGTGGACTTGTCCAGAAGGAGATATTTGAAGCCACTGCACTTGATTCAATTTTAAAAATAATATGGAATGTCCACTTCTACTCAGGATGAAGAAATTTGCAAAAAAAAAACATCACAACAACCTAACAATTCTTAAAAAGTCAGATAATCGTAGAAAAAATCAAATTTTTTCATGAGCCCAGCAGAAAGCTGAGTTTGCAAACATCCAAGTAATCTGAATTCCAAGGAAGGAAAAGAACCTCAGAAGAGATGATATAATTGAACTGTTTCACCTTTTTCAGAAGATGGGAGAAAAAGTTGGCCATAGTATAAGCAGGTAGGAAGAAATCAGCTAAATTTTGCAGACTAGTTAAAGCTAAGTGTGAGCTACAGTGTCAATTGGGAAAGGCAGAATAAACTAGAATCAAGGGGTTTGTTTTCACTCTCAATGTCTTGTTTGCAAGTTTCTACCAAGTGTTTATGGGAACCATTGGGGATAAGCTGGGAGATCTCCTGACAAGGTCATCATGCAACCCACAAAATAACAAACATCCTCCTCTGTTACCAAAGACGGGACTTCCATTACTTTTCCAACTACAGCTTTAAATTCTATTTAGACTGCTCTAATGATAGATAAGATAGATTGAGATACCTAATCATTGAATTGCTCCTGGTTTCTGACTGAATCCAATCTACAGCAGATCTTGCTTTCTTATTTCTTCCCCCTAAGTTTAAGCATAAATCCTATCATAGGTTCTTTCTCATAACCTCTTATTTGAAAATTGCACATTTCCCTATGGCTTGTGTTCTTCCTCACTGCATTGAGTAAATAAAGCCAAGTTTTTGAACCACAGGTGTTCTTGGTGGTCTTTGGCTAAAGAGCAATGACAATCACTAGTTTAAAATTATCTAGTGGAGAGGATAAACAACATGCACAAGTACATAAGATATTTCATCAGAGACAGATACTATAAGGTAGTATCCAAAGAAATGGTAGAAATAAAATTTTAAAATGCACACAAACACATGCACAATATCAGAAACAAAGGATTCTTTCAACAGGGTCATCAGTAAAGTGAGTACAGCTGAGAAAAGAATGAATGAAATTGAAGATGACTCAATAGGAATTAACCAAAGAGAAAGTTAAAGAAAAACAAACAGTGGGAAAAAATTATCCAAGAGCTGTGGGACAATATCAAAGAGTTTAATATACAAGTAATAAGAGTTCAACAACAACAATAGAGAGGGAATGGAGCAGAAGAAATATTTAAAGAAATAATAGCCAAGACATTTCCAAAAATAAGGAAAGACATCAAATTATATGGCCACAAATGTCAGCAAACCCCCAGGATGGATAAATAAAAAATCAAATCCATCGACCATAAAATACATCTAGAATATTCAGCTACACTGCTGAAAAACAAAGGTAAGTATACAACTATGAAGGCAGTCAGGGGAAAATGCATTTCACATACAGAAGAAAAAAAAACTTTAAGTATTATAAGAAATTTCCTGTCTAAATGACACATTCCAGAAGAAATGGAAAAACATATTTAAAGTTTTGAAAGAAAAAATCATTCCAGAATTCTATACTCACTGAAAATAATTTTCAAATATAAACACAAAATACAGAATTTTAGGAAAATTAGCAAACACACACACATGCATACAAAAAATAAATAATTTTTTTTGCCAGCTGATTTGTCCTTTAAATATCATCCAGGCAGGTATATCATAACAGAAGTTTTTTGCAAAATTCTGATTTTTACTCTTCATATGATCAGCAATAATTTATAAAGACTGAAATGAGAGTTTTGGACCAAAACGGTAGCAGAGGATGTGTGGAAAAATAGTCACATGTCAAATATAATCCACACAAAGAATCAATATGATATTCTTATGGATTTGATGTGATGTTTGTAACATAGAAAAAAATGCCAGGATGAGGTTTAAGTCTTTGATTAAATAAGTAGCAGGATACCTTCTCATTACCTGAGATTCAATTTCAGATAATGCAAGCAGCTACCTGAGAGTTATCTTCTGAAGATAAACAACACTCATTATATACCTAAAGACCTTTGAATATTGTCTGGCATTCAGTACGGGCTGAGTAAATATAGTCTATTTTATCGTAATATTATTATAACTTGGATTATTTGCATACAAAAACTATTTTTCAGATTTTTTCATGCTCTATTCCAGTCTTATATACTTTATCATTATTGAAGTAGTTCAAATTTTGCAATACATAGACTTTTATGATATCAACACGAATAAAATAAATTTTGTCTTAAAAGTACTTCAGACCACATTTTACATCAATGAATGGCATCATAAATGCTTTCCAGAATATATTATAGAAAGATAGGATAGTCTGAATTTAATTAAATCATAGCATTTTCTGAACTTATTAATGTTCAGATATATGAGAGAGTCTGTTGGCCATCACTGTCAACAAAATTGAACAGCATCCAATCCCTATATCATAGAAATGTATGGTAATGAAAGAAATGCAAGCAAAGTTCATTAAAAAAAAAAACAACAGAAAATGTATACAACTTATAAACATAAAAAGGACACAATGCATTTACAAGATGAGAGATTAGTTTTAAAATTACATTTTTAGAAAATAAATGTTTATCAAAGACATTTCTAATTTCATACAAAACAAAGAGGAATTGCAATAAATTTAGACTCTGCACAACACAGAGATGAGAGTAATAAGAATAATACAATACTTTAAATGGATATTATATATGATAAGTTAAAATTTTCATATAAATTCAGAATGTGGAAGAAAATAATGGACATATCAATTATTTTAATAAATTAGTTAACATTGATGAGCTCGTAAAATGTCATTAAAAGTTTATCCCTAAAACAGAAGTTTAAATTTATTTTACTCATTCAAAACTATTTAAGAAAATTAACAAATATAATACTACAAAACAAATCTTAATATAAGTTAATAGAACAAAAATCACTTGAATGCAGAAAATATATCTAATAACCATTTCTTAAGTTTGAATGAACATAATCAAATGAAGGATGATGAAAAAAAAATATTTTCTTAAACATACATTAAACAGTAGTGGAAATTAAAACTGCTATTCTAGATTATATAGAGGAAATTTTAAATGAAAATTTTAGCAACCTAACTGATTAAAAATTATGGGGTATCACTCTAGTCCAAAGTTCATTCCCCAATCCTGAAGATTCTAGGATGATGATGTCCACTGAGAAGGGGCTTTGGTCCCATACAGCTGATGGATGGTATTGTCTTGCTTGCAATTGTAGGCTCTCTCATTTCCTTGGTATGGTGGTTGTCATTCCTTACCTCCTTGTTAGTTGCCTTGGGTGAATCCAATGAGCTGGAGAGTGGGTTTTATAACCCAGCTGAGGCTCTAGGCCCAGCTGGAACATGGGCAGCCCAAATATTCCATCTCTTGGATGTACACCTACCAACTCCAGCACCAAGTATAGGTTTAAATAGAAGGGACAGGTGACCCATGTGTAGGGAAGCTATAATTGAGTCCAACTTTTTCACTGTCAGGAGTACAAACTCCAAAGTAGGGCCCACTGGCAAGGCACCAAACTCTGGAGCTATATGCCCTGACCATAGTACATGGATATCTTCAGAGCCCTTAGGAGCCACACTATTTGGGGTAGTATCCACTTTGGCAGTCTATGAGATCCTGCTGAGGTGTACATAAGTGTTATCTCTGGGATGACCATCTGACTCACTTTGAAGTCTCTTAGCCATATAAACTCATATATACTGGTATTCTATTATAGACATATGGTGATTCTAGCAATTGAAGAAATTACAACATTGATGTGGGGGCAGTGGCCACTGCAGGATCTTGTGGCAGGGAGAGGGAAAACAGCCATAATATGGGGGCTTTTTCTGGACTTGGGAATTATCCTGAATGCCATTATATACTGTCCCATAACATGCAGATCTGTGTGGGAAAGAGTGTAGACTAGAATGTGAACTATGGTCCATGCTCAGTAGCAATGCCCCAGGACACATTTATCAATTTCAATGAACGTGCCACACTAATGAAGGATGTTGTTTATGTGGGAGGGTGTGGGATGTGTATGGAGTGAAGCATTTGGGAATCCCTATATTTTTTGTGTAACATTTATGTAATCCAAATATCTTTTTAAAAATTAAAAAATAAATAACTAAAGACTGGAGCAGTATATTCTAAATTTTTAGAGCTTATAGACACCATAGAAATAAAAAATTCCATATGTTATATGTAGGGGAACACAAATTGTGCCTAAGTGGTGACAATTGAAATTAAAATGTATGACCATTAAATTATATCAATATCTCTTGCAACCAGCCATGATGCATTTTGTACTGTCCATTTTGTAATCTGTCTTAAATACTAAAATTGTCATTATGTATTCATTAATTTTGCTAAAGATTGTGTCCTGTAGGTTGCATCAAAATAAAAACAATAAAATGAGAATTAAATAAAAAAATTATGGGGTATCAACAAATTGGAATTTGCTACCAATTCTTAGCTTTGCAAATTCTCTCTATTAAAATTTCAAAAAAAATAAGCCAGGAGTTTAACTCAATAATGTATTTCTTTTTAAAGAACATAAGCTTGTGGAAATCAGGAAAAAGGAAATAATTTTAATCATACCAAAATTAAGCAAAGAAATAGTATGTACTGAAGCTTTTTGACACATCACAGAATAGTAGGTTTTTCACATGGTTGGCAGCTACACAGAAACGAGATATTACCACAAGAAAATATTTAATCTCATGAATTTACAAAATTTGAGGTCATAAAGCATTGAAGGATGAGATCCTTAATTTAACACATTTAGCAAGAAAACACCCATTTCCAAGTTTAAAGGACAAAGGGTTTACAAAGGTTATAATGAGTGGAAACTGAAAGCTGTAAAATAGAAATAGATAATGACAAAAATTTCTATATTCATTAAAATATACATCCACATAAATAAAATTAGTCTAGAAGACCTTGAACAAAACTACTAAGAATAGAGCATCTATTAGGTATTTCTGTGATACAATTTAAAATAAAATATAAAATCAAATATATATGTATACATACATATATATTTTAAACAATATTTGTTCTAAAAACACATATGTTTAAACAACAGGTTTAACACATATTTAATGGATCCTACTTACAACAATTTCGGAAAACATATTCTGGAAAATGTTCCAGATCATGCTTGGTCTACTATAGGATGGTACAACAGGAATGCCAACTATTTTAAAAAGATGATACTGTATTTAGAGAGAGGCCAAGTAAATAAGAAATACAATAGAAATAAAAGATACTTCTTTGGGATTTGGAGGTTGTCCTGAGTACCTTTGTGGCAACGGATGTAGGCCATTTTAAATCAGCACACACCATTCAGAACTGTGTGGGAGAGAGTGTGGTCTATGGTGTGAACTGTGGTCTATGGTTGGTGGCAAGGCCCCAGGATGTGTAAGTCCATTGAGGGTGGTGGGCCACACCTGTGGGAGATGTTTGTGTGGGATGTGGTGGGAGGTGTGGGAGGTGGGCAACATAGGAATCCCAGGGGGTTCCATGTAATATTTTGGGTATCTAAACACCTCTTAAAATATATTTATATATATACATAAATAACATTTTTGTAAGCAAATGCACATATATGCATATATATTTATATATCATTTTGCAAATGTTGGTATGTTTTGTGAAAATTTTGATTTTTACCCACAATAAAAAAAAAAAAAAGATATACTTAAATGTTCAGCATCCCTGTCATTGAACTTGCCTGGAACCCCCTCTCTTGTGCATGACTCTAAAGAGAGCATTTTTCACTTCTTTGTTCCTAAGACTGTAAATGAGTGGATTCAGCATGGGGATCACCATGGTTTAAAACACAAAGGCCACTTGACCCTTTCCTATGGAGTAGGATTTTTTTTGTTGTTGTTTTGAATAAGTAAAAATTGGAGTGACATAAAATATAGTGACTCCCAGGAGGTGGGAGGTACAAGTAGAGAAGACTTTGCATTTTCCTGAAGTGGGATTAATTTTCAGGATAATAGACAGAATGGACCCATAAGACACAGAGATTTTGATAAGAGACATCATTACATTTAAACTAGAGAGAATGAATATCATGATTTCAGTGTCACGAGTGTCTGTACAGGGCAGGGATAAAATTGGAAATATGTCACAGAAATAGTGATAGACTACATTGGATTTGCAGAAATTCAAAGTGCTCATGAAAATAAAGTTGACTAATGATTTAGTAAAACCAATCACATAGGACCCAGTGATGAGGGCTTGGCAGACTTTCATGGACATAAAAATTGGGTAGTTAAGAGGATTTCAGATAGCTACATATCGGTCACAGACTATTGAAGAGAGAGAAAAAATATTCAGTGGCAGCCAAGAAGAAAAATAAAAAAGACCTCTGGGTGAAGCAGCCCATGAATGAAATATGTTTGATGGACGTCAATATGTTCTCTAAGGTTTTAGGGGTGATGACTGTTGAGTAACTGAGGTCAAGAAATGACAGATGACTGAGGGAAAAATACATGGGTGTGTGAAGATAGAGATCCATGTTGAATTACCAATATCATCCCTGCATTCCCAAACATGGTAATCAAGTGTATCAGAGGAGCGCGCGGATCTCCTCAGAGTCTGTCAATCATATAAAGATCAAGTCAGGCACATTTCCGTTGTTCTTTCTTCCCATGAAAGCTTTCAAATGTTCTAAACTGTTGATAAATTAAACGTGATATTTTGCATGAATGACTTCAAAACAGTTTTTATTTTTAAGAATGATCTACATTAGTTAGAAAAATAATTATGTGATGCTAGAAATTTATAATAAAGGATAGTGTGCAAAATGTGACTTAAATGTTTCCCTGCCAAGTACAAATTAGGAATAAATCACCATCTGTATATTATAAAATAGAGACTCATATATTTTGCAAAATTAGAATTTTTGACATTTTATTAACACATTTGTCCAGAAGAAAATATTATGCCAAATGTACTACTTTTGTACACATTTTTATATGGGAAAAAATGGCATAGAAAATAACTTATCCAGAATCACAACCATTACATTTTTAAAATATTTTCTTTATTTTTTAAAGATACTTAGATTATATAAATGTTACACAAAAAATATAGGGATTCCCATTTGCCCCGCTCCCCATAACTCCACACCCTCCCACATAAACAACATTCTTCATTCTTTTGGCATATTTATTGCAATTGATAAATGCATCCTGGGGTATGGATCATAGTTCATATTGTAGTTTACACTCTCTCCCACACAATTTTTCAGGTTATGGGAAGATATATAATGGCCTATATCTGTCATTGCAATGTCAATCAGGATGATTTCCAAGTCCTGAAAAAGCCACCTGTTTTTCCCACTCCCTGTCCCCAGAGCATCCAATAGCCACTGCCTCCACATCAGTGTTGTAATTTCTTCCATTAAAATCACAATGAGTCTATCACACAAAACCTGTAAGTCCACTCTAATCTGTAGTTCAGTCCCCAATTCTGAGGATTCTGTGATGGTGATGTCAACTCCATCTCTAATTGAGAGCACGTTTCGATCCCATACAGCCAATGGATGGGACTCTCTTGCTTGCAGTTGTAAGCTCTCTTATTTCCTTGGTATGGTGAAAATCAATAAGTTTTGTTGGCTCTATGATTCTACCATAATTGTTTGAGTCCAATGATCAATGTCATGACAATCTGTTACTACTTAAAATTAATTTCAGAAAAATAGATAAAAGTACTAGATATAGTAAAATCAAAGACTGATTCATGCATCATTTCCTATTCTTTTGCATTCAATATTATTTAATACAAATTACAGACCAGAAATTAAAACTTTAAGCTACTTTACTGGTGTGTATTAATATTATAGATGACTCATTAATATTTATTTTCAAAACATATTTTTAACAGATTATTTAATCAAACATTCTCCAGAAATATATTTTTAATAAATGTACATTGATTGAAAACTATGAGTCTATCAATTTTATGTTTTCATTTCTATAAATCCTGGCATTACTTACTTAAGTAAGACATGTATGGTATGTATATGTATATACATACTCTCTAAATAATATCCTCATTTTTTTTTTGAGATAAACTAAAGCACTCTAATTTTGAGACTAACACTTCCATGAGACAAAGCTGATGAAAAACTTCCTACAACATTACTTGTTTAGAAATTTGTCAAGCTCGAGTTTGTCTCACAAATAAAATATTTATTTTATTTTATTTATTTATTTTTAAAGATTTTATTTATTTATTCATTTATCCCCCCCTTGCTGCTTGTGCTCGCTGGGTCAGCTAACCACGCCGTGCAGGCGGGCTTGCCTTCACCAGGAGGCCCCTGGAACCGAACCCGGCGCCTCCCATATGGTAAACGGGAGCCCTACTGATTGAGCCACAGCCGCTTCCCCAAATAAAATATTTAAACCATTTAAAGAAACTGAAATTTCCATGATATAAAATTTGCTTCTATTGATTACTGATAATGCAACATTTGGTCATCTCAGGGACCAATTTCCAAGGAAGATTGCTTGGAGTGATTCTGAGGATAAAAGTTTAAGGTCTAATGCATCTGGGCTAGGTTTGCTACATACAGCTGACTTCTTCTTAGTAGCCACATAATGTTCAGAAGCAAATTTTTGTATTCCTTTGTGATGTTCTAATTTGTGACTGGGTTACAGGAAGCTATTTCTAGAAAAGGAATTAATATGTATCTAAAAGTCTAGATCATTAGCCACCAGGGATGGAATAGAACATTTTTTCAATTTAAAACATTTTTATATTTAAAATTGTGTATTATCATATGTGTAAACATTGTTCATTACACAAAAATTAAAACAAGAAAAGGAAAAACATTTAAGAGGAAAAAGAAATGATTCCTAAATATTCAACTTTAGAGGTATTTTCTTCCAAGTATTTTCCTTTGGGCATATAAAGCATATAGAGGGAGATGCAGCAAGATGGCATTTGTTTAAGTGGGCACTCATGATATCTCTAGGAAAATCAGTTTAGTGGGGGTAAAATCCTGCCTGACTGAGCTGTTTTGGGAACTCACAGAGCAGGAGGCTTCAGGGCATTGATCTGGAGGCAGCTGGACAAAGAGAAAAATTGCTCAAGGTAAAACCATGAGTTTCTCACCCTTGTGGCTATAAATGGCAAACAGCTAAGCCCCACCCTCAAGGCAAAAAGCCACTGTGAGCCCTGACTCCCACCAGCCACTCAGAGGAAGGGAGCATTCTCTGTGAGAGGGAGGGTTCTGGTGAAGGTGGAGAATGGTTTCCTTTCTGTGGCTTTGGTTGCCTGGGCCACTTTGAGCTTTGGGAAGCATACCATCTGGCTTGAGGTGGCACCAGGAAAAGGGGAGAGACAAATCTGCTGAGGCAGCCTGATTTACCTAACAACCCTGGGATAGAGAACTTGAACTGGGAGAGGAAAGAGTCAGTCAATTGACCATGCCCCTGCTGAAAGCTATCAAAATTTCAACTTCCCCAAGGAAGGCAGACAGTAGGAACTGTTTAATAAGCTCCCAAGAGTCTATTTAGGGTCCCCTTGGAGGAAGGGATGGTCTGGAAGAGGGTTGAGAGTAATTTTTCTACATTGAGTTTGGACACCCTGGTCCCATTTCAATTTCAATAGGGAACACAACCTGACCAGGAGAGGTGAGGGGAATCTTCTCACACAGCCTATTGCATTCTGCTTCCCTGGGAGAGAAAGCAATAAGAATAGAAAGGGGACAGGGACAGACAGGATCCTAATCAGCAGGAATCAACCTAACTGCAAAGAGTCAAACCTGCTTGAAGGAAAGTGACTGGATAGCTTTTTGAAGAGTTAACTGACCCAATAAGAAAGATGAGCTCAGTGGAAGGGTTTCTGTCTTGAATATACAAGGTCCCTAATTTGATTCCTGGCTACTCTTAGAGTAGTGATCCACCAGGATATCAAACATCCAGCTGATATTTTGGAACAGGGAAACATAGACATTAGTTTTGTATTAGCTTTTCTTGTGTCTTGTATTTTTCCTAAACAAAATTACTTTTAAAAAATTAACATAGTTTACTCATTAAAACCCACTTCAAAACCTTCAGAGGGCAGGGTGCAGTGTAATTGATTGCTGAATACTGGTAGCCTGAGAAGCTCTTCAGGGGCCTAAAGGTGAAGAATGTTTTTCCTTAGTTTTTATTTGATTGCTTGCTTGTGTGTTTTTCTTTCTTATTTGTTTCCCTCCCCTTTTTCTTTATTAATTAGGTACTGCTGGCTTGTTTCTTCTTTGCTGTTTTACCTCTTCCTTGATTTCCCCTTTTCTGTGTATATCAATTTTGTCTACCAATGCTATCTCTTTTTTTTTCCTTCATCTTTCTGTCATCTACTTTTTGTTCTTCTTACATTTCACCCCTTTTTGTTTAGTCCTCAATTTTTCTGTTTTTTTATTTCTATCTCATCTATTCTGTTTTCTTTATTTTATTAATTTTTTTCTCTTTTTCTTTTCTTTTTCTTCCTCCCTCTCATAATTCTGGCTTTTAATTCATTCTATTTTTTTTTCTCTACTTGGTTTCCCATTTCATTATTGGCACACCACTTTTTTATTCCTATTACTTCACACTGCTAACATGAGTTAAATATTCAATTTCCAAGGTCTTATACAGTTCCTCTTCTAACATTAACTATTATTATCACATTTATCCTTTTTCTAATGTCTTTTGCTTTCTCTGACCATAATCTTTTCCTTTCAAGGGAACATAGACATCAGCAAAGAAGGAGAATAAGAAGAAAAAAGTGTCAAAGAGAAAAGTTAACACAAGCAGCAAAACAGCAACTAAATAAAACCTTAGGGTAGAGAGAGATCCTAATCAACTGAATAAACCCATCAAGTTAAAAAGATGACCAGAATGCAACACAAAATTACAAAACACACTAAGAAACAAAAGACATGGCCCAATCCAATGAACAAACTAAAAACCAGGAAGAGATGCAGAATTTTGAACAACTAATCAAAGCCCTACAAACAAATATCATGGACCAACTTAATGAAGTGGAGGAAGAGATTAAGGATATTTAGAAGATACTGTGAGAACATACTGAAGAAATTGTAAATATGCATAAAAAGCTAATAGATATGATGGTGATGAATGGAACAATCCAAGAAATCAAAAATGCACTGGGCACATAACAGCAGATTTGAACAGGCAGAGGAAAGAATTAGTGATGTGGAAGACAGTTGATCTGAAGTCAAACAGATAGTACAACAGATAGACAAAAGATAGAAAAAATCCAGGAGGAAATTAGGGGTCTGAAATACAGCACAAAATGCACAAATGCATTATAGGCATCCCAGAGGGGAAAGAGAAGGGAAAGGGGAAAGGAGTGTTGGAGGAAATAATGACTGAAAACTTCCCAACACTGTTGAGGGAAATGGATGTATATGTCCATGAAGCACAGCAATCCCCAAACAGTATAAATCTCAACAGGCCTACTCAAAGACATATACTTGTCAAACTGTCCAATGCTCAAGACAAAGAGAAAATACTGAAAGCAGCAAAAGAAAAGAGAACCATTGCATACAGGGGAAGCTCAATAAGATTAAGTGCTGATTTCTCATCTGAAACCATGGAGACAAGAAGGCAATGGTATGACATACTTAAGGTACTGTATTAGTCAGCCAAAGGGGTGCTAATGTGAAATATCAAAAATGGGTTGGTCTTTATAAAGGATGTTTATTTGGGGTAGAATTCCACAGATACCAGGTCACAAAGTGTTAAGTTTCTTCTCACCAATGTTCATTGCCACCTGTTGGAGTATGACAGCTGCCAATGTTTGTGAGGGTTCAGGCTTCTTGTGTTCCTCTCTTCCCAGGGCTGCATTTATCTCCAGGCTTAGCTCTTCTGGTTCCTCCACAAGGTCAGCTGTAGACTATCAGGCAAATGGCTCACTTCTCTTCTTCAGGGGCCTTTTCTCCAACATCAAAATGGCTTCTCAAAAACTGCTGTCCACTCTGCTCTTTGTCTTGCCTTTTATATTTGATTCCCCACCCACCAAGGAGTAGGGCTCAATGCCCTATTGATGTGGCCCAGTCAATGCCTTAATCATAACTTAATCATGCCTAGATTAACAGATCAGTTTACAAGCATGATACAATTATATTTTTGGAATTCATAATTACATCAAACTATACAACTGCAACACTCCACACTCTGAATTCCAAAAATATATTACAATATTTAAAAAACCTTAAATCAGTAACAATTCAAGTACAAACTCATATCATAATCAGTTGAAAGAAATACAGTTTGTCTTTGGGCAAACTCTTGCCTGCTATAGACCTCTGAAACTTACAGAACCATTGAACTGCTTCCAATACATAAATGGAAAGACAAGGGATAAACATTTTCAATATCATAAGGAGAAATTGGGATGTTGAAAATGAGTTATGGATCCTCTACTTTTAAGTAAACCTGCAGGGCATCCTCCATTCGATTTCAAAGTCTGAGTCATTCTTAAGATGCTTTCTTCTCCTTGGGGCCACATGGGAACTCACTCTTTCCACAGGTTTGCCCAACAGCCATTTTCTTGGTTCCACCCTCATCAAGCATCTGGGTGTCAACAAAGTTTCAGACCTCACCCTCCAAGGTGTTGTGACACCTTACCCAATCTTTGGGTTAGAGTCTTAACATCCATAGTACAATGATGTGAAGACACATTCTCCCTAAACTTTGGCATTCAGGTTCAACCCTCTCAGAGCAATGAGTTGATCCTTGGCCTTCCCTAACACCTGACATGCAGGTTCAACCCTCTCAGAACAAAGGGTTGACCACCTGGCCTTCTCTCATCCATGGGGAACAGGTACACCCCCTCTCAGACCTATGAGGTGTTGACCTTAACTGTGCTAACTTTGAGGAATGTGCTCTACCCTCCCTGCACCCTGGCATGACAAAACTCTCCCAGAACATTGGGTGGGGACATCCACCCTCTTCAATTGCTGGGGAAAACTCACCATCTCTGTACATATGGGTGAGGTTCCTCTCGTGGCCCAAGGAGATGTATTAATCCCAGATTTCTGCTTCCATGGTTTTCTTCTTAAAGCTGTTTCTCCTTCAATCTCTCCTTTCCAAGTCCTCCTTTGTCCAAGCTGACAGTGGTTTTGTTCATAGAGCTCTCTCAAAAACTTTGTTGGTTTAGCATGCAAGAAGCAGGGGTCCAAGCCATCAGACAGTAAGACTTTCCACAAGTCTTTCCAACTTAACTGTATCTTCAATTCTGATTTACAAGTTCCAAGTTCAGTAAAGATTTCAAATAGGGCATTTTTATCTTGGAAGTTGATTTCCAGAAACTTGGACGTTCTGGAATCAATTTCTGTTTTCTTTGTGTCTGAAAGTTCAGTCCTTATTGTATTTCATTCATCTAGTATTTTGCTATAAGCTTCAAGGAGAAGCCAAGCCACACTCTCCAAGTTTACCTTAGAGAGTTCTTCAGCTAAATGCTCCGGTTCATCATTTTTAAATTCTGTCTTCCATATAACACCAGGAGTTAATCTTGCAAAGTTCTCTGAAACTTAAAAACATGGATCACCTTTCCTCCAGTTTCCAATAAGAGCTTCATCATTTATTTCTAAGGCATCATAGAAAGTCTCTTCAGTGTCCATATTATTATCAACCATCTCTTCAAAGTGATTTAGGCCTTTTCCATCAAACATTTCACAATTCCTCTGAAAAATACCCCTTACCCATTTATAAAACCGTTCCAACATTTTGGTATTTACAAAAGCACTTCCCCACTCCTCCGTACCAAATTCTGTATTAGTCAGTCAAAGATATGCTAATGTGCAATACCAAAAATGGGTTGGTCTTTATAAAGGGTGTTTATTTGGGGTAGAATTCCACAGATACCAGGTCATAAAGTGTTAAGTTTCTTCTCACCAATGTTCACTGTCATGTGTTGGAGTAAGACAACTGCCAATGTTGGCAAGAGTTCAGGCTTCTTGTGTTCCTCTCTTCCCAGGGCTGTCTTTATCTCTGGGCTTAGCTCTTCTGGTTCCTCCACAAGGTCAGCTGTAGACTATCAGGCGAATGGCTCACTTCTCTTCTTCAGGGGCCTTTTCTCCAAAATCAAAATGGCTTCTCAAAAACTGCTGTCAACTCTGCTCTTTGTCTTGTCTTTTATATTCGATTCCCCACCCACCAAGGAGTAGGGCTCAATGCCCGATGTGGCCCAGTCAACGCCCTAATCATAACTTAATCATGCCTAGATTAACAGATCAGTTTACAAGCATGATCCAATTATATTTTTGGAATTCATAATTGCATTAAACTATGCAACTACAACAGGCACTAATAGAAAAAAATTCCAGCTAAGAATTATCTATCCAGCAAAGCTAGCATTCAATAATGATGGAAAGTTCAAAATGCTCACAGATAAACAGAAACTAAGAGAGTATGCCTACAAGAAACCTGTCCTTCAAGAAATACTAAAGGGAGATCTGCAGGTTGAAAGGGGAAAAAAGGAAAGAGTGTTGGAGGAGAGTGTAAGAACAACTAAAAAGACAAAAAGAGAAATAAAAACAACATATGACAAATATAAACACAAAGAAACTATGGCTAACGTAAGTAATTCCTTGAGAATAATAACAATGATTGCTAATGGATTAAATTCACTATTCAAGAGATACAGATTGCCATAATGGATAAGGAAATATGACCCATGTATATGCTGTATACAAGAAATACACCTTAAATCTTGGTATTCAAGGATGCTGAAAGTGAATGGCTGGAAAAAAATCTTACAAGCAAACAATAACCAAAAAAGGGCATAATTAGCTATAAAAATATCACACAAAATAGACTTTAAATGCAAAACTATTGTAAGAGACAAAGATGGACACTGTATGTTAGTAAAAGGGGTAATCTTTCAAGAAGAAAGAATAATCAGAAACATTTATGCACCTAACCAGGGCTCCTCAAAATACATGAGAAAAACCCTGGAAAATCTAAGTGGAGTAATAGATGCCTCTACAATTATACTGGGTGATTTATTACTACATTATAGCAATTAGACAGTCAGTCTCAGCAGAGAATCAATAAAGAAACATAGACTTTGAATAATATATTAGAGGTTCTGGACCTAATAAACATAAAGAGAACACTACACCCAAATACAACAGGATATCCATTCTTTTTGAATACACATAGATCATTCTCCAAGATAGACCACAGAAAAATTCTCAATGAACTCAGAAAGACTGAAATTATACAAAGTAATTTTTCTGATGACAATGGAATAAAGCTTGAAATCAGTAAGGGACAGAGAAACAGATTAGAAACAAAGAAAATGGAATTTAAACAATGCAATCTTTGACAAAGAGTAGGTTAAGGAGGAAGCCTCAAAAGAAATCAGTAACCACCTTTAAATGAACTTAAATGACAATGCAGCATATCAAAAACTATGGGATGCGGCAAAAGCTGCACTGAGGGTGAAATTCATAGTCATAACTGCATATATCAAAAAAAGAAGAAAGACCTAAATTCGAAGACTTAACTGCAGACCTGGAGGAATTAGAAAAAGAACAACAAAATGACCCCAAAGGAATTAGAAAGTAGGAAATAACAAAGATTAGAGCAGGGCTGATAAATAGAAAATAAGAAAGCTCTGTGAAAAATAAACAAAACAAAAGCTGGTTCATTAGGAATATCAATAAAATTGACAAACTCTTAGCTAGACCAACATAGGAAAAAAAAAGAGAAAAGATGCAAATACACAAAATAGGAAGTGAAGAAAGGGATTTCACCACTGACCTCATGCAAATAAAGAATGTCATAAAAGGATACTTTGAAAAATTATATGCCAAAAAGGATAATTTAGAGGGAATGGACAAATTCCTAGAAACACATGAGCAGCCTACATTGACAAAAGAAGAAATTGATGACCTAAACAGACCAATCACAAGTAAAGAGATAGAATCAGTCATCAAAAAACTCCCAACTAAGGAGAGCCCTCAACCAGACAGCTTCACAGTTGAATTCTACAAGCATTCTGAAAAGAACTAGCACCAATCCTGCTTAAACTCTTCCAAAAAATAGAAGTAGAAGGAGCATTGTCAAACTCACTCTATGATGCCAACATTACCCTAATACCCAATCCAAACACAGACACCAAAAGAAAAGAAAATTACAGAACAATCCCTCTAATGAACTGAGATGGTAAAATCCCCAAGAAAATACATGCTAATCATATTCAACAACAGATGAAGCAAATTATGCAACATTACTATATTAGTCAGCCAAAGAGGTGCTAATGTGAAATACCAGAAATGAGTTGGTCTTTATAAAGGGTATTTATTTCGTGTAGAAGTCCACAGTTACCAGGCCATGAAGCATAAGTTTCTTCTCTCACCAAAGTCCATTGCCACATGTTGGAACAAGACAGCTGCTGATATTTGCCATGGTTTACACTTCTTGGGTTCCTCTCTTCCCAGGGCTGTGTATCTCTCCAGGATTAGCTCCTCTGTTTCCTCCACATGGTTAGCTATAGACTATCAGGTGAATGGCTCGCTTCTCTTCTCCTGCGGTCTTCTCTCCAACATCAAATCTCCAACATCAAAACAGCTATTCAAAACTGCTGCAACTCTGTTCTTTGTGATGCCTTTTATATTTTATTTCCCACCTACCAAGGGGTGGGGCTCAACACCCTACTGACATGGTCCAGTCAACGCCTTAATCATAATTTAATTCATGCCCAGATGAACAGATCGGTTTACAAGCATAATCCAATGTATGTTTTTGGAATTCATAATTACATCAAATTGCCCAATGGCTATAATTACCAACTGGTTTTTTTCCCAGGTTTGCAAGAATAGTTCAACATAAGAATATCAATCAATGTACTACACCACATAAACAAATTGAAAGAAAAAAAATCACATGATCATCTCTATAGACACAGTAAAAACATTTGACAAAATACAGCACTGATTCCTGATAAAAGCACTGAAAATATAGGAATAAAAGGAAACTTTCTGAACACTATAAATAGCATGTTTGAAAAACCCACAGCTAACATCATATACAGTGCTGAAATTCTAAAAGCTTTCTTTAATATTGGGGAAAAGACAAGGATGTCCACTATCACCACTCCTATTTAACATCTGTGTTAGAAGTACTTACTTGAGTAGTGAGACAAGAAAAAGATATAATCAGCATCCAAATTGGAAATGTAGAAGTAAAAATTTCACTATTTGCAAAACACATGATCCTATACATATAAAGCCCTGAGAAATCTACAATAAAGCTTCTTGAAATTATAAATGAGTTCAGTAAAGTTGCAGGTTACAAGATCAATGCAGCAAAATCAGTAATATTTCTGTACACCAATAATGAGCAATTTGAGGAGGGAACCAAGAAAAAAAAATACCATTTACAATAGTAAGTAAAAGAATCAAATACATATTAATAAATTTAACTGAAGATGTAAATGAGTTATACACAGAAAACTACATAACTTTTAAAGGAAGTCAAAGAAGACTTAAATAAATGAAAGAATATTCCCTGTTCATGGATAGAAAGACTAAACATCATTAAGATGTCTATCCTACCCAAACTAATCTACAGATTTATCATAATCCCAATAATAATCACCACAGCATTTTTTAGTGAATTGGAAAAACTAACTATGAAATGTATTTGGAAGAGCAAGAGGACCTGAATAGTAAAAGACATATTGAAAAAGAAAAATAAAATCAGAGGAATCACACTACCAGACTTTAAAACATACTACAAAGCTACAGTGTTCAAAACTGCATAGTATTTGCACAAGGATAAGCATACTGACCAATGGAACTGTGTTGAGAATTCTGATATAGATCCTTGCATATATAGTCATCTGATATTTGACAAGGCCACCAAGCCCACTCAATGGGAGAGAATGACCTCTTCAACAAATGGTGCTTAGAGAACTGGATATTCAAATCCAAAAGAATGAAAGAGGAACATCTTGGCACACCTTATACAAAAATCGACTCAAGATGGATCAAAGATCTAAATATAAGAGCCAAGTCCATAAAGACCTTGGGAGATAATGTAGGGAAGAATTTACAGGCCCTAGTAATAGGAAATGATTTCATGAACTTCACACCAAAAGAATGAGCAGTGAAAGAAAAATAGATAAGTGGAATATCCTCAAAATTAATTTTTTTTTTGTACTCAAAGGAGGTTAGCAAGAATGTGAAAAGGCAGCCTATACAATGAGAGAAAATATTTGGCAACCATATATCTTATAGATGCCTAATAGCGAGCATATATAAAGAAATCCTACACCTTGAAAATAAAAAGACAAATAACCCATTTAAAAAATGGGCAAGTGACCTGTAAAGACACTTCTTCAAGGAAGAAATACAAATGGCTAAAAATCACATGAAAAGATGCTCAACATCACTAGCTATTAGGGAAATGCAAATCAAAACTACAATGAGATACCATCTTACACCCATTAGACTGGTGACTATTAAAAAAAGAGGCCTACAATTGTTGGAGAGGATGTGGAGGAATGGGAACCCTCATCCACTGCTAGTAGGAATGTAAAAGGATCCAGCCATTGTGGAGGACAGTTTTGTCATTCCTCAAAAAACTATAAAACTCCCATATGATTCAGCAATTCCACTGTTGTGTATATATGCAGAAAATTGAAAGCAAGAACAAGAACAGATATATGTATACCACTGTTCAAAGTGGCATTATTCACTTTTGCCAAAAGTTGGAATCATTCCAAATGCCTATCAACAGATGAATGGATAAACAAAATGTCTTTCATACATACAATGGAATATTACCCAGCTTTAAGAAGGAATACAGTGTTAACACATGGGATAACATGGATGAATCTTGAGGACCTTAGGTTAGGTGAAGCAAGCCAGGCATTGAAGGACAAATATTACATGACCTCACTGATATGAATTAAGCAAATCAAACAGACTCAAAGGGCCACTGTCTGGAAGATAGGTTTACAGGAAATAGAAAGGGAGAAGAAAGTTGTGAGCCAACACCCATAAGGGCAAAATCTATGAGAAGGTGGAAGTTGGTAGTTGGACAATGAAGGGATATGACAAGAGTGCAGCGATACTATTGGGGCTGGGCAATGCAGGTTTGACAGGAGGGTAGTGGGGGAATGTGGTATGGATGGTCAATGGAACTGGGGGGAAGGGTTGGGGGAGGGACCAGGTGAACATTGGGGATTGGCAGGTATGTGGTTGAAAGTACAAAGTTGACAACCTTCTTATGGCAAAATGACAAGAAAGGGTTACTGGGTTATGGTGCTGGATGTGTGTGTGGTGGGTGACATTCAAAGGCAAGCTTCTAGGGAGTGTGTGAGTGATCATTTTGTCATAATATTTTGAATCAGTGGGTGGAGACCCACATAATGAACAAGAAGGAGTTGGACTCTCATTCTGGGGAGGACTGATTTGTTCTTAAACAGAGGGGTGGGAGTCTCTCGAGAACATGGGTGGCTCCTAATAGGGAAGGGGAAATCAGTGTGTCAAGACCTCATTGTTTTTGCAAGTAACTATGAATCTTGTCATCCAAGGAGTGAAGCCAGGTGTTTGCCATGAACCCTGAGGTAGGGGATGGAAGGAATAGAATAGAGGGGACAAGGGGTATTTAGTGGGCAATGGAAGTGTTCTACATTATCTTGCAATGATGGACACAGGCCATGTTAAATATCATCAAAATTTATAAAATTGTATGGTCTGAAATATAAATAATAATGTAAACCATTAGCCATGGTTAGTAATTATGTTTCACTGTTTGTATATCAGTTGTAAGAAATGTACCATCCACATTTCAAAAGGTATTAATACAGGAAGGGAGAAAAGGGGGAGGATGTTGGGTATATGGGACTCTCCTGTATTTTGTATGTGACTTTACTGTGACCTAAATTTTCTTTGAAAACAAAATGAAAAAAGTAAGACACTAGGGAATAAATGGAAGAAAATGTCACTGTATATACAGGACAACAAATATTACAGTGATGAAAGATGAAATGAGAAAAAAATTAATATTTTTCATTACTTTTTAATAGCACAATTCTTAATTTTTATTTTAGTTTTAGTTTTTTTTTAATTTTTTGTATTTTATTTCTTATATTTAAACTGATTGTTATTATTTCATTTTCCCATTAATTGTATTTGGGTATTTCATTGGCTTCATTTTTGAAGAAGCTTTGGATCACAGAAGGGTTACAAATGGGGCAGTGGAGGCTTATTGGTGTGGAGTGTCAGAGATGGGGGATATATGGGAGGAAGTTCACCTGTACATACTTATAAGGTATTTAAATGTGTTCAAGTGTTCATGGGGTATTGTCACAGTGGGTGGAGATTCACACAATAGCCTAAAGAATATTGAATTCCCATCTTGTAGAGCTCTGCCACATTCTCTAATGGAACGGCAACAATCTCCCAAGTACAGGTGCAATGACTAGTGAAGAATGGTCCATTGATTGGCCCTTTATATTGATGATTATGTTTATGGGCTTTGGCTCTTGAAATTGAACCTTAGTCTAGTGTTATAGTGTGCCTAAGAGTTACCTCATGAAAGCCTCCTTGTTTCTCAAATGTGGCCTCTCTCTAAGCCAAATTCAGTATTTTAAATGCATTACCTTTTCCTTAGCATGGGACATGGCTCCTGGGGATGAGCCTCCCTGACACTGAGGGATTACTACTAAGCACCAACCAGCAATGTAACCATTAAAAGACCTCAAATAAAAGGAAGAAAAGCTAAAGACAAATGAATTTATATGGCTAAGAGATTTCAAAGTGAGTTGGGAGATCACCCCAGAGGTAATGTTTATGCATATCTCAGCAGGATCTCATAGCCTGTCAAAGTAGATACTACCCCAAATAATGGGGCTCCTAAGAGCTCTGGAGACACCCAGGCCCTACAGTCAGGGCAGATAACTCCAGAGTTTGGTGCCTTGCCAGTGGGCCCTACTTTGGAGTTTGTGCTCCTGAGAGTGACAGAGTTGTACTCATTTATGGCTTCCCTACACATGGCTCACTTGTCCCTTCTATTTGAACCTATACTTGGTGATGGAGTTGGTAGGTGTACATCCAGGAGACTTAAATCTTTGGGCTGCCCATGTGCCAGCTGTGCCCTGAGCCTCAGTGGAGTTTTGTCACCTACACTCCAGTTCATTGAACTCACCCAGGACAACTAACAAGGAGGTGAGGATGGACAACCACCATACCAAGGAAACAAGAGAGCCTACAATTGCAAGCAAGACAGTCCCATCCATTGGCTGTATGGAATAGAAGTTCCCTCTCAATTAGAGGTGGAGTGGACATCACCATCCCAGAATCCACATGATTGAGGAATGAACTATGGACTAGAGTGGACTTACTGATATTCTAGTATAGTCTTATTGTGATTCTAACAATGGAAGAAATTACAACATTGATGGGAGGCAGTGGCCACAGGAGGCTCTTGGGGACAGGGAAAGGGAAAAACAGGTGTAATATGGGAACTTTTTCAGGACTTGGGAATCATCCCGAATGGCATTGCAATGACAGATAAAGGCCATTATATATCTTCCCATAACCTACACAATTATGTGTGACAGAGTGTAAACTACAATGTAAACTATAATCCTTGTTCTGTGGAAATGCCCCAAAATATATTTGTCAATTACAATGAATGTACCACACTAATGAAGGATGTTGTTTATATGGTAAAATGTGGGAGTATGGGGAGTGGGGCATATGGGAAACCCTTCATTTTTTATGTAACATTGATGTATTCTAATACTCTTTAAAAAATTAAAAATGATATTTAATACCATAAAGCTCATATATATGCATACTTACGTGTTCACATATTTTTCACACTCTATTTTCAGTAATATCCTGATTTTTAATTAAATATTTATAATACACATAAACCTATGTTTTATTAGACATTTTAAAATCCACAATTTCATGTATTTTTCATTGGTTGGTGCAATACAACTTACTTCTTTCTAGGAGATTAATATTGCATAATATTGCATAGATTAATTGTCACTTTTGAGGCATCAGAAGGACAACATGGTGGAGTTCCTTTAGACAGGTTTGTCAGTTTCACCTAATTCATCTACACAGCAGATTTGTTGTTGCATCAAATCACAATAATGTTTGTGGGATTTGTTTATTATTTTAGTTTAATGGCTTTTATTATATTTTAAAAAAAAAACATGAGAAAATAATGTAAAAATCTGTTCTTAATTTAATTTAATGAGCAAAACTTCACTTCCTCTTTATAAAACCAGGTAAAATCATTCATTAATTAAAGATAATGAAATCAATTTTCATGTAGTTCTAGAAATAACTCATTCCAGAAAAACTGTTACAGTGCAGAATTTAAGGAAAGAATATGATGGAATGGAAAGGATTTTTAAAATACTATATTTTATATTTGATGAATTTTGGAAGCACAATTTTTCTCTTCTCCAAAAATTCAGGAATACTGAAAGAAGCTTATTTATAGATTAAAAATCCATGTCCATTTATTCATAACTTGTGATCCTGCAGTTTAAGATAAATGAGACACTTATGGAAAATTTTCTAGGTCACTGTCACCTCAATAAAATTTGCTTTCTATTTGCAAAATCAACATGAATAAGTTTTTCTTCTCTGGATTGAAATAAATTTTTATATTCATTAAATGTATTTTTAAATAATATAAGTTGAAGAAATAATAATTAACAATACTAATTTTATGACTAATATTTTTTGCTTAATCATTACTGGTGGCATTCCAATATATCATCTCTAACATTAAATTAAATTTGTTGGAAATTTGGAGTAGGAAACAGAAGAGAAAAATGGCTTCTTTGTCTTACATTTCAACAAAACTAGGACTTTTTCTTTAACAATTATCCAATTTCATTTTCTTAAAAAAAATTCGAATCCTCCTTTTAATTCCTTCAATTTATTTCATTTGTTGTGAAGCTCTGTTAATGATTTTACAGTTTTCTGAAAATTTTTCTCTATTTTACAATATACTGATCTTTATATCTCTGAAATAACAGAGGTCTAGTTTTTCTCTTATGACTTTGCCCAGTAGTATTTAAATGCTTATATTTATAGATTTATGTTTGTACATGCCATTATTTTCACTTATTTCTTATAAACATCACATAATTGGGTCCTATGTTTTAGTAGAGTTAATTAACATGCCATTTTATTGTTGGTAGTGGGGTCTGAACCCAGGACCATGTACATGGGAAGCAGGTGCTCAACCACTGAGCTACATCTGCTTCACAATTTGAGTTGTGTTTTTTTGGTTTGTTTCTTTATTTTTAGGAGGTACTGAAGATCAAATCTGGGACCTCGTACTTGGGAAGCAGGCACTCAACCACTTGAGCTACACACACCCCCTACTATGCCTTTTAATTTATGTGTTTGGTCCATTTATTCTCAAAATGTTCATTTTGTGCTATTTTCAATTTTTGTCATATATTCTTGAAACCCTGACTTTTCTGTCCTGAGTCTTTTTATTTGATAAAATATTTAATTTTAAATTTTGTTCATTCTGCTGTATTATTTTACCCTTACCTCATTCCTTTTTATTGGTAATGATTTTGCTAAAGAACAAAATTTATATCCTTAAAATATTTTAATGCACTTACTATTATTATGATTGCTTCTAGGCAACCAAGATGGCAGCATAAGTTATTGTAGATTTCTCTCTGTTCACAGATATTTGAAAACTAGAAAAAACTGGTAAAGCCATCTTCCTCAAAACTCCAGAAACCCATTAAAAGATTGCAGTAACTATGTGATTACTGAATCTAGAAAATGAATCTTAAAGCTGGTAGCACAAATGTGCCTCTCCCTGAACCCCTTCCCTGTGCTTTCATTTCAGGTCCTTGGCTCTGTTTTGTAGGGAGCATAGAAACCCTTATAAGCATACTGCTTTATAGTTATGTCAATACTAATCTACCTAGTGGCAGTCTTAAATCCTGACCCAGGAACATCACCTCAGTCTCCCTGTCCTAGAACTTGCCTTTCAGGCCAAAATAGTTTATTAAACAGTGTAGGAAACAGATAATTCAATGTGGCCTGGGGCAAAGGATTCCTGCCTTTAAAACTTACAATGGAACACTTAGAAGGAGAAAGTCTATTTCATCTGGATGGAGGAAACATTACAGTTCCAGTAAACAGGGGAATTTCTGAGGCCAAGACATGCTCCCAGAGGAGACATAGACTGAAAAGGGGAGGAGAGGAACCCACACATTTGCCTCAGGCTGATCTTTATAAGAGAACTAAACTCTGAAAGATAGCACCAGCCAATAGAGGGTCAACTTTCAAATAGAGAGAAAGGTGTTGTTTTTTAAAATTATTTCTCTTTTGTTGTTGGTTTGTTTTGTTAACCCTGATACTCAAGGATATTAAAGACATATTTTTAATATCACTTGGTCAACACAAACTTGAAAAGCAAAGAGCTGAGGGATTAAATCCCTGAGATAAAACATTAAAATATTAAAATATAGAATATGCAATAAATATAAAAGGCAACAATAAACTATGACCTATCCAGAGGAACAGGATAAAACTTCAGAAATCATCAAAGAAGATTAGATGTTGAATATACAGAAGAAAGAATTAGTCAATTTGAAGAGAAGGCAACTGAAATGATTCAGGCTGAAGAGTAAAAAAGATTTAAAAAAGAAAGAGAGTGAATGGAGCCTTAGAGACAGTGGAGTACCTTCATAATAGGAATCTCAGAACAAGAAAGAGAGAAAGGGGCAGGCACTTCAGTAAAAAAAAATAGAGGCAGAAAACTTATCAACTTTATCAGAAGACATGAAAACATATTCACAAAGCCCAATGAACACCAAACCAGATAAATGTGAAAAGAAGTATGCTCACGTTTAATGTAGACAAACTGGAGAATGCAAGGACAAGTTCTGAAAGCTACAAGAGAAAAGTAATATGTTAAATAAAAAGCAGTCAAAGGTAAGCAAAGTATTAATTTCTCATCAGAAACCATAAGACAAGAAGGAAGTAGCATGAAATATTTAAGTGCTGAAAGAAAACAACTTCAACCAAGAATTTTATTTCTGGCAAGACTGTTTGAAATATGAGGGAGAGATTAAGGCATTCCTATATAAGCAAAAGCTAAGGTTGATCATCACTCTACACCTCTTGTATAAGCAATGCTGCAAGGAATTCTCTGAAAGGAATGAACACTAGTGAAGCAGGCTAGTTTAGGGAATGGGAAGATGAACCTAAAACCTTGTAGAAAAACATGGCCATGAATCATGTGACCATGGAGCCTCATTTGGAAATCTCCTGAAGGAAAGACCCTATCAGAAGGCTGCTGGAAGAACCCCACAAGAATCATTCCTTTGGAACAAGATTTCATCTGGGACTGAGGAAAAGCCCTGGATATTCTCAAGGGGCCTTATCATTTCTCCCCCCAGGGGGAATTGATGGTGTGGTAATCAATCTAAACAGCAAACAGCTGTGACCTTTCCCCTGGACATTAACAAGGGAAGGAATAATTAATGGTTAAAAAGCAACCACACAAGCCAAATCTTTCTTTCTCTATGCCTAGACCAGCCCACAAGTACACCTAAGGACCCATAATCTGTTATTTTTTCCCATTTCTATTATCTTTTCTCATTTCCTTAATAAACTACTGGCCTAACTAAACTGACATGTTCTTTTATGTAACATAGCCAAGAACCTACAGGGAGTCTGGCAACACTAGAAAGTGGATAAAAACAGCATAAAGGAATAAAAATATCTGGTAAGGGTAATCACATGTGTAATTAAAAACATCAGTATTATTATATTGTATTTATATGTATGCAACTCCACTTTTCATTTATACAGATTTTAAAAAAGGAATTGTTCAAAATAATGATAAATCTATGGTATAAGACATGTAATGTGTAAAGATATAATTTGTAACACTGAGAACAAAAAGGTATGTGGATAGTAGGTAGAGGAAAATAGAATATTTGCTCCCAAATGGCTCCTTGCCAATATCATATTTCTTTCTTTCTTTTATTCAGATTCCACGATCAGCTTTAATGATCCACTAAGATAGATTGTCTTGGCATGGGACCCAGGGATTCATCTAATTTTCAAAATTATGATGTGTTTCTTATGTATGTAGGCAGTTATTAATCTACAGATTATATATGGTATGCCCAAGATGAGGAAAAAACATAAAACTCAAACCCTGTGACTTTTAACTCTACCAGTCTTCTAATATTCTAATATTCTATCACAGAGATATTACAGTTAGCTATTTTCTGCCCAAGATCTCCAGTATCATTATCCATAAATTTATTCCTCTGCCAGATTTTCAATGAGCTTAAACTATCTCTCTTGTCACTTATAAGTGTAGTACATTAAAATTACAATAAGAAACCTAATAATTTTTATTAAACATTTATAAATTGTCTTAGGTTATGCTTTTACATGATTTTATAACATAAATTTTTAGGAATTTTTGAGGAATTAAGGAAGTTCTATTCACCATAAGAAGAAGCTAGATTTCATTGGACCTATGTTATTATTAATCTAATAGCACATATCTAGTATGTATTTGAGCTAGGACTACAGACTTTGATTACTTTTCCAATCCTATGGCATATGGTTTTTCCACTGATGGATAATTTTTTACTGAAATGCAATGTGCATTCATGTAGACATTTATATCCTATAGTTCATTATTTCAGAAAGTTTCATGAGTTTATTATGAAAAAAAAATGTCTCATTGTCCTGCCTTCCTTTTGCAGAAGATAGTGTTTTCTCATTGTGCATCTCCTCTGGACTCCAAGAATAGTTTAAAGAACCAGCATAAGTATCCAAGTGCATAACATTCACTGCATATATTACTTGAGTAACCAGTTCAGTTTCAGAGGTAAGAAGAAAAGTTTTTCATCACTTACACAATATTTTAGAAAGTATTACACTCAATCTCAAACTAGAGTATGTGCATTGGTATTTAAATTTGAGATAGTGTGTTCTAGTTGTCACATATTGCATTTGAAAATGTATTTGCTTTAAAAATAACTAACAGAAAACTATGTTGATGCCTTGCAGGGCATGATCCACATATAAAAGTCAAATTTATGACAAAATAGCAAAAATAGTGGGAAAGAGGAAATTTATCTCTATTTCTCAAGATTTAATAATCCATCGAGCAACCATTATGGAGAGAGAGGACAAATTGCCAAATAAGGAATGAAAGATATGCTAAAACCATTTCTCATAAATATTTAAAAGATAGTAATAAAATGATATAAACAACCTTTTGTTATTAAATTTAATAATTTAGATTAAATGTGCAATTCCTTAAAAATGCTCACATCAGAAAAATAGGTTACCTGAACAGGCCTATATAGAAGAAATTGAACATTTCCTTAAAAACCTTCCACATGAAAAAAAAAAAAATACAAGAGTTCTTTTCCAAAAGTGAAAACCTTACTTTTCCATCAGATTGGGAAGTAGACAGGGTGCTACAAGAAAAGTCTTCAACCACATCAAAGAAGACAACATCTTGGGGGAAAGCACAACAACAACATAGAAGAATCATGAGTCCTAGGGTTACTTCTTGGAAAAGAACACACTCAAAGCCTAGTCAGCTAAACTCTTCATGGCTGCACCCAAGGATGATACTTTACCTTTTACTGAGACACTATTTCTGAATCCCTTTCTTAAACAAGGATACCTTGAACCTGACAAATACAGGTTCTCTGCAGCCTAATCATATCACTTGACAGAACAGTCTTTCCTTTACAGAATTCTTTGTTTTGTAAATATGACTATGCATATATGTTGATATGTTGACAAGATTTAGCTGGTATTGCTAAAGTCACACTGTCTTTTCTCAACAGCTGTAGAGAAGGCTTCTCAGCAATATATAACCCTCTATGACCCCTGTTATTTTTAATTTTAAAAATATGGATGAAATAAATAGAATCTGTTTTCTCTAGTAACAATAATATATTTTTGTGAAAAAGCAGTCATATCATAAAGTGGTAATGAAGAATGTGAGTTCTACAGTCAGGCTGCCTGGGTTCATCTGTATGCTTGTCTTTTTTTTTTTTTTAAATCAACATTTATTTATGTTTTGCATGTCTTTTAACCCATTGCCTGACCATGAACAAATTATCTAATGTCCTAGTACCCCAGTTTCATCATCTATAAAATTCTTCTTTGCATTTTTTGAGGCACTATTCTGGGTGCTGGACATCCAAAATTAAGCAAAATAGGTAAAAATCCTGAGTTGAAGAGATTTCATTGTGGAGAAAACAGAAAAAAACCAAAAGGCATGAGGAAAAGATATGGAATTTTAGATGGGATAACTGTTATGGAAAGCAAATACAGCATGGATGAGGGATAGGGCAGATATGATTTTATATAGGGTGGTAAGGGATGATCTTATCGGGAAGAGAATGAGAAAAGGTGCATGTAGTTAACTGGATGAAGGAAATTTATTTGAACCTCTTAGGCTTTACATTATTGTTTGTTAAGCAAGATCTGTTTTGTTTTATCCTCAGTCATAGGACATGGTATTTCTACACAGTATTGTCCATAAATTTGGCTTCTCCCAGCACTTAGTAAGCCTTTGTGTTTATGTTCTGCTCTCAGCCCTGCAGAAGTCTCTTTTGATATGTTGCTTCTTCATGTGCACATATACAGTTCAGCCTTCAGCTAAGGATCTATAGAGACACCCAATACTGATATTTAGTTCACTTCCTTTTGAAACCCTATTTTCTATATTCCAACTTCATCAACTGGTGCAAAATCCAATATCTGCCTCTTCAGCTATGCAAGACTTGCTGGCAGCAAGCAGTACAGAAAGGTAGGGTAAAATGCATCCCTACTCATGCATTTCCACTATCTCAAGCATAACTGTCACATTATGTCATTTTCCAATTCCTGAAAATAGTTTTCAGTTGCAGTTTATTCAAGTGTTTATGATGGCCAGGAATTCTCTCACCACTAACACTGTCAATGCTGGAGACAAAATCTGATAAAAAATTTTAGGTCTCTTCTGATTTAAATGACAATATAGTTTAATCCTCTAGCTCATTTTATTTTTCCCTATTTTTGTTATCAATCAGACTGTTTTCCTTTCAGTTTTTTCTCTCTTTATTTTGCTTATTAAACAATAGCATTTTATCTATCTTTCCTTTTACATAAATATTATTCCATTTTATTTGCTTTTAATACACTGTTTTTCTATTTTATCATTTTATTTATCCTAATTTTTGTTTAAATTTGTTGGTTTTATTCTAGCACCTGGAGATAATGGATTGCTTTATATTATTTGTTATCTGATTAATAATGCAAGAATTTAATATTTCCATTATTCATATAAATGTCACCTTATTTTACATGCAGGTCCATTAAGTATTCATATTGAAATATTATAAATATTATATAAATTATATAAATATTCTAGAGTTTAAATATTTTAATACCTATTTTTCCAAGAAAAACTTAAAATTGCATTTTTAGTTATATTTAATTTGAATTATCAAATTGAAAGGTCTTGCCAATTTTATGCTTTGATTATTTAATTTAAAATATGTTGTATTTTTGTCAGATAATGTAACTCCATTACTTAAACTTTGAAAGTTTATTGAAAGTTTTGGACTAATCATATTGAATTTTTATAAATGACCCATAGATGCTGGGAAAGAATATTACCAAAGTTTAAAATGATCAAAAATATTATTCAGAGTTTATAAGGTTTGTTTTTGGATTAATTATATACTAGATATGCTTTGTTGATTTGCTACTTCATTTAATTCACTTATCTATTAAATATTTTATTGACTATCTACCATGAACTGCATACACAATATAATAAACCATAAAAGATATTTCACCTCCTGGGCCCTAGATTCTAGCTGGGAAATAAAAAGTAATATACAGAAGTAAGTGATATATCATGTTAGACTGTGAAAAGTAATATTTAAAAAAAGAAAATATAATAAAGACTAGTGAGTGAGAGATGCGGGGACAATGTCATGACAAAGCACTTGGAAATTGTGTGGTCAGGGCAGACCTCAATAAAATGTTGGTATTTGTTCAAAGACTTGAATGGGAATATTTAATCATACATTTTCATGAAAGGAACATGTTCCAAGCAGGGGAATACCAGTGAAAAGCCCAGGAGATTGAGGAACTGGGAGGTGGTCCATCTAAAAAGAGTGACAATCTAGAATGGGGTGGGTGTAACAAAGTCTATATATTTAGATGGTGATAACTGCTCTGAAGAAAAGTTAAGTAGGAGTGTACATGGAGATAGTCAGGCTTACAAATTTCAAAAATAATTGATAGAAATTTATCATTTATAAATTTATAGAAGTTTCTTCAAGGATTATCATATTTAAGCAACCTAAAAGAAGTACTAGTCATACAAATACTTGGAGGAAGTGAGTCTCAGACAAGCAGACTAGCAAAAATAATGTTCTCTAATATTAGTTTCTATGTGCCTATATATATATATATACACACACACACACACTCTTAGATAACATTTTAAAAATTTATACTGTAATAGATTTGAAAATTAGAAGGGTTATCAACAAACCCATCCTTATAGCTATTTAAATCATAATAAGAATCAGTAGATTTAGAGTGTTTGTGTGCATGTTACTATTCACAAAACAAATATATTGCATATAGCTAAAGGATGGAATACCTGGCTCAAGGCTCTGGCCACATGCATTTTTAATGATTTTGTTATAATACTAATTTTGTGAGGAAATATTTGTTACTTATAAAAAAATGAATGCATTTCATAGTAAAGTTTAATTACATGAGTCTACTTTATTTCTAAACAAAATTGAAATATTTAAAGGAAATTCTTTATATAGTTATTATATATTTAATGAGTCTGAGTTTGCCTACTTTCATCAATCAAATGCTCTGCTATTTTAAAAAGGAGAGTTTACTTATTTATTTATGTGTTGTTCAGAGACTCAAGCAAATGAATCACATACAAATCATGCAAGTGCATTTTGATCACATTTTAGTGTATGTAAGTATATATTTATAGATGCATGAATTTATGGACACATGCTATGAAATGATACTTTTCTTTCAATTTTGTTTACTTGAGAAAGCACAATGATAATTTATCAAGGTTAAGGATGCTGTCACATACATGTTTTATCTTTCTTTAGTATTTGGATAGTCTTGTATATATTGATTTTTAAAAAATGCTAGTGTAACCAAAATTTAACTTTTAGAATTCTTCTCCAAACAGTTCCTATGTATATATTAAATATGGTATTAAAACTTACAGACATATTCTTTCTCAATGATATATATATATATAATGAATTAGGGGAATAAATTTAAACATGATTATATGACTTAAATACTTGGGCTCAATTGGTTAGAAATATCTCATATATCACATATCAAAAATAAACTTCCTATGAATAAAAATGTCTTTAGTCATGAGAATGACTGAAAATAGCTCATGTAATGAGATCTGTGTGTATATGTATATATATATACATTTCTTAAACTATTTTTTTTATTTTAAAAGAAACTTTAGATTACATAAAACTTACATAAAATATATGAGATTCCCATATGCCCTTCCCTTCCCCTCCCACACTTTCCCACATTAACAACATCCTTTATTAGTGTGGTATATTTGTTACAATTGATGAACACATATTGAAGAATTCCTGCTAACCATGGACTACAGTTTACACTGTAGTTCACACTCTGTCCCACACAATTTTGTAAGTTATGGAAAAAAAATATATGTCATAACATATTTTTTCCAATGTCCTGAAAATGTCCCCATATTACACCTATTCTTCCCTCTCCCATCCCTCAGAATCTCTTATGGCCCCTGCCTTTATATCAATGATAAGAATTATTCCATTGCTAGAAAAATTATGCCTATATTAGAATAATTTTATTCTACTTTATTTCATTTTTCATTCCCCAATCTTGAGGATTTTGGGATAGTGATGCCCACTCTGCTTTTATTTGAGAGGGGACTTAGATCTCATGGGGCAGATGGAGGAAACTATGTTGCTTGCATTTGCAGACACTCTTCTTTGAGATAGATGTTGTCCATTATCATCTCCTTGTTAGTTGCTTGGGTGAGTCCAATGAATTGAAGAATAGTTGTTGCAACTCTGCTGGAATTCAGGGCTCAACTGGCACATAGACAAAGATTTAAGTCTTTGGGACATATACTTATAAAGTCAAGTGCTAATTATATGTTCAAATAAAAGGGGCAGAAGAGGCATGTGTAGAGAACTTAAAAATGTGTCTAACTTTGTTGCACTGGGGAGCATAAATTCCAAAGTGCCAAATTCCTGAGCTGTCTGCCCTGCTTATAGCTTCTAGACATCTCTAGATCCCTCAGGAGACCTGTTATTTGAAGCACTGTTTATTGTGGCAATCAATGAGATCTTGCTGAGATGTGCCTAAGTGCAACTTCAGGAATGACCTCCTGACCCACTTTGGAATCTCTTAGTCATAAAAACTCATGTGTATTTACCATTTTCCACTTTTGGTCAAGGTCCTTTTCCAGATGCATTAGCAGTTGGTGCTTAGTAATAATATCCAGGGCCAGGGTGGCTCATCCTTGGGTATCATGTCCCACACCAGTCTGGGTTGGTGGGAGGTAGTGAATTCATATGCTGAGTTGGGCTTAGAGAGAAGCCACATTTGAGCAACAAAGAGGCTTTCAGGAGGTAACTTTAAGGCAATATAAATACTAGGCTAAATTTCAATTTCACAAGAAAAAGTTCTTAAGTACAATCAAGAATATCAAGGGCTTGGCATATTGGTCTATCTTCCTTCACTAGGCACTGCCTTTGCACTCAGGGAATGCATCCTATTAAAGAATGTAGCAGAACTTCTCAGGATGGAATTTCAATATTCTTTTGGTTATTGTGTGGACCTCCACCCACTGTGAGAATGCACAATGAAATATTCAACACATTCATATGCCTTAGAGGCATGCCCTAGGTGAACCACTTCCCATGTATCCCTCCCATCACTGACAACTCACATGAGTGATCCTCCCCTGACACTTTCATGTCCCTTCTGTGATCCAAAGCCTCTCCAAAAAATGCAGCCAACAAAGTAAATGAATAAAATTAATAAGAAAATGAAATAATTTAAAAAATAACCAATAAAATACAAAAAAATTGTAAAAAAATTTGAAATAAAAAAAGTTTAGACGTGTTTTTCATCACTGTAAGATCTGTTGTCTTGTATGTACAGTGATATTTTCTTCCATATATTCCCACAGTATCTTATTATTTCAGTTTACCTTGAAAGAAGCATTAGGATACAGAAAAGTCACATAGAGATTATAGGTGATTCCCATATACCCAACACCCTCTCCATTTTTGCTCTCCCTTATTAATAAAATTTTACATGCATATGGTATATTTGTTACAATTGATGTACAAATATTGAAGCATTGTTACTAACCATGGCCAATGGTTTACATTATGGTTTATATTTTGGATCATGCACTTATCTATCTTTTGACAAAATATGAAGTGGACTATATATGTTTTTTGCAAGAACATGCTGAAAAATTCTCATGCCCTAAAAATGACCTATGTCCCATCTATTCTATACTTCCCTCACTCTCCCCTTGGAACTTATGGTAAACAGTAAGTTTCACTTTTAAAAGAATAAAATTCATAGTTAGTTGCAATAATATTGAGGGCTTGACCTATTGGTGTGTTTTCTTTTATTAGACACAACCTATATTCTCAAGGGATTTTTGTCCCTCAAACTGAGAACCTAGCATGACTCCCCATGATGGAAATTTGACATTTTCTTTTTTTTTTTTAATTAGTTTATTTTTTATTGTGGGTAAAAATCAAAATTTTCACAATACATACCACATTTTGTAAAATGATATACAAATATATATGCATATATGTGCATTTGCTTACAAAAATGTTATTTATATATATATAAATATATTTTAAGAGTTGCTTAGATTACCAAAAATATTACACAGAACCCCCTGGGATTCACATGTTGTCCACCTCCCACACCTCCCACCACATCCCACACAAACATCTCCCACAAGTGTGGCCCACCACCCTCAATGGACTTACACATCCTGGGGTCTTGCCACCAACCATAGACCACAGTTCACATTGTAGACCCACACAGTTCTGAGTAGTGTGTGCTGATTTAAAATGGCCTACATCCGTTGCCACAATGGTACTCAGGACAACCTACAAATCCCAAAGAAGCCACTGTATTTCAACTACTCGTCCCCTCCCTGCCCCAAAAGTGTCAAGTGGCCACTGGCTCCACCTCATTGTTATAAGTTCTTCCATTGCTAGAATCACCATATGTGTACAACAGAATACCATCAAGTCCACTCTAGTCCATAGATCTTCCCCCAGTCCTGAGGGGACTGGGATGGTGATGTTCAATCCACCAACAAGTGAGAGAGAGCTTATATCCCATGGATATGGTGGGTGGGATGATCCTGCCTGCAGATGCAGGCCCTCTCCATTCCCTGGGATGGTCGTTGCCCATCGTTGTCTCCTTGCCAGGTGACTTGGATGAGTCCATTGAGCTGTAGGGTAGGAGTAGCAGCTCCACCGAGATTCCACGCACACCTGGCTCATAGGTAGGCCAGAGGCTCCAGTCTCTGGAAGTATACCTAAAAACTTCTGCATCACATACAGGTTTGAATAGAAGGGACTGATGAACCATGTGCAGGGAGGACTTATTTGAGTCCAATTCTGTCACTATCAGGAGCACAGATTCCAAAATAGAGCCCATGTTAAGGCACCAGTCTCTGGGGCTATCCCCACTTATATAGGACCTGGGTGTCTCCAGAGCTCTCAGAAGCCCCTCTGTGTGAGGTGATAGGCACTTAGATGTTCTATGAGCTCCTACTGAGGTGTGCGTAAGAATTACTTCTGGGATGACCTCCCAACTCAATTTGAAGTCTCCTTTCCACTTGAAATCATTTGTCTTTACATTTTCCTCCTTCTATCCAAGGTCTTTTTCCAGTTGTGTTGCCAGTTGACACTTGGTATTAATCCCTCGTTGCCAGGGAGGCTCATCTCTGGGAGTCATGTCCCACGTTGGGGGGAAGGTACTGCAATCATATGCTGAGTTTGGCTTAGAGAGAGGCCACATTTGAGCAAAAAGGAGGCTCTCAGGTGGCAATCCTTAGGCACCCCACAACTTCAGGCTAAGTCTCAGTTACAAGAGCAAAGACTCACAAGGGTAGTCATCAATAAAAAGGACACATCATTGGGTCATCCTCTTTTGACAGACACTGTCCCTGCACTCAGAGGACAATTGCTGCTCACTTGGAGACTGTGGCAGAGCTCTCCAGGCTAGGAATTCAGATTCCCTCATTTATTGTGTGGTTGTCCACCCATCGTGACCATGCACCATCTTTTGATCTTTAGAATGATTTTGTATATCTTCATGTATATTTGGATGAACTAATTCCCATGAATCCTCCCTCCCAGACAGCCCCCATCAACAATCCCCTGTGGTACCCATTGTAACCCTTCTGTGATCCAAATCCTCCATGAACATGTAGTCCATAAAATAATCAAATGCATTTACTAAGAAAAAGAAACAACTATGATAAGCATAGATTATGTCCATATGGGTGATGGCTCAAAGCCTGCTCTTCTCTTACTCTCCCTTGTTAACCTATCATTCAGACAATCGTTCTCAGAGACTGCTCACTTTCCTCAGTTCAGATCAGTGAGATCATATACTGTTCATCCTTCAGTGCCTGGCTTGCTTCACTCAACATAAGGTATTCAAGATTCATCCACGTTATTCCATGTGTTAGCACTTAGTTCCTTCTTATAGCTGAGTAATATTCCATTGTATGTATGTACCACATTTTGCTTATCCATTCGTCTGTTGATGGGCACCGGGGCTAATTCCAACTTTTGGCAATGGTGAACAATGCTGCTATGAACATTGGTGTGCATATATCTGTTTGTTACTTTGCTTTCAGTTCTTCTGGGTATATACCCAGCAGTGGAATTGCTGGATCATACGGAAAATCTACTGTTAGTTTTCTGAGGAACTGCCAAACTGTCCTCCACAGTGGCTGGACCATACCGCAGTCCCACCAGCAGTGGATGAGGGTTCCTATTGATCCACATCCTCTCCAACATTTAGTGTTTCCTGTTTTTATAATAGCTGCCATTCTGATGGGTGTAAGATGGTATCTCATTGTAGTTTTGATTTGCATTTCCCTGATAGCAAGCGATGTTGAGCATTTTTTCATATGCTTTTTAGCCATTTGTATTTCTTCCTTGGAGAAGTATCTTTTCAGGTCACTTGCCCATTTTTAAGTGGGTTGTTTGTCCTTTTATTTTCAAGGTGTAGGATTTCTTTTTATATGCAGGATATTAGGCTCCTACCAGATATATGGTTGCCAAATATTTTCTCCCATTGGGTAGGCTGCCTTTTTATTTTCTTAATAACATCCTTTGAGGTGCAGAAGTTTTTTATTTTGATGAGGTCCCATTTATTTATTTTTTCCCTTGCTGCTCGTGCTTTGGCTGTGAAGTTCATGAAATCATTTCCTATTACAAGGTCCTGTAGATGCTTCCCTACATTATCTTCCAAGGTCTTTATGGTTTTGGCTCTTATATTTAGATCTTTGATCCATTTTGAGTTGATTTTTGTATAAGGTATTAGATGGTATTCTTCTCTCATTCTTTTGGATATGGATATCCAGTTCCCCAAGCACCACTTCTTAAAGAGGCCATTCTCTCACAAATGAGTGGGCTTCGTGGCCTTGTCAAATATCAGATGACTGTATATGGGAGGATCTATATCAGAAATCTCAATTCTGTTCCATTGGTCAGTAGGTCTATCCTTGTGCCAATACCATGCAGTTTTTATCACTGTAGCTTTTTAGTATGTTTTAAAGTCAGGTAGTGTGATACCTCCAACTTCATTTTTCTTTTTCAATATGTCTTTGGCAATCCGGGGTCTCTTGCCTCTCCAAATTTATTTTATGGTTAGTTTTTCCAGTTCCTTAAAAAATACAGTGTTGACTTTTATTGGGATTGCATTAAATCTGTAGATTAGTTTGGGTAGGATAGACATCTTGATGATGTTTAGCCTTCCTATCCATGGACAGGGAATATTTTTCCCTTTATTTAAGTCTTTGATTTCCTTTAACAGTGTTGTGTAGTTTTTTGTATATAAGTCCTTTACATCTTTAGTTAAATTTAGTCCTAGGTATTTGATTCTTTTATTTACTATTGTAAATGGTATGTTTTTCCTGATTTCCTCCTCAGTTTGCTCGTTATTGGTATACAGAAATGCTACTGATTTTTGAGCATTGATCATATAGCCTGCAACATTACTGAGCTCTTTTATAAGTTCTAGAAGGCTTGTTGTAGATTTCTCAGGGTTTTCTATGTATAGGATCATGTCATCTGCAAATAATGAAATTTTTCTTATTCTTTTTAAATCTGGATGCCTTTTATGTCCTTTTCTTGTCTCAGTGCTCGTGCAAGTACTTCTAAGACAATGTTAAATAGGAGTGGTGATAGTGGGCATCGTTGTCTTGTTCCTGATCTCAGAGGGAAGGCTTTTAGGATTTCACCGTTGAAAATGATGTTAGCTTTGGGTCTTTCATATATACCCTTTCTCATTTTCAGAAAGTTTAAATCTATTCCTATCTTTTGTATTGTTTTTATGAGGAAGAGTACTGTATTTTGTCAAATGCTTTTTCTGCATCTATAGAGATGATCATGTGATTTTTTTCTTTCAATCTGTTTATGTGGTGTATTACATTGATTGATTTTCTTATATTGAACCATCCTTGCATACTCAGGATGAAACTCACTTGGTCATGGTGTATAATCCTTTTGATGTGTTGTTGAATGCGATTAGCAAGTATTTTGTTAAGGATTTTAGCATCTAGGTTCATTAAAGAAATTGGTCTATAATTTTCCTTTCTTGTGGTATCTTTATTTGGTTTTGGTATTAGGGTAATTTTGGCATCATAGAATGAGTTAGGCAATATTCCTTCTACTTGAATTTTTTGGAAAAGCTTAAGTAGAATTGGTGTTAGCTGTTTCTGGAATGTTTGGTAGAATAAAGCTGTGAAGCCATCTGGTTTTGGACTATTCTTAGTTGGGAGGTTTTTGATGACTGAGTCTCTCTCTTTACTTGTAATTGGACTGTTGAGTTCATCTATTTCTTCTTTCATCAATGTCGGCTGTTTGTGGGTTTCTAGAAACTTGTCCATTTCCTCTAAATTGTCATTCTTGTTGGCATGTAATTTTTCAAAGTATCCTCTTTTGATACTGTTTATTTCTGTGGGGTCAGTAGTGATATCACCTTGCTTAGTCCTTATTTTATGTATTTGCATCTGTTCTCTCTTTTTCTTTGTTAGTCTGGCTAAGGGTTTGCCAATTTTATTGATATTCACGAAGAACCAACTTTTGGTTTTGTTTATTGTTTCCAGTGCTTTCTTATTCTCCATTTCACTCAGTTCTGCTCTAATCTTTGTTATTTCCTTCTTTCTACTTCCTTTAGGTTTAGTTTGTTGTTGTTTTTCCAGTTCCTCCAAGTGTGCAGTTAGGTCTCCAATTTTAGCTCTTTCTTCTTTTTTAATATATGAATTTCTGCCTATGAACTTCCCTCTTAGTACTGCTTTCTCTGCATCCCATAGGTTTTGATATGTTGTGTTGTCGTTTTCATTAGTTTCAAGGTAGTTACTGATTTCTTTTGAGATTTCCTCTTTGATCCACTGTTTGTCTAAGAGTGTGTTGTATAACTTCCATATCCTTGTGCTTAACCTGTTTCTCTGACCCTTAGTGGTTTCCAACTTCATTCCGTTGTGGTCAGAGAAATTACTTTGTATAATCTCAATCTTTCTGAATTCATTGAGCATTGTTCTGTGGCCTAGCATGTGGTCTATTTTGGAGTATGTTCCATTTGCACTCGAGAAGAATGTAAATCCCGCTGTATTTGGGTGTAGTGTTCTGTATATGTCTATTAAGTCCAGGTCTTCTAATATATTGTTGAGTGCCTTAGTTTCTTTATTGATTCTCTGTCCAGATGTTCTGTCTAATGATGATAGTGGTATGTTGAAGTCCCCTGCTATAATTTTAGAGGCATTTATTTCTCCTCTTAGTTTTTCCAGAGTTTGCCACACGTATTTTGAGGCACCCCATTTAGGTGCGTAAATGTTGAAGATTGTTCTCTCTTCTTGAGAGATTACTCCTTTTACTAATATATAGTGTCCATCTTTGTCTCTTACAAAAGATTTGCATTTAAAGTCTATTTTGTCTGATATTAGAATAGCTACTCCTGCCCTGTTTTGGCTGTTGTTAGCTTGTAAAATTGTTTTCAGGCCATTCACTTTCAGCCTTTTGAATCCCTGGGTTGAAGGTGGGTTTCTTGTAGACAGCATATAGATGGATCATATTTTCTTATCCATTCTGCCAATCTGTGTCTTTTGATTGGTGAATTTAAGCCATTAACATTCAGTGTTATTAATCGTAATGAATTTCTTACTTCAGCCATTTTTTCTTTGGGTTAATGTATGTCATATGTTGTTTTATTTCTCCTTTTGCCTTTTCAGTTGTTTTTAAACTCTCCTCCAACTCTCTCTCCCTTGTTTTTTCCTTTCCACTTGTAGAGATTCCTTTAGTATTTCTTGAAGTGCTTGTTTCTTCTTGACATACTCTCTTAATTGCTGTTTATCTGTGAATATTTTGAACTCTCCTTCATTTTTGAATGCCGATTTTGCTGGATAGAGAATTCATGGCTGGAAATTTTTTTCTTTTAGTGTTTTGACCATGTCATACCACTGTCTTCTTGCCTCCATGGTTTCAGCTGAGAAATCAGCACTTAATCTTATTGTGCTTCCCTTGTATGTGATGGTTCTCTTTTCTCTTGCTGCCTTGAGTATTTTCTCTTTGTCTTGAGCATTGGACATTTTGACAAGTATATGTCTTAGAGATGGCCTGTTGGGATTTATAGTATTTGGGGTGCGCTTTGCTTCCTGGATCTGCACATCCATCTCTCAATAGCTTTGGGAAGTTTTCAGCCATTATTTCCTTCAACACTCCTTCTGTTCCCTTTCCCTTCTCTTCTCCTTCTGGGATGCCCATAATGTGTATGTTTGTGCGTTTTGTATTATTGGTTAATTCCCTGAGTCCATGCTGGATTTTTTCTATCTTTTTGTCTATCTGTTCTACAATCTCTTTGATTTCAGCTGTTTTGTCTTCCATATCACTAATTCTTTCCTCTGCCTGTTCAAATCTTCTTTTTCATTTCTTGGCTTGTGCCATTGTTCACCATCATATCCATTACCTTTTTAGGCATGTTTGATATTTCTTCAGTATGTTCTCCCAGTGTCTTCTTTATATCCTTAATCTCTTCCTTCAGTTCTTTAAGTTCGTCCATGATATTTGTTTGGATAGCTTTGATTAGTTGTTCGATGTTCTGCATTGCTTCCTGGTTTTTATTTTGTGCATTGGACTGGTCAATATTTTCCAGTTTCTCAGAGTCATTTTTATTTTTCTGTTGCCCTCAGATCATTATATTATCTTGATGGGTTTGTTGAGTTGATTAACTTTTCTCTATGCTCTAGAGTTTTATTTAGCTGTTTGTTCTGCGTGTGAGTTAAGTTTTCTCTTTGGCAGTTTTTCTTCTTGTTTTATTTCTTTACTTCTTTCTATGTTCCGAATCTCCACCGTTCCGTCCATGCTATTGATCTGCGCAGATAGATGTCCCAAGCTTCTCACTCCACGCGTGCACAGCAAAGACCCCCAGGAAGGACCCTTTCCACAATCCGCCTTGCTCTGGGAGCTTGCAGTGTGTGCCCTCCTACACTAACGCCATCTTACCTGAAGTTGACATTTTCTTGATTACTGTGTTGGTCTCCACCTACTGATATAACACACTATGACAAAATGAACATTTGCATATTCCATTGAAGCCTGCCCCAGGTGTGCCTTGTTCCATGTACTCCCCACATCCAATACTCTACATCTGTAAACCTCCCCTACCATATTTGCCAAAATAACATTCCCAAAATTGAAGTTTTAAGCACAGACCTGCATATCTCCAAAGTTCATCTGCTCCTTCCCCCAATCCTCCCCTCAGTCCATGGATAGTCCAACCCAGACCCCTCAATTTACTCCCCATCACAGACCAGCAATGCTGAACCCAAACCCCTCACTGCACTACTGTCACACTCATCCACAGCACAATTACCTCTTTCCACCTTATCATAGATTTCACCCACATGGGCATCGACTCACCACCCACTACTTCCATTCTATCTCTTGTAAGCCTATCTTCAAGACTCTATGTCTATGAGTCTCCTCAATTTGCTTAATTCATATCAGTGCTGTCATGTAATATTTGTCCTTCAGTGCTTACTTCAGTCAACATAAAGTCTTCAAGATTCATGCAGGTTTTCCCATGTGTTAATACTGCATTCCTTCTTATAGATGAGATATTCTATTTTACGTATATACCACAGTTTGCTTATCCATTCTTCTGTTTTATGGACATTTGTGTTGCTTCCAACTTTTGGTAATAGTGAATAATGTAGCTATGAACACTGGTGTGTAAATATCTGTTTATGTCTGTGTTTTCAATATTTCTGAGTATATACCCAGGAGTGGGATTGTTGGATCATATGGCAGTTCTATATTTAGCTTACTAAAGAAATACCAAATTGTCCTCTACAATGGCTGCAATATTCTGCATTCTCATCAGCAGTGGATAATTTTTCCTTTCACTCCATGTCCTCTCCAACACTTATACTCCTCTATTTTTTTAATAGCTGTCAGTCTAATGGGTGTAAAATGATATCTCACCATAGTTTTTATTTGAATTTCCCTAATAGCCCGTGCTTTTAGGCATCTTTTCATGTGCTTTTTACCCATTTTTATTTCTTCTTTGGAGAAGTGACTATTCAAGTAATATTGCACATTTTTAAAATTGGTTGTCTTTTTATTTTCAAGATGCAGGATTTCTTAATATATTCTGCATATTAGGCCCCTATTTGGTAGATTTCTCCCAAATATTTTCTCCCATTGATTAGGCTGCCTTTTCACTTTCTTGACAAACTCCTTTGAGGCGCAAACGTTTTTAATTTTGAGGAGGTCCCAATTATCTATTTATTTCTTTCATTGCTCATGTTTTTTATGTAAAGTTTATGAAACCATTTTCTACTATGACATCTCATAAAGACTTCCCTCCATTACCTTCCAAGATCTTAATGGCCTTGGATTTTATATTTAGATCTTTGTCCATCTTGAGTTAATTTTGGTATAACATGTGATATGGTGTTCCTCTCTCAATCTTTTGCATATGGATATCCATTTCTCCAAGCATCATTTGATGAAGAAGCCATTCTCTCTGAGGTGAGTGGGCTGGGTGGCCTTGTTGAATATCATTTGACTGTATATGCACGGATCTATATCAGAAATTTCAGTTCTGTTCCATTGATCATTATGTCTATCCTTGTACCAATACCATGAGTTTTGACCACTGTATTTTTGTAGTATGATTTAAAATCAGGTAATGTGATTCCTCCACTTTCATTTTTCTTTTTTCATATGTTTTGGCTATTTGGGGCCCTTGCCCTTCCAAATAAATTTCATAGTTAGCTTTTCCAATTCAGTAAAAAATGCTGTGGTAATTTTTATTGCGATTTTGTTAAATCTGTAAATCAGGTTGAGTAGGCTAGGCTTCTTGATGAAGTTTAGTCTTCATATCCATGAATAGGGAATATTCTTCCATTTATTTGGGTCTTCTTTGATTTCCCTAACTATATTGTGTAATTTTCTGTGAACAAGATATTTATATCTTTAGTTAAGTTATAAAGTATTTGATTCTTTTATTTGCTATTATAAATGGTTTTTTTTCTTGATTTCCTCCTCAGATTGCTCATTATTGGTGTATAGAAACATTATTGATTTTTGCATGCTGATCTTATATTCTGCCATTTTCTTGAATTGATTTATCCTCTCTAGAATCTTTGTTGTAGATTTATCATAGTTTTCTATATATAGGATCTGGTCATCTGCAAATAGTGAAATTTTACTTTTTCATTTCCAAGTTGGATGCCTTTTATATCTTTTTCTTGCCCAAGTGCTTGAACAAGTACTTCTAACACAATGTTAAGAAGAGCAGTGATAGTGGGCATCTTTGTCTTCTTCCAGTTCTTAGAGGGAAAGCTTTTAGCATTTTACCATTAAATATGATGTTAGCTGTGGTTTTTTCATATACACGCTTTATCATGTTGGAAACGTTTCCTTACATTCTTATCTTTTGAACTGTCTTTATCAGGAAAGTGTGTTGTATTTTGCCAATAGGTTTTTCTGCATCAAAAGAAATATCATGTGTTTACTTTTTCCTTTCTTTCTGTTAATGTGGTATATTACACTGAATGATTCTCTTATGTTGATTCATCCTTGCATACCAAGGTTGAAGCCCACTTGGTCATGATGTATAATTCATTTGATGTTTTGTGACTATGATTAGCAACTTTGTGTGGCTTTGGTATTAGAGTGATGTTATCAATGAGTTAGGCAATGTTCCCACCACTTCTGTTTTTGGAAGAGTTTAAACAGGATTGGTGTTAGATCTTTCCAGAATGATTGATAGAATTCACCCGTGAAGCCATCTGGTCCTGGACTCTTCTTAGTTCGGATGTTTTTGAAGCCTTATTCAGTCTCATTATTTGTGGTTGTTGAGTTCATCAAATTATCTTTCATCATTGTAGGTGCTTGTGTCTTTCTAGAAATTTGTCCATTTCATCTAAGTTATCCATATTATTAGCACACAATTTTTCAAAGTATCCTTTTATGACAGTCCTTATTTCTGTGGTATCAGTGGTGATATCCCCTTCCTCATTTTTTATTTTATATATTTGTGTGCTCTCTCTTTTTTTCTTTGTTACTCTAGCTAAGGGTTTGTCAATTTTATTAATCTTTTCAAATAACTAACTTTTTGTTTTGTTAATTTTTCTGTTTTTTTTTCAATTTCATTTACCTCTCCTATAATTTTTGTTATTTCCTTCTTTCTACTTGTTTTGGGATTAGTTTGTTGTTCTTTTCCTAATTCCTCCAAGTGTGCAGTTATGTCTTTTACCCATCTCTGGTTCTAAGGTGAATTTCTTGTAGACATCTTATAAATAGGTCATATTTCCTTATCAGTTTGGCCAATCTGTGTATCTTGATTGGAGAAATTATACCATTGACATTCTGTTATTACTAATAAGACATTACTTACATTGGCCATATATTCTTTAGGTTTTTATATGTGATGTGCTGTTTTTATTTCTATTTTCATCTTTTTAAATTATTCTTACCAATAATCTTCATTCCTACTCTCTTCTTCATTCCTGACTCTCCTGTTTTTTCCTTTTAACCTGCAGTATTCCTTTTAATATACCTTGAAAGTCAGGTTTCTTTTTGAAAAACTCTCTTAATTTCTGTTTATCTGTGAATTTTTTCAACTCTCCTTTATTTTTGAATGCCAGCTTTGTTGGATATAGAATTCTTGGCTGGAAGTTGTTTCTTCTAGCACCTTAACTATATCATACCACTGCTTTCTTACTTCCATGGTTTCAGATGAGAAATCAGCACTTAATCTTATCAAGATTCCCTTGTATGAGATGGATCTCTCTTTTTTTTCCTTTTCTTTTTTTTTTTTTTTTTTGATGTTTTCAGTATTCTTTTACTCTTGGGCATTGGATAATTTGACCAGTTTTTGTCTTGGTGTTGGTCTGTTAGGATTTATACTGTTTGGGATACACTGAACTTCCTGTACATGTAAATCCATATCCCTCACAAGTGTTGGGAAATTTTCAGCCATCATTTCCTCCAACACTCCTTTCCCACCTTTCCCGTCTCCTCTCCCTCTGGCATGCCTATAATTCATATGTTTTTTGCATTTCATGTTGTCATTCAAATATCTAAGTCCCTGCTGGATTTTTTCTATCTTTTTATCTATCTGTTCTACTATCATTCTGATTTCAGCTGTACTATCTCCTCTTCAGCTCTTCATCTCCTCCTGCCTTTTACATTGTTCACTAGACTAGGCCATGTCTTCCTGTTACTTAGTATGGCTTATAAATTTTTGTTGGTGTCTAGGCATCTGTTTATCTTTATGGGCTTATTAAGCTGGCTAGCTTCTCTTTCTACTCTAAGGATTTATTTTGTTGTGTTTTTCTTGTGTATGGGGAGGTCAGATTCATTTTTGACATTTGATTCCTCATATACTATATCCTTGTAGTTATCTCTGTTCTCTTGAAAGAAAATTAGGACCAGAGAAAAGGAAAGAGATAAGAGAAAAATAATAATAGAAATAATAATAAAAAGGTAGAAGAGGAGCCACACATGAGCTAGGAAAGTAAATAAGTAATATGAGTGAAAATCATAAACATACAAAGGAATAAGAATAAGATATGTGGAATAGAAAAATGATACAAGAACTGATATAGAGAAAAAATAGAATGAATTAATGGGCCAGAAATTTGACTAGAGAGGAAATAAAAAAAGAAGAAAAAGAGAGAGGGCAAAAATTTAGAAAATGAAGGCCAAATAATAAGAGGTGCTATGAAAGAAAAGCAACAAAAGATAGAAGATAGAAAAATGAAGGAAGTAAAAGAAATAAGGTAAGTTGGGAAAAAAAAGTAAGGAAAAAAATCTAACAAAGAAAGGGGAAAGACAATAAACAAGGAAAACAACAACAACAATTTAGAAAACCAGGAGAAACAGCCTTCTTTCTTAGGACCCTAAGGGAGCTTCTCTGGTTGTGAGTGCTCATCAATCAATCAGCCTGCTGCTTCATGAATGCAGTTTTGGCAAATAAAATACAGAAAAAAAGGAAGTGATAAGAAATATCAGATCCAAGAAGACCTAAAAGAAGAAAAAAATCTGTCTATATGTTCCCTGTCATAAGGTACCAGCTTAGTTACTGGTAACCTGGTGGATTCCTTTCTCTTAATATGTGCTGGGAATCACATCTGGGACCTTGTATATGCAAGGTAAGAATTCCTCCACTGACCCACACCAGCACCACAGGTTAAATAGATTTCTGAAAACTTAACTGGGACTTCCTGCTCCCATTCCCGTAGATGAGTTAGGATTCTAACAGATTGCTGATTTCGGCTTGTTAGGTGCCTGTCTCCATCTCTTCACTGACCTAGTTCCTATCTTTCCCATGGCACTTGGATGTGACTGTCTGCCTGATCAGATGCCCCCTCTCCTTTCTCTGGGGCCACCTCAGGGCTGGTTGGGGTCTTTTTTTGGGATTCAAAGGGGCTTAGCTGGCCAAACTCACTGGAAAGAAACCACTCTCCACCTTCTGCCAGATCCTCTTCCTTCTGGGGAATGATCCCTTCCACTTAACTGGCTGCAATGAACCAGGGCTTTTACCAAGGCTTTTTGTCATGAGGGTGGGGCATAAGTGCTGTTTTCAGCCACAGCGGTGAGTAACTCATGTTTGTTTGTTTGTTTGTTTGTTTGTTTGTTTTTTGGCTCCTTTATCTGTCTTGCTACCTTCTGGATAATGCACAGCACCTTCCTGTTCTATATCTCCCCAAAGCAGCTCCTTCAGGTAGGTTTTTGCCCTTTGTACACTGTCCTTTTTAAGAGAATTGAGCTCTATCTACTTTTACTCTGTCTTCCTGGAAGTCCCCATATTAGTTTTTGCATTTTTCTTTTCTTCATATTTTACATGGTTCTAAATTCTGGAGAATTTATTATACAATATAATAATTTATGTTACAAAATTTTGTAATATAAGAGGACTTATCCACATGATATTTAATATTGAATTACTCTAGGGCTACATTGTGGATACTGTCTACCTATTCACATATTTATTTTAAAAATATTAGTGAAGTTATAGGCTTATGGAATAATTTTATAGAAAATACAGTGTTTCCATTTATTCTTTTTTACAAACACCTTGAATCATTATAGCCATTTGTTAAATTTGAGGAAGAAATATTATTATAGTTATAGTATTAATTATTATTTATCTTGTATTGGATTCTTTTCCTTGAATCACAATAAATGATTAAGATTTGTTGTCCTCAAGATTTTTCACCATCATAGCTGAAACTTGTTGCACTGATTATAATTTATTCATTTCTTTTTCTACCGGATATTTTCATTCATTCTAAATATAATTCTGAGTTTTTAATATTGTGTGTAATACCATAGTTTCACACCTTATATTTCTCTCAGAAGAATAAAGCTAAGAAAGGTATAAAGTATGGTATTGTGGTGGAGGTCTGATATATTTCAGTGAAGATGTAAGCTGGACCTTGATGATGAGGTGACATTGCAGTCAAAATCTGAAAGAACTGATGCAACATGACACAAAACTTTCCTTTCAGTGACCCACTTTTACAATGAGCAGGTAATAAACATTACCAAACATTTGAGCAAGCCCTCTATATGAAAAAGAGAGAGAAAAGAAAGAAATACTTAAAATAAAATTGAATGTAGAAGGGACAAGGAAAGCAAAATTAAAATGAGTAAGGTAGAAAATCTAAAAGGGAAGTTGCAAGTAAGGGAGGAACTTTTGGAGGATTTAGGTCTCAGAAAGTACTGTTAGAGTAGCAGGTAAGGTCTCAAGTGCAGAGAACCACTTATGAAGACAAAATTTGCATATCTGTGGGATTCAAGTAACACAATGTAGAAAGTACTCAAGAATCAAGCATAGTTATGGAAATTAAAGTAACTCACAGTGAGTTAATATTTTAAGGCCTTCATAAAAACACAATAGTGATTCATGAGCATGGAATTGGAAAAAACAACTTAGACTCATCCCTAACCAATCTAAACCACCTTCATGTAATCAAAATTCCCATCACATTTAAACATAGGGGATTAAAGAATGATAAACTCCATATAATGAAGCAAATATTAATTTATCTAACAGATAGTTTTATAATTTTTAATATACTTTATTTTTTTAAAAAGATGCTTAGATTACTTATATGTTACATAAAAAATATAGGAGATTCCCATATGCTCCACTCCCTAGCCCTTCCACATTTTCCCACTTTAACAACATCCTTCATTACTGTGGTACATTTGTTACAATTGATGAACCCACTTTGGAGCATTGCCACTAAGCATGGATTATAGTTTACATTGTAGTTACACTCTCTCTTGCACATTTTTGTGAGTTATTACAAGATATATAATGGACTGTATCTGTCATTGCAATGTCATTCAGGACAATTCCCAAGTCTTGAAAATGCCCCCAAATTACAGCTATTTTTCCCTCTCCCTTCCCTCAGAACCTCCAGTGGCCATTGCCTCCATAAAAATGAAAAAAAAGTTCTTCGACTGCTAGAATCACAAGTCTATAGTATAATAACAATAAGTCTACTCTAGTCCATCATTCAATCCCCAATCTTGAGGATTCAGTGGTGATGGTATGCACTGTATTAGTCAGCCAAAGTGGTGCTGATGTAAAGAACCAGAAATGTGTTGGGTTTTATAAAGTTTATTTATTTGGGGCAGAGGCTTACAGTTACCAGGCCATGAAGCATAAGTTGCATCCCTCACCAAAGTCTGTTTCCATGTGTTGGAGCAAGATGGCTACTGACATCTGCATGGGTTCAGCTTTCCTACTCCTCTCTTGGTTCTGTGGTCCCAGCTTCTTCCAATTTCAGCTCTAGGCTGGGATAAGTCTCATCTCTTTCCCAGGCCTCATTTCTCTTCAGGCTCAGCTGCTCTGTTCTCTTCGCAAAGTCAACTGTAGACTATCAGATGAATGGCTTGTCTCACTTCCCAGGGCCTCTGCCATGTCTAATGTAGCCTTTTCTCTTTCTTCACATATCTGCTTCTCTGTTTGTTTACTTCCTGGGCCTCCAGCTCAAAAACTCTAACTAACTCAAATGCCTTGTCATTTTATCTGTGAGTTCCCACTCACCAAGTGAGCAGGGACTCAATGTCCTACTGACTAGGCCCAATCAAAGCCCTAATCATAATTTAATCATGCCAAAGTACAGACCAGTTTACAAACAAAATCCATATCTATTTTTGGATTTCATAAACAATGCCAAACTGCTACACTCCACCCTCTGTATTCCAAAAAGATATTACAATATTAAAAGAAAAAAAAACTTAAATCAGTAAAATGCTAAACACAGAATCATATCATAATCAATTTAAAGAAACACAATTTGTCCCTTCTAACTGTAGATCTCTGAGACTTACAAAGTAAATTATCTGTTTTCAATACACCAATGGACAAAAGATAAACATTTCCTTTGCCATAAGGAAAAAGGGGGAGGGAAACATCTGTCATGGGTCCTCTATAGTTCCATAAAGCTGCAGGACATTCTTCATTAGATTTCAAAGTCTGAGAGTCATTCTTATGATGGTAATTTCTTCTCCCTGGGGACTCATGAGAACACACCCTCTCTATAGGATTACCCAATGGCCATTTTCTTATTTCCACCCTCATCAAGCACCTCATGTTGACCTAGTTCTAGACCTCACGCTCCAAGTGCGTAAGGGTAACTGTCATATTTTACCCAATCTTTGGGTTAGAATCTTAACCTCAATAGTACAGTGAAGTGAAGATATCTTCCTTAACCTTTGGCATACAGGTTCAACCCTCTCAGAGCAACAAGTTGACCACCTGACATTCCCTAATCCATTGGGGACAGATGCACCACTCTCGGACCTATGGGGTGCTGACCTCAACCACACGAATGCTTGAAGAATGTGCTCTACTCTCTCAGCAAAACTCTCCCAGAACTTTGGATGGGAACATCCACCCTCTTCGACTGCTGGGGCAAACTCACCCTCTCTGTAGAGGTGGATGGAGTTCTTCTCTTGGCCCAAGGTGATGTCTTAATTCCAAATCTAAGATTCCATGATTTTCCTCTTGAAGTCATTTCCCCTTCAATCTCTCCCTTCCATGTACCCTTTTTCCCAGGCTGACCATAATTTTGTTCATAAAGCTCTCTCAAAAATTTTGTTGGTTTAGGGTGCAAGAAGCAGGGGTCAAAGCCATCAGACAGTAAGACTTTCCACAGATCTTTCCTAGATAACTTCATTTTCAATCTTGATTTACAAGTTCCAAGTTTAGGTAGGTCCTCAAATGGGGCACTATCATCTGGGAGCTTGATTTCCAGAGGCTTGAAATTTACAGAATCAGTTTCTGTTTTCTTTGTGCCCAACAATTCAATACAAATTCAATACAAAGCTTATCTCATCTACCATTTTGCTATAAGCTGCAAGGAGAAGCCAAGCTGTGTACTCTGAGTTTATTTTGGAAAGTTCTTCAGGTAAATGCTCAGGCTCACCATTTCAAATTCTGCCTTCCATAAAACACCAGGAGTTAATCTTGCTAAGTTCCCTGCAACTTTAAAACATGGATCACCTTTCCTCCAATTTCCAATAATAGTTTCATCATTAACTTCTAAGGCATCACACACAGTCTTTATAGCACTCATATTCCTATTAACAGTCTCTTCAAAGCACTGTAGGTCTGTTCTTCCAAGCATCTCACAATTCCTCAAAAAAAATGACCCTTACCCATTTAAAAAACCATTACAACATTTTGGTAATTGCAAAAGCACTTCCCCAATCCTCTGTACCAAATTCTGTATTAGTCAGCCAAAGGGGTCATGATGAAAAATACCAGAAATCTGTTGTCTTTCACAAAGGGTATTTATTTGGGGTTGAAGCTCACAGTCACCAGGCCTTAAAGCATAAGTTACTTTCCTCACCAAAATCTATTGCCATGTTTTGGGACAAGATGGCTGTCAACATCTGCCAAGAATTCAGTCTTCTTGGGTCCATCTCTTTAAAGGGCTCTGTTTCTTTCCAGCTTCAGCTGCTGTACTCTCTGTGTGCTTTTTTCCCCAGGATCCAGCATTAAAACTCCAACTAACTACTCTGCTCTGCCATGTAGTTTTATCTGTGAGTCCCACCCACCATGAAGGCAGGGACCCAGTGTTCAACTGATGTGGCCCAATCCAATCCTTAATCCTAATTTAATTATGACCAGTTTCAGACCAGTTTACAAACCTAATCCAATGTTATGGCATTGAGTTCATAAACAATGCCAAACTGCCACTATGGGCATAAGCGTAAACCCTGGAATGATTTCCTAACTCACTTTCAAACCTCTTAGCTCTATAAATTCATTTGTCTTTACCCTTCTCTCCTTTTGGTCGAGTTCTTTTTCCAGATGCATTGCTAGATGGTGCTTAGCAGTAATCCCTTGGTGACTGGGAGGCTTATCCCTGGGAGTCAAGTCCCGCACTGGGGGAAGGTACTGCAATTATATGCTGAGCTTGGCTTAGAGAAAGACCTTATTTGAGCAACAAGGAGGCTCTGAGGAGGTAACTCTTAGGCAACTTATAATGCTAGGCTAACTTTCAATTAAAAATTAAAGTTCATAAGTACAATCATCACAATTAAAAGCCCATCAATGGTCCATTCTCCTTCACTATTCACTGCCCCTGTATCAAGGGATTCTTACTGTCCCATTAGAGATTGTAGCAGAGCTCCCCAGGATGGGAATTTGATATTATTTTGGTTATTGTGTTAAACTCAACCCACTGTGACAATGCCCCAAGAACTCTTGAACACATTCATATGACTTATAGGTATGCCCCAGGTAAACCTCCTCCCATGCACCCCCTATCTCTGACACCCCACATCAATGTTCCTCCCCTAACACTGTTGTAACCCTTCTTTTAGCCAAAACTTTTTCAAAACTGAAGCCAACAAAATAACCAAATACAATTAATAGGAAAATGATATCATGACAGTTTTAAAAATAATTTGTAAAATACAAAAAAAAATGTTAAAATTTGAAAGAATAAAATTTAAAAGTATAAAATAAAGAAAATATTTTTGACATTATGTCCATCTCTGTATGATCTGTTGTATTGTATGTACAGTGACATATTATTCTATTTATTCCCCCAGTGTCTTATATTTTTATTTTGTTCTCAAAGAAGCTTTAGGTTACAGAAAAGTAATATAAAAATATAGACAATTCCCATATACCCAGCATCATGCTCCTTTCCCCCTTTCCCCTAGAAATAACATATAACATGTGGATATCCACTTGTTACAACTGACGTATAAATATTGAGGAATTGTTACTAAACATGGTCAATGATTTATATTATAGTTTACATTTTGGACTATCCATTTTTATAGATTTTGATGAAGTGTGACATGGTATGTATCCCTCATTGCAAGGTCATGTAGAACAATTCCATCCATTACCCCAAAAATACTCCATGTTCCATCTATTCCATTCTTCCCTCCATCTCCCCACAGAACCCACAGAAATCTTGAAGATTAACTCATTGAAGAACAACATTCATAGTTACTTGCAACAACATTGAGGACTTGAAATACTAGCCTGTTGTCCCCTATAAGGAACTGCCTATGCTTTCAAGAAGCTCCCACTTCTCTATTTGCATTCATAGCAAGACTCCCCAGTATTGGAGTCCAACACCTTCCCACTCATTATGTGAGCATCTATCAACTGATACAACACACTATGACAAGATGAATACTACACACTCTCTAGAAGTCTGCCCTGGGTGTGCCCTGTCCCTCATGCCTTCCACAACCAACACCTTAAATAACTAACCCTAACCTTGCCATATTTGTCAAAAGAACATTCCCAATGATTGGGTTTCAACCACATATATGCAAATACTTATAGTTCTCCTGCTTCTTCCCCCTCAACCCAACCCCAGTTCCATGGACTATCCAACCCACCATCCCCAATCTACCACTTCACAGATGAGCACCACAGCTCAATAGCATCACTAAACCAATGCTATACCCATCCACTGTACATTTAAACCCTTCCACTTATCATAGATTTTGCCCATATGGGCATTGACTCACAACCTTCTTCTCCCTTTCTATCTCCTGTAAACTTATCTTCCAGACTCTAGTTCTGTAAATCTGCTCAATTTGTTAATTCATATCAGTGAGGTCATGTAATATTTGCCCTTCAGTTCCTGGCTTGCTTCACTCTTCATAAGGTCTTCAAGATTCATCTATGTTATCCCATGTTTTAATAATGCATTCTTTCTAATACCTAAGTAATATTCCATTGTATGCATGTACCACAATGTGATTATCCATTCACCTCTTCATCGGCATTTGGGTTGTTTACAATTTTGAAAATAGGGAATAATGCTGCTATCAACATTGGTGTACATATATCTGTTCATGTCCCTGCTTTCAATTCTTCTGGGTATATACCCAGCAGTGGGATTGCAGGATCATATGGCAGTTCAATAGTTAGCTTGCTGAGAATCCACCTATGGCAGTTTGATGTAATTATGAATTCCAAAAATATAATTGAATCATGCTTGTAAACTGATCTGTTAATCTGGGCACGATTAGGTTAGGTCAGCCCCACCCCTTGGTGGGTGGGGAATTGAATGTAAAAGGCAAGGCAAAGGACAGTTGAAGCAGTCTTTTGAGAAGCAGTTTTGATGTTGGAAAGAAGGCCCCAGGATAAGAGAAGCAAGCTGTTCACCTGATCGTCTACAGCTGACCTTGTGGAAGAAACAGGAGCTAAGCCCAGAGAGATATGCAGCCCTGGGAAGAGAGAAACCCCAGAAGACTGAATCCTGGCAAACGCCGGCAACTGTCTTGCTCTAACACGTGGCAATGGACTGTGGTGAGAGAAGAAACTTAACGCTTATGGCCTGGTATCTGTGGACTTCTACTCCAAATAAATACCTTTTATAAAGACCAACCCAATTTTGGTATTTCACATTAGCACCCCTTTGGCTGACTAATACACCACCAAACCATCTTCCATAATGGCTGTACAATTCTACATTCCCACCAGCAGTGTTCCCATTCCTCCACATCATCTCCAACACTTGTAGTCTTCTGTTTTTTTAATTGTCACCATTCTGATGGGGGAAAGATGATATCTCATTGTGATTTGGATTTGCATGTCCCTAATAACTCATGTTGTTGATCATCTTTTTCATGTGCATTTTAGCTATTTGTGTTTCTTCTTTGGAGAAGAGTCTATTCAAATCACTTACCCATTTTATAAATGAGTTATTTATCTTTTTATTTTTAAAGTGTAGGATTTCTTTATATATGCTGGATTTTAGGCCCCTATCAGATATATGTTTACCAAACATTTTCTCCAATTTCTTGACAAACTCCTTTGAAGGGCAAAATATTTTAATTTTGAAGAAGGTCTCATTTACCTATTTTTCCTTTCATTACTCATGTTTTGAGTGTAAAGTTCATGAAACCATTTCCTAATACAAGATCCTGTAGATGCTTCCCTACATTATCTTCCAAAATCTTTATGATCTTGGTTCTTATATTTAGATATCTGATCTATCTTGTGTTAAGTTTTGTATAAAGTGTGAGGTGGTATTCCTCTCTCAGTTTTTGGATATGTATATCCAGTTCTCCATCTGCAAGCACCATTTGCTGAAAAGGCCATTCTCTCCCAGTTGAGTGGCTTTCTATAATATCAGTTGACTGTATGTGCAAGGATCTATATCAAAACTCTCAATTCAGTTCCGTTGTTCAGTATGTCTATCCTTGTGCAAATACCATGCAGTTTTGACCACTCTTTTCTTTTCAGTATGTTTTAAAGTCAGGTAGTGTGATTCTTCTGATTTAAATTCTCTTTTTCAATATGTCTTTGGTTATTTGAGGCTGCTTGCCCTTCCAAATAAGTTTCATCATTAGCTTTTTCAATTAGAAAAAAATGGTGTGGTGATTTTTATTGTGATTGTGTCAAATCTGTAAATCAGTTTGGGTAGGATAGACATCTTAATGATGTTTAGTCTTCCTATCCATGAACAAGGAATATTCTTCAATTTATTTAGGTTTTGTTGATTTCCTTTAACAATGTTGTGTATTGTTCTGCATACAAGTTATTTCATCTCCAGTTAAATTTAATCCTAGGTATTTGATTATTTTAGTTGCTATTGTAAATGGGATTTTTTTCCCTTTATTTCTTCCCAGTTTGCTCATTATTGGTGCACAGAAATGTTACTGGTTTTTGTACATTGATATAATAATGTGTCATTTTAATGAACTCATCTAAAGCTCCAGAAACTTTGTTGTAGATTTCTCAGGGCTTTCTATGTATAAGATTGTGTCATCTAAAAATAGTGAATTTTTTTACTACTTCCTTTCCAATTTGGATGCCTATTACATCTTCTTCTTGCCTAAGTGCTCGAGCAAATACTTCTAACACAATGTTAAATAAGAGTGGTGATAGTGCACATTCTTGTCTTGTTCCAGATCTTAGAGGGAAAGCTTTTAGGATTTCACCATTGAATATGATGTTAGCAGTGGGTTTTTCATATATACCCTTTATCATGTTGAGGAAGTTTCCTTCTATTCCTATCTTTTGAAGTGTTTTAATCAGGAATGGATGTTGTATTTTGTTGAATGCTTTTTCTGCATCTATACAGATGATCATGTGATTTTTTTTCTTTCCTTCTGTTTGTGTTGTATTGCATTGATTGAGATTCTTATATTGAACCATCCTTGCATACCAGGGATGAAACCCAGGTTGTCATAGTGAATAATTCTTTTGATGTGTTTTTTATTATGCTTAGAAAGTATTTTGTTGAGGATTTTTGCATCTAAGTTCATTAGAGGGATTGGTCTATTGTTTTTCTTTCTTGTGAAGTCTTTGTTTGGCTTTGGTATTAGGGTGATGTTGGCAACATAGAATGAGTTAGGCAATTCCCCCACCACTTCTCTTTTTTGGAAAAGTTTATTTAGGATTGGTGTTAATTCTTCCTGGAATGTTTGGTAAAATTCACCTGTGAATCCATCTGGCCCTGGGCTGTTCTTTGTTGGGAGGTTTTTGATAACTAATTTAATCTAGTTACTTGTGATTGGTCTGTAGAGTTTCTCAATTTCTTCTTTTGTCAATGTAGGCTGCCTGTGTGTTTCTAGGAATTTGTCCATTTCATATAAATTATCCATCTGTTGGCATACATTTTTTTCAAAGTATCCCCTTATGATCCTAGTTATTTCTGTGAGGTCAGTAGTGATAGCCCTTTCCTCATTTCTTATTTTAAGTATTTGCATGTTGTCTCTTTTTTTCTTTGTTAGTCTAGCTATGGTTTGTCAATTTTATTAATCTTCTCAAGGAACCAGCTTTTGGTTTTGTTTATTTTTTTAGTACTCTCTTATTTCCAATTTCATTTAGCTCTGTTCAAATTTTTATTATTTCCTTCCTTCTACTTCCTTTGGAATTAGTTTGTTGTTCTTTTTCCAATTCCCTGAGGTGTGCAGTTAGGTCTTTAAATTGTGTTCTTTCTTCTTTATTAATGTAGGTTTTTTTATGGCTCTGAATTTCCCTCTCAGAACAGCTTTTGCTGCATCTCAAAGGTTTTGATACATTGTGTTGTCATTTTCATTTATTTCAAGGTAGTTATTTATTTATTTTGAGAATTCCTCCATGACCCACTGTTTGTCTAAGAGTATGCTGTTTAATTTCTATATCTTTGTGCCCAATCTGGTTCCCTGTCCCTTAATGATTTCCAACTTCATTCCATTGTGTTCAGAAAAATTAATTTGTATAATTTCAATCTTTCTGAATTCATTGAGAGTTGTTTTGTGGCCTTCCATGTGGTCTAGTCTGGACAATGTTCCATGTGCACTTGAGAAGTATGTATATCCTGCTGTATTTGGGTGTAAAGTTCTGTATATTAGATCCAGATTCTCTAATTATTATTCAATATCATTGTTTCTTTATTGATTCTCTGTTGAAATGTTCTGTCTAATGGTGATAATTGTATATTAAAATCCCACGCTATAATTGTACAGGCATCTACTTCTCCACTTAGTTTTACCAATGTTTGCCTCATGTATTTTGCATGTTTATTATGGCTCTTTCTTCTTGATAGATTATCCCCTTTATTAATATATAATGGCCTTCTTTGTCTCTTACAATAGTTTTGCATTTAAAGTCTATTTTGTCTGAAACTAGTATAGCTACTCCTGCACTTTTTTTGGTTATTGCTTACATGTAAAAGTTTTTTTCATTCATCCACTTTCAGCCTTCTCGCATTCCTGGATCTAAGGTGGGATTCTTGTAGACAGCATATAGTTGAGTCATAATTCCTTATGCATTCTGCCAATCTGTAGCTCTTAACTGGAGAGTTTATTCCATTCAAAATGTTATTACTGTCAACAAAATATTTACATTAGCCATATTTTCTTTACATTTATTTATATCATATATTGCTTTTTTTTTTTTTTTTATTATGGGTAAAAATCAAAATTCTCACAATACATACAAACATTTGTAAAATGATATATAAATATATATGCATATATGTGTATTTGCTTACAAAAATGTTATTTTTTATATATATATATACATATATTTTAAGAGGTGCTTAGATTACCTAAAATATTATACGGAACCCACTCGGATTCCCATGTTGCCCACCTCCCACACCTCCCACCACATCCAACACAAACATCTCCCATAGTGTGGCCCACCAACCTCAATGAACTTACACCTCCTGGAGCCTTGCCACCAACCATAGACCACAGTTCACACTGTAGACCACACTCTCTCCCACTCAGTTCTGAGTGGTGTGTGCTGATTTAAAATGGCCTACATCCATTTTAAATGGATGTAGGTCATATATTGCTTTAATTCTTTTTTATCTTTTTAGTGGTTCTTACACTCTTATTCATCTCTCACTTTCTTGTTTTGTTTTTTTTTTTTTTTCCTTTTGAACTGAAGAACTCTCTTTAGTATTTCTTGAAGGGCAGGTTTCTTATTGACAAACTCGCTTAATTTTTGTTTATCTGTGAATATTTTGGACTTTTTCTCTTTTTTGAATTCCAGCTTTGCTGGGTAGAGAATTATTGGCTGGAAGTTTTTTTTTTTTTTTTTTTTTCCTTTCTCTTTCCATTAGCACCTAACTATATCATACCACTGCCTTTTGGCCTCCATTCTTTCAGATGAGAAATCACCACTTAATCTTACCAAGCTTCCCTTGTATGTGATGGATCTCTTTTCTCTTGCTGTTTTCAGTTTCCCCTCTTTGTTTTGGGCATTGGACAATTATGACCAGTATATGTCTTTGGGGTTGCCTGTTAGAATTTACACTGTTTTGGGTGCACTGTACATCCATGTCCCTCAATAGAGTTGGGGAATTTTCAGCCATTATTTCTTTCAACACTCCTTTGCCTCCTTTCCCTTCTTCTCTCCCTCTGGGATGCCTATAATGCATATGTTTTTGCATTTTGCATTGTCATTCAAATCTCTAAGTCCCTGCTGAATTTTTTTCTATCTTTTTATCTATCGGTTCTACTCCCTGTCTGATTTCAGCTGTACTGTCTTCCACAGCACTGATTTTTCCTCTGTGTGTTCAAATCATATGTTATGTGCTTCCTGTGTGTTTTTGATTTCTTGCATTTTGCCATTCATCACCATTATATCCATTATATATTTTTTGGTATGTTTACATGTCTTCTTAATATCCATAATCTTTTCCTTTATTTCATTAAGTTGATTCATGATATTTGTTTAAAAATCTCTGATTAGCTGTTCCATGTTCTGTATCTTCTTTTTTTAAGTTTCTTTGATGGGCTGAGCCATGTCTTCCTGTGTTTTAGTATGGCTTGTAATTTGTTGTTTGTGTCTGGGCTTCTGTTTACCTTGATATGTTTATTTTGTTGATTAGCTTCTCTTTCTACTTTTAGGTTTTATTTTGTTGTTTTTGTTTGTGTGGTAAGGTTTCACTTTGACACTTTGTTCCTCTTATTCTATTTCCTTGCTGTTGTCTATGTTCTGGTTTTCCTTTGGCTTATTTATCTTTCCAGTACTCTCCTAAATGACACAGAGCAATACCCATTCTATATATATCCAAAGCAGCTCCTTCAGATAGGTCTCTGCCCTTCTCTCCACTCCCTAGATATAAGAGGGTCAGACCCTGCCTATCAACAACAGTGCCATTTTCCCAGAACCCCCCCATAAAGTAATTTTAAAGTTAGGGTTATTTTAATTAAAAATGTATAAATATACCATTTTCATGTGCTAGTTATATGAATTTGGAAAAACATGTACAATTTTGTAATCACAGTCATGTTATAGAAGATTTCCAGCACATTAAAAACTGCCCTCAACCAATCTGAAGTCAGTCAGCTCCATCTACCCACACTTCTGGTAACCACAGATGTATTCTCCCTTGTTATAATTTGGCTCTATCCAGAATGTGATATAAGTGAATCACATTGTATGTAGCCTTCTTTGTTTGGCTTCTTCCACTCAGCATAATGTACTTGAGAGCCATCTGAGTATGTGAATATATCAGTAGTTTGATCCGATTTATTCCTGAGTTGCAGTCATTTGTTTGCGGTTGCCACATTTACCTTGTAGATTCACTAGTTGATGGATATGTGGATTCTTTCCAATTTTTGTAATATGAATATTGGCCTACATGTTTCTATGTGGACATATGTTTTCATTTCTCTTGGATAAATAAAGAGTGAGATTGCATGGTCATTGGATAAATGGCTTCAATTCATAAAAAATATCAGATTGTTTTCCAAAATGACAACTTCAATTTACATTCTTACTGACAACAGTTGAGAGTTTCAGTTGCTCTGCATTCTTGTTAAAGCTTTGTATTATTATTATTATACATATTTTTAGCCTTTTTAACAGTTGTGTGAAATCACATTGTGGTTTTAAATTGTGCTTTCCTGTAATTATTGATATTGAACATCTTTTCATGGACATAGAAGTCATCTGTGAATATTCTTTGATGAAGTGTCTGTTCAAGTTTTTGTACAGTCTAATTTTTTTCCTTTTCTTTTATCTTCATGGTATGGAAATTTGAGTGTGATAAATATATTATGGATTCATTTTCATTGTCAAATACCTATTTAGCAAATATATTCTGAGTTTCTGTAACTTGTTTGTTCAGAATATATATTAGTGTATTATATACTAATATAGTATTATATATATTAGTTTATATATAATAATGTAGATTAGTATATGGGAATCCCAATATAAGTATCTTTCATAGAGCAGATTTTATTAGGATGACTTATATTATATCCATTTTTCTATTATGGTTCTCAAATTTTGCATTTAATCTAAGAAGTGGAACTAGTCCATGGTCACACAGATGTTGTCTTGTGTTGTACAGTTTATTTATATAAATGTTTTTAAATGCAGAAAACATTGAGTTAATGTCTAATTTTTCGGCAAAAGACTGCAAAATTTTTTTAACAGCAATTAAAAAATAAGTCTATGCTCCCTACATGAATATTCCTTAACATATTTGTCAAAAATCAAATGACAATGAATGTATGAATCTATTTCTCAACTCTCTATTTGGTTCCATATATCTAGGTATTTGTCTTATAACCAATATCTTATTCTCCTGATGATTAATTTTTATGATAATTTCTAAAATCAGATCATTTGAGTCCTCCAACTTTATTCTTCTATTTTAAAATTCCTTGGCATAGCTTATTTCTTTATTTTGTCATCTATATTGTAAAATCTACTTTACTAGTTTTACAAAAAAAATTAAATTTAATTTGGGTTGCAATGAATCTATAGCTCAATTTGGGATTGATATTAACTAATTGGTTGTTTCCAATTCGGATGCTTATCAATAAAATATATTCATTTATTTCTTCATTTTAAAATCATATTGTGCTTTCTTAATACATAGACAAAATTATCTTTCTACTAAGTTCAAATCTCTGGGATTGGGGTCCAAAATCCAGGGATTTTTCAACAATTTCCAAGAATTTCTTATTAACATAGCCTACTCTATGTTAATATAATACAGTATATATTAGTTTATTATATATACTGTAATAAAAACTATTATGTATAATAATATAGATTAGTATATGAGATACCCCAATATACAGAAAGACCATACATAAGGCAAAATAGGACACCTTTAACAATTCCTGACATCTTGTCTTCAAGTGTTCTACCACATGGAATATTAAAATTAAGTGATGATTGCCCTAACTCTCCTGTTTGTACTTATTTCCCAAATGTTTACATTATTTGTATTTTATGTTTTTCATGAAATTCAGCTTAAATTATCTCTTATAACACTTAGAAGAGTAATACTATACAATTTAAATCAAACTGTAGTTATATTTATTAAACATTTAAAAAATCTAGCCTAGGTTATTCTTTTAAATTATTTCATTATATACATGTTTATGGGAATTTTGAGAGAAATAAACAGATTATTTTCAAGGAAGAGAAAACTGGATTTCAGGGTTTTAATTTATTATGACTAGGCCTAGGATTATCAGGCTAAGTCTATGCATTGTATGAGTAGTGTTTTTCCAATCCTATGTCATATAATTTTCACTGAGAGTACCTTTTACTAGAGGCCAAAGTGCTTTCTTGTTTACTACAGAAAAAAATCATCCTTTCACTTTTCTGTCCCAGAAGATGGTATGTTTACTCCATGGGGCATCCCCTGTAAACTTCAAAAAGAACTTGGTATATTGGTATAAGAAGCCAACTGAATAATGTTAGTAATATACCTTAATTGTGTGTGCAGTTCATTTTCACAGGTATAAAGAAAGGTTTTTCATCAATTACACAATATTTTAGAAACTATAAGACTGAATCTCAAAGTAGAGTATATACTTTAATATTTAAATTAGAGATTATGTGTTCTACTTAAGTTTGTATTATTAAAAATTGAATTGTATGTCTACAATAAACAGGAAGAATATAGGAAGGGGTCTCTATTTAGTTCAAAAGAGCTGTAAATTAGTATTTGCTATAATATTCTTGATTGAAAATAAAAGAACATGAACTGTAGAAAGAAAGAGTTTCATTTAAAAATTAGGTAAATTTTCAAATGGAGTAATTATTAACATTCCACTGCCCATTGCATATATGCCAATTTGAGATCATATTTTTTTTCCTGATAGAAGAATAGAAATGTATTTTAAATATATTTTACTAGATAGGTAGTTGATCTAGAGCCCACTTTAGTTTCTTTTGTTAATTTCATGGTCTATTTAAGCTTGATGGATTTAAAAAAAGAATTTTTGTGGAAATATTATTCTAAATTTTTACTAGAGGACAAAATTCCAGAATTTTGGCATGTCCAATGGAGATTGCAGTATGGCCAGGTAAAAATAACTTATTAGAGTATGGATTCAGAGAAATCTTAGCTTGAGTACTGGCTCTCCTAGTGATTAATAGTGTTGCTATGGTTAGGCTAAAGTCCAAATAGCATCAGTTTTCTCATGTATAAGATCACACTGAATTATTATTATTTCTAGCAATCTATATTTTTACTTTGATAGGAAGTTTGGGACTGGTTTTATTGGTCAGTCAAAATTCCCAACTCCACAATCCCATATACTATTTTCTGAGTATGCTGTCATTATTGGATGCCTGTTCTTCTTCAGTTGTTATCCCCAAAATATTGGTGAATTTCTTGGCAGAGAATAAAACCATTTCATTTCTTGGTTGTGCAACACAGATGTTTCCTTTATTACTTTTGATGCTACAGGGAGTTTCTCTTGGCTGCAATGCAATGGCTTATGATCACTATGAAGCAATCTACAATGCTTTGGCTTATTCAGTTTAACATGCCACCCCGAGTCTATGTGTCACTCATAACTGCTTCCTGTGTTCGTGGTATTTTGAATGCTACTATACACACTGTGGTCACTTTTAGCCTATCCTTCTGTACATCCAATATAATTAGACATGCTTTTTGTGACATCCCTCCACTCTTCATTATTTCCTGTTCTGACACTCACCTCAACCAGTTTCTACTCTTCTGCTTTTTGAGCTCTATTGAGATATCCAGTATATTAATGGTCTTGATATTCTATGGTTTCATTCTGATGGCCATTCTGAAGATGTGTTCTGCAGAAGAGAGAAAAAAAGTCTTTTCCACATGTGCCTCTCACCTAACTTGAATGTCAATTTACCAGTTGACAATCCTCTTCATGTACATGAGGCCAAGTTCCAGCTACACTTTAGACCATGATATGATAGTGTCTATATTTTATACCATTGTGATTCCCATGGTAAGTCCCATCATCTACAGTTTGAGGAAAAAAGATGTTTAAAAGGCAATGAAAAGATTGTTTGAGGAAAATTGCTTATTAAAGTGCATGTTTAGCATTGAGTCAAACTGAAAAACATGTTGGTGATCAGTCCCTACCTCTATTACCAGAAACATGGACAGAAAACCCCTTGTTCCCAGTTAATACTCTTTTTAGGTCCTAGAATATTTCCATAGAAAACATTAATCACTCCCCTTATGCAATGTCTTATGAATGTAGACAAATTGTGTCATCTATATGCCTATGACTCTGTAAAAATTGATCCATATTAAATATTCATTTAGAAATGTACATTGATATTATTAATCTTTGTGCAATTTGATTTTCACTAACAATAATCAGATGTCAAATCCTCAGGATTTGATGGCTAGGCTAGATATAATGAAGTTTTTTACAATAAGTTAGGCTTTCATCATTATGTTAGTTCTCCTCCTGGGGACATGATGGCCCTCTAAAAAGTTATTTACTTGCTCCACATGCACCCACACACTCAGAAATCTCCTTTGGACATGACTTTTGCACTGGTTGGATCAACACCATAGATTTTTATTCCATTATATACTTCCCACTATTCAATCAGAGGAATTGATTAGATCCATGCTGATGTTCCAAGTGTATATTGAGATTATATGGCAATATTTATTGAGTGTATAACTAGGGTCCTGGAAAACCAGTGAAAGTATAGCATAAAGAATGATTTAAAATTGGTTACTATACACATTGTTTGAAGATCTCAAAAGCTAACCTAACTTTGGTTGTTCCTCTGATATTAGACTTTTTATCAGTTCCTATCACTGCCTTTTTCTTCTATAAATGAGAGATGACCTTGCATTTACCATCATTACTAATTTTTTTTACAGCTGAACAAATCCCTGAGAAATTGTTTCACATCACCTCAACTCACATCTGCCCCTTCCTTATTTATTCTGGATTACTTATTTTTGTTCTGAGATTTCCTTATTTAAGGATATTTTAAGAATGGAAATTTAATTTTCTTGTGAAGAATTCCACTTTATTTCAAGCAGAGATGCTTGTGTTATGCATCCATGATATCAGGCCTATTAGAACAAAGTGTCAAAGAGTTTGTTATTTATTAAGTATGAACTTGTAAATCAATCAATGATTTCATAATTTCATTTTCTAGATAATTATACATATAGAACTCATGCATCTCTATTTAATCAAGATCAAGATTGATAACAGAGTTTGAAGTAAATATATACTCAGTAGGTTAGTCAAGATGGTGCCAGTTTAAATGGGTGCTTACCATCCTTATTGCAAAAGACAGCTGACTGGGGATAGGATCCTACCTGAGTGAGCTGTTCTGGGAGTCCAAATAGCAGGAGCCTTTGGGGCATCAATCTGGAGGGAGCTGGATGGGGAGATATATTGCTCAAGATAAAACCAGAACATAGAAAACAGCAAGGAAATAGAACAAGAAGAACAAATTGTCAATGAGAACCCTTAACACGCTCACAAAACCAGCAGCGAAATAAAACTCTAGAGCAGAGAGATAAGCTAATCAACTGAATAACCCCATAAAGATAAAAAGATGACCAGAGGGCAACGAAGTTTACAAACCATATTAAGAAACAGGAAGGCATGGACCAGCCCAATGAACAAACTAAAAACCAGGAAGAGATGCAGAACATAAAACAACTAATCAAAGCTGCCCAAACAAATATCATGGAACAATTGAATGAAGTGAAGGAAGAGATTAAGGATATTAAGAAGACACTGGGAGAATATAATGAAGAAATTGTAAACATACATGAAAAAATAATGGATATGATGGTGATTAAGTATACAATCTAAGAAAGCAAAAAGACAATGGAATCACATAACAGCATATTCGAACAGGAAGAAGAAAGAATTAGGGATGTGGAAGACAGTATATCTGAAATCAAACATATAGTAGATGAGACAGATAAAAAAGATAGAAAAAAATCCAGCAGGGACTTAGGGATATAAATGAAAACACAAAATGCACAAACATAAGCATTGTAGGCATCCCAGAGGGAGAAGAGTAGGGAAAGGGAACAAGGAGTGTTGAAGGAAATAATGGCTGAAAATTTCCCAACACTATTGAGGGAGATTCACGTACATGTCCAGGAAGCACAGCACACCCTGAACAGTATAAATCCCAACAAGCCTACTCCAAGACAAAATGTCCAATGTTCAAGACAAAGAGAAAGTACTCAAGGCAGCAAGAGAAATGAGAACCATCACATACAAGGGAAGCTCATTTAGATTAAGTGCTGATTTCTCAACTGAAACCATGGAGACAAGAAGGCAGTGGTGTGACATAGTCAAGGTACTAAAAGGAAAATCGTCCAGCCAAGAATTCTCTATACAGAAAAGTTGGCATTCAAAAATGATGGAGTTCAAATTATTCAAGATAAACAGAAATTAAGAGAGTATGCCAATAAAAAACCTGCCCTTCAAGAAATATTAAAGGAAGTTCTGCAGGTTGTAAGGAAAAAAATAGGAAAGAGAGAGTTGGAGGAGAGTGTAAAAGCAACTGAAAAGACAAAAAGAGAACTGAAAACAAAATATGACGTACATAAACTCAAAGAAAATATAACTGATGTAAGAAATTCCTTGAGAATAATAACACTGAATGTTAATGGATTAAACTCACCAATCAAAAAACACAAATTGGCAGAATGGATAAAGAAATTTGACCCACCTATACATTGTCTACAAGAATTCCGTCTTAGACCCTGGAATTCAAGGAGGCTGAAAGTGGGTGGCTGGAAAACTATATCACAAACAAACAATAACAAAAAAGTGTGAGAGTAGCTCTACCAATATTGGACAAAGAAAATTTAAAAGAAAAACTGTTGTAAGAGACAAAGATGGAAACTATATTTTAGTAAAAGGGGCAATCTTTCAAGAAGAAAGAACAATCATAAACATTTATGCACCTAATCGGGGCATAAATGAGGAAAACACTGGAAAGACAAAGTGGAGAAATAGATGCCTCTACAATTATAGTGGGGGACTTTAATAAACCATTATCACCATTAGACAGACTATGTTGACAGAAAATCAAGAAAGAAACAAAGACTCTGAATATTACATTAGAGGATCTGGACCTAATATATATATACAGAACACTACATCTAAATACCACAGGATATACATTCTTCTCAAGGGCACAAGGATCATACTCCAAGATAGACCACATGCTAGGCCACAAAACAACTGTCAATGAATTCAGAAAGATTCCACAGTGGAATGAAATTGGAAATCACTAATGGCCAGAGAACCAGATTAGGCACAAAGATATGGAAGCTAAACAACACACTCTTAGACAAATAGTGGGTCAAGGAGGAAATCTCAAAAGAAATCAGTAACTACCTCAAATTGAATGAAAATGACAACACAACATATCTAAACCTATGGGATGAAGCCAAAGCTGTAATGATAGGGAAATTCACGGCCATAAATGCATATATTAAAAAAGAAGAAAGAGCTAAAATTGAAGACCTAACGACACACCTGGAGGAATTGGAAAAACAACAAGTTAACCCCAAAGGAGGCAGAGAAAAAGAAATAACAAAAATTAGAGCAGAATTAAATGAAATAGAAATAAGAAAGCACTAGAAGAAATAAACAAAACCAAAACCTGGTTCTTTGAGAAGATCAATAAAATTGACAAACTCTTAGACAGAATAACAAAGAAAAAGAGAGAATGTATTCAAATACACAAAATAAGAAATGAGGAAGGGGATATCGCCACTGACTCCACAGAAATAAAGAGTATCATAAGAGGATACTTTGAAAAATTTTATGCCAAAAAGAATGTTAATTTAGAGGAAGTGACTAATTCCTAGAAACACACAAGCAACCTACATTGACAAAAGAAGGAATTGATGAACTCAAGAGTCCAATTACAAGTAAAGAGATGGATTCAGTCATCAAATACCTAGCAACTAAGAATAGCCCAGGACCAAATGGCTGCACAGAGGAATTCTACCAAACATTCTGGAAACAACTAATATCTATCTTGCTTAAGATTTTCCAAAATATAGAAGTAGAAGTAACGTTACCTAACTCATTCTATGATGCCAACATAATACCAAAGCCAAACAAAGATGCCACAGGAGAGGGAAATTATAGACCAATCTCTCTAATGAACCTAGGTGCTAAAATCCTCAACAAAATATTTGTTAATCATATTCAACAACACATTAAATGAATTATACACCATGACCATGTGGGTTTAATCCCAGATATGCAAAGATGCTTCAACATAAGAAAATCAATCAATGTAATACCCCACATAAACAGATTGAAAAAAAAATCATATGATCATCTCTAAAGATGCAGAAAAAGCATTTGACAAAATACAGCACCCTTTCTTGATAAAAACACTGTAAAAAATAGGAATAGAAGGAAACTTTTTGAGCATGATAAAAGGTATATATGAAAAACCCACAGCTAACATTATCTTCAATGGTGAAATTCTAAAAGCTTTCCCTATAAGATTGGGAACAAGACAAGGATTCCCACTATCACCACTCGTAGAGTAAGAGGTCCTGAATCTCCAAGGACATATTGAAAAAGAAAAATGAAATTGGAGGTATTACACTACCTGACTTTAAAACTTACTACAAAGCTACAGTGGTCAAAACTACATGGTATCGGCACAGGATAGACACACTCACCAATGGAACTGAATTGAGAGTTCTGATATAGATCCTTTAATATACAGCCATCTGATATTCTACAAGGCCACCAAGTCCACTCAGTTGGGAGAGAATGACTTCTTCAACAAATGGTGCTTGGAACACTGGATATCCATATCCAAAAGAGTGAGAGGGGAACACCATCTCACACATTATACAAAAATCAACTCAAGATGGATCAGTGATCTAAATATAAGAACCAAGACCATAAGGACCTTGAAAAATAATGCGAGGAAGCATCTACAGGACCTTGTAATAGGAAACAGTTTCCTGAACTTTACACCCAAAGCATGAGCATCAAAAGAAAAAAATAGATAAATGGGATCTCCTCAAAATTAAAAATTTTGGTCCTCAAAGATTGTTATCAAGAAAGTAACATTTCTACCCAATGGGAGAAAATATATAGCAACAATATATCTGATAGGAGCCTAATATCCTGCATATATAAAGAAATCCTACACCTCAGAAATAAAAATACATACAACCCATATAAAAAAAGGGGCAAGTGACCTGAAAAGACACTTCTCTAAGGAAGAAATACAAATGGCTAAAAAGCACATGAAAAAATGCTCAACATCACTAGCTATTAGGGAAATGAAAATCAAAGCTACAATGAGATACCATCTTACACCCATTAGAATGGCAGCTATTTAAAAAAGCAGCAGACTATAAGTGTTGGAGAGGATGTAGATGAATGGGAACCCTCACCCACTGGTGGTGGGAATTTAAAATGTTCAAGCCATTGAGAGGACAGTTTGGCGTTTTCTCAAATACTAACTATAGAACTTCCATATGATCTGGCAATTCCACAGCTGGGTATATACTGAGAAGAACTGAAAGCAAAGATATGAACAGATATATGCACACCAATGTTCATAGTGGCATTATTCACTATTGCCAAAAGTTGGAATCAACACAGGTGCCCACCAACAGATGAATGGATAAGCAAAATATGGTACATGCATACAATGGAATATTATTTTTCAGCTGTAAAAAAGGAATAAAGAGGTAACAAACGGGACAACATGTATGAACCTTGAGGACCTTACGTTGAGTGAAGCAAGCCAGGCATTGATGGATGAACAGTACATGACCTCATGGATATGACTTAACAAAATTGAGTAGTCTCAGAGAGTTATTGTATGGAACATAGGTTTACAAGGAGTATAAAGAGAGGAGAAGGTTTTGAGACATCACCCATATGGATGTAATCTATGGTAAGGTGAGAGTGCAGTTGCATATTGAAGGGATAGGACAGGAGGGTAGTGATATTATTGGGTTGGGTGGTGCAGGATTCACAGTTGGGTAGATTGGGAAGGGTGAGTTAGAAGGTCCAGGGTACTGGGGGTAGGGTTTGGAGAGGAACCAGGTGAACACTGGGTATTTGTGGGTATGTGGTTTAAAGTATAGTTCTGTGAATGCTGTTATGGCAATACAACAAGGAAGGGTTACTGGGTTAGGGTGATTGATGAGGGGGCATACAGGACAGGGCACACCTGGGCAGGCTTCTAGGGAGTGTGTGAATGATCATTCTGTCATAATGTGCTCTCTCAGTGGGTGGAGAACCATGTAATGAGCAGGAAGGAGTTGGACTCCCATCCTCGGAAGGACCAATTTGTTCAGAAATAGACAGGGAGGAGTCTCTCAAGAGCAAGGGAAGTTCCTAATAGGGGAAGAAAAACCAGTGTGTCAAGACCTCAGTCTTGTTGCCTGTAAATATGAATATTGTCATTCAAGGAGTCAAGCCAGCTGGCTGATGTGGGCCCCAGGCATTTGGGGAGTGAGCAATAGAATAGATCAAACAGGGCATATTTAGTGGTCAGTGGAAATGTTCTGCATGATCTGACAGTGATGGACACAAGACATGGAAAATATCATCAAAATTTATAAAAGAGTACGGCCTGAAATGTAAACCATAGTGTAAACCATTGACCATGTTTAGTAGCTATGTTTCACTATCTGTATATCAGTTATAACACAGCTACCATCCACATATAAAAAGGTATTAAAATGTGGGGGAGGAAAGTGGGAGGATGTTCGGTATATGAGAGTCTTCTGTATTCTGTGTGTGACTTTTCTGTGACCTAAAATTTCTTTGAAAACAAAATTAAAATAGTAAGACATTGGGGATTGAGTGGGTGAAGGTGCCATGATATAGACAGGACACCAGATATTGAATTGATGAAAGCCAAAATGTCAAAAAATATTTTAAAAATATTTTTCATTTTTTATATCCCAATCTTTTAATTTTATTTTATTGTATTTTTAGTTTTTAAAAAAAATTTTATGCATTTTATCTCCTATTTAAACTTATCATTATTATTTCATTTTCTTATTAATTGTATTCAGCTATTGTAATGGCTTCATCTTTGAAGAAGCTTTGGATCACAGAAGGGTTACAACTGGGGTGAGGGAGGATTGTTGGTGTGGGGTTTCAGAGATGGGGAATGCATGGGAGGAAGTTCACCTAAGCATACATATAAGGTATATAGAAATGTTCAAATGTTCATTGGGCATGGTCACATTGGCTGTAGATTCACACAATAACTGAGAGAACACTGGAGAGCTCTGCCACATTCTGTAAGGGAGCAGCAACAGTGCCCCAAGTGCAGAGCAGTGACTGGTGAAGGAGAATGATCCACTGATGGGTCCTTGATATTGATAACTAGGCTTATGAGTCTTTGCTCTTGAAATTGAAACTTAGCCTATTGTGATGGGGTGCCTAAAGGTTGCCTCCTGATAGCCTCCTTGTTGCTTAAATGTGGCCTCTCTCTAAGTCAGACTCTGCATGTTAATGCACTACCTTCCCCGTAGCATAGGACATGACTCCCAGGGATGATCCTCCCTGGCACTGAGGGATTGCTACCAAGCACAAACTACCCATGTAACTGGAAAAAGACCTCAAATAAAAGAGGGAAAAGGTAAAGACAAATGAGTTTATATGGCTAAGAGACTTCAAAGTGAGTTGGGAGGTCATCCCAGAGGTAATATTTATGCACATCTCAGCAGGAACTCATAGGCTTCCAAAGTGGATATCACCCCAAATAGTGAGGCTTCTGAGGGCTCTAGAGATACCCAGGTCCTATGATCAGGGCAGATATCACTGGAGTTTGGTGCCTTGCCAGTTAGTCCTACTTTGGAGTTTGATCTCCTGAGAGTGACAGAGTTGGACTTGATTATGTCTTCCCTGCACATGGTGAATCTGCCCCTTCTATTTAAACCTATATTTGGGGCTGGAATTTGTAGGTGTACATCCAGAGACTCAAATCTTTGTGCTGTCCATGTGCCAACTGGGTCCAGAGCCTCAGTGAAGCTGTAACACCTACTCAATAGCTCATTGGACTCACCCAGGACAGCTGACAGGGAGATAATGATGGACAATGGCTGTCACAGTGAATGGAGAGAGTCTGTAGCTGCAGGCAGGATAGTCCCAGCCTTCTTCCCCATGGGATATAAGCCACCTTTCAATTAGAGGTGAAATGGACATCACCATCCCAGAATCCTCAGGATTGGGGAAAGAACTATGGACTAGAGTGGACTTACTGGTATTCTATTATAGGCATATTGTGATTCTAGCAATGGAAGATATTACAACATTGATGTGGAGCCAGTGGCCACTGGAGACTCTGGGGCTGGAAGAGGGAAAATCAGTTGTAATATGGGGGCTTTTTCAGGACTTGGGAATCATACTGAGTGACATTGCAATGACAGATATAGGCCATTTTATATCCTGACATAACAGGCAGAACTGTGTGGGAAAGAGTGTAGGCTACAATGTGAAGTATGGTCCATGCTTAATGGCAAAGCCCCAGGATGTATTTATTAATTGCAATGAAAGTGCCACACTAATGAAGGATGTTTATGTGGGAGGTTGAGGGAGGTGTGGGAAGTGGGGCATATGGGAAACCCTATATTTTTTGTGTAACATTTATGTAATCTAAGTATCCTTTAAAAAATAAAAAATAAAAAATAAAAAAATAAATATATACTCAGATTTCCGCTGAAAACAAGTTGTCTTATAAAGAAATTAAACTGCCTGAAACCACAGCATCTTAAAATTTATTTTCCTGACTATGATCTCCTGAGATGATTTTTCTGTAATAAATAAAAAGCTACTACAAATGTATTTCTAAATACCCATCAGTAATTATAATATTTGCCTTATTCCTGGATCATTTTTTAAGAGTTCTACCATTCAAAGAAGGGTTTCAATTTGTTAAGGCGAAGTTTCAATCAAGCTGTTCTCCTGCTTTGACAGTTTAAATATTCTTTCAAATTAAAAAATAATCTTTCCATAGGAAGAGAAGAGGTGAGCAGCAGAAACAAGGCTGTGCTCACTGATGCATAAAAATAACTGACCGATAATTCATTCAAATAAAACAAAAATAAATGTCCCTTTAATATGCATGAAATACCACTATTTCACCTTTTCTCCTAATAGTAGAATCCAAATGGTGAGAACTAGTAGTCTATTATGATTTTCTATCTCAAAGGTGAATATCAAATAATGGTGTTTTTAACTCTCAAGTTAATAACTTTTCACTGTTGATATCTTAACTCAAATATTTTTCCCTCAAACATGAATTTATTGATTTCCCTTCCTTATGGAACCTCATTTTCAAATCACTTAAGTCATTACTTAACATTTGTTTTTCTGAATATTTGATTATTATTTAGCTCTAACAGCACTGCTATGTAATTTGCATAAAGACAAGAATTTTATATGTTTGTCCACACAATTGTATCCCCACGGCATAGCATATTACGTGGAATATACAGGTTATTCAGAAAATTTGCTTGAATGGATGGTGATCACAGAATGAGTAAAGAGGCAAGTATTATCACTTACATGCAGCTTTGTATTTCCTGGACATAATGTAAATCCATTACATGTAATAAGCCATTTATCATGATACAACTCTAAGAATTGGTTTTATTATTACGTTTAATTGCATTTATAGAAACAGTCACAAAATCTTCAGAAATATGCTCAATCCCATATAGTTCTTCAGATGATTCAAACCTAAACTCACTAGTTACAGAGTCCCTGCTTTTAAGTACTTTAGTACATAGAATGCAAGAACAGAATGTTATTTTTACTTTGCTAATTGCATTATCAGGCATCTAGACAATGCTTAATGAAGTTGTAAAAGTCTTCAGTTTGTCAATGTCAGAAATAAGAGGGTAAAAAGGAAACTATGTAAGAAGTATTTGAAAATTAGTTTCCATTGTTTTTGACAAATCATTCCATTGTTTGATATGCATAGAATTTGCTGTTTTTCAGCCTGCGTGATAAATATCAAAGACATTAAAAGAAGAAATAAATTTAATATTAAAAGAAGATGAAGATAATGAGGACAACTTAAATAGAGGAAGAGGGAGAGAATATTGTAAAAGAAATGTATGAGACCAGTTAAACCTACAGTGAGGTTCCATTACATTTTCAAGGTGTAATACTAAAACCATGAGAGATATAGTACTGAAAAATATTGAGTTAACAAGAAAAGAGGTATTTAAAGCTACAACAGTGAATAAGATTTAAAAGGAAGTAAAGACCTTCAAATTTTGCATTGGATTTGGAAATCTGCAAAGTACATATCCTCAAAACTAACAATTCTAAAAAGCCATTAATCTTCCACAGCCACTGAACCATTCTACATTTCCATCAACAATGGAGTGCCGTATTTCTTCACAGGCTCTCCAAAATTTGTAGTTTTCTCTCTCTCTTTTTTTATTAGTGACCATTCTATAAAGTTTGAAATGATATCTCTATGTAGTTTTGATTTACATTTCCCGAATAGCTAATGATGTTGACCATCTTTTCATGTGCTTTTTAGTCATCTGTATTTTCTCTTTAGGAAAATGTCTATTCAAGTCTTTTGGCCATTTTTAATCAATTTTATTTAAATTTATTCACATACCATAAATTCATCCAAAATGTACAACAAATGGCATTTGGTATAAACAGAGTTGTGCACTCATCACTGCAATCAATATTAGAGCATTTTCATTACTCCAAAAAGAAAAAAAAGCAATCCCTTTGTAGTTACCTTTCAGTCCCTCTGTCATTCCTCTGCCCTACATAACTGCTAATATATTTCCATGTCAGTTCATTTGTATTTACATTTTGTGTAGATAGAGTCAAACAATAGTTAGTAGTTTGTGTTTAGATTCTTTCACTTAGCACACTTCCTTTTTAATACTGTTGGTGGAAAAATATTAATATATTATTTTTCATTATAGTCCATATTTTGCCTTGGTTTTATTTTGCCCAAGTATCACCCTATTATTAACATCTTGTATCAACATACATGAACGAGTCTCTCTCTTTACTTGTAATTGGACTGTTGAGTTAATCAGTTTCTTCTTTGTCAATGTAGGCTGCTTGTGAGTTTCTAGGAATTTGTCCATATCCTCTAAATTATCATTATTGTTGTCATATAATTTTTCAAAGTATCCTCTTATGATACTCATTATTTCAGTGGGGTCAGTAGTGATATCCCCTTTTTAATTCCTTATTTTGTGTATTTGCATCTGGTCTCTCTTTTTCTTTGTTAATCTGGCCAAGGGTTTGTCAATTTTATTGATCTTCTCGAAGAATCAGCTTTTGGTTTTGTTTATTTTTTCTAGTGCTTTCTTATTTTCTGTTTCATTTCTTTCTGCTCTAATTTTTGTTATTTCTTTTTTTCTGCTTCCTTTAGGGGTAGCTTGTTGTTGTTTTTCCAGTTCTTCCAGGTGTGCCATTAGGTCTACAATTTTAGCTCTATCTTCTTTTTTAATATATGCATTTATGCCTGTGAATTTCCCTCTCTGTACAGCTTTGGCTTCATCCATAGGTTCTGATATGTTGAATTGTCATTTTCATTCAATTTGAGGTAGTTACTGATTTCTTTTGAGATTTCCTCCTTGACCCACTGTTTGTCTAAGAGTGTATTGTTTAGTTTCCATATCTTTGTGCCTAAGCTGGTTCTCTGGCCCTTAGTGATTTCCAATTTCATTCCATTGTGGTCAGAGAAATTACTTTGTATAATCTCAATCTTTCTGAATTCATTGAGATTTGTTCTGTGGCCTAGCATGTAGTCTATCTTGGAATATGATCCATGTGCCCTCAAGAAGAATGTATATCTCACTGTATTTGGGTGCAATGTTCAGTATATGTCTATTAGGTCCAGGTCTTCTAATGTATTATTCAGAGTGTTTGTTTCTTTATTGATTCTCTGTCCAGATGTTCCATCTAATGGTGATGATGGTGTATTAAAGTCCCCCAGTATAATTGTAGAGGCATTTATTTCTCCACTTAGTTTTTCGAGTGTTTGCCTCATGTATTTTGAGGCACCCCAATTAGGCACATAAATGTTTATGATTGTTCTCTCTTCTTGAAAGATTACCCCATTTACTAATATATAGTGTCCATCTTTGTCTCTTACAATAATTTTGCATTTAAAGTCTATTTTCTCTGATATTATGATAGCTACTCCTGCCCTTTTTTGGTTATTGTTTGCTTGTAAAATTGTTTTCCAGCCACTCATTTTCAGCCTCATTCAATCCTTGGACCTACGGTGGGTTTCTTGTAGACAACATGTAGATTGGTCATATTTCCTTATCCATTCTGCCAATATGAGTCTCTTAACTGGTGAGTTTAACTCATTAACATTCAGTGTTATTACTCTCAATGAATTTCTTACATCAGCCATATTTTCTTTGGGTTTATGTATGTCATATGTTGTTTTTATTTCTCTTTTTGTCTTTTTAGTTGTTCTTACACTCTCTTCCAACTCTCTCTCTCCTGTTTTTTCCTTTCAACCTGTAGAACTTTCTTTAGTATTTCTTGGAGTGCAGGTTTCTTATTGGCATATTTTCTTAACTTCTGTTTATCTATAAATATTTTGAGCTCCCCATCATTTTTGAATGCCAGTTTTGCTGGATAGAGAATTTGTGGCTGGAAGTTTTTTCTTTTAGTACCTTGACTATGTCATAACACTGACTTCTTTCCTCCATAGTTTCAGATGTGAAATCAGCACTTAATCTTATTGCATTTCCCCTGTATGTGGTAGTTCTCTTTTCTCTTGCTGCTTTGAGTGTTTTCTCTTTGTCTTGAGCATTGGACATTTTGATAATTATATGTCTTGGAATAGGCCTGTTGGTATTTATACTGTTTTGGGTGCACTGTGCTTCCCAGAGATGTACATACATCTCACTCAATAGGGTAGGGACATTTTCAGCAATTATTTCCTTCAAACACTCCTTCTGTTCCCTTTCCCTTCTCTTCTCCTTCTGGGATGCCTATAATGCATATGTTTGTGCATTTTGTGTTGTTGGTTAAATCCATAATTCCCTGTTGGCTTTTTAAAATCTTTGTATCTATCTGTTCTACTACTTGTTTGATTTCAGATGTACTGTCTTCCATATCACTAATTCTTTCTTCTGCCTGTTCAAATCTCCTGTTATATGAATACAGCATCCTTTTGATTTCTTGGATTGTGCCAGTGATTCCTATTATATCTGTTATCATTTTATGTATGTTGACAGTTTCTTCAGTATGTTCTCTCAGGGTCTTCTTAATATCCTTAATCTCTTCCTTCACTTCATTAAGTTGATCCATGATATTTGTTTGGTCAGTTTTAATTAGTTGTTCAATGTTCTGCATCACTTCCTGGTTTTCAGTTTGTTCATTGGAATGGTCCATGTCTTCCTGTTTCTAAGTATGGTTTGTAATTTTTTCTTGCCCTCTGGTCATCATTTTATCTTGATGGATTTATGTACTTGATTACCTTCTCTCTCTGCTCTAGAGTTTTATTCAGGTGGTCGTTCTGTGTGTGTGTTAAGTTTTCTCTTTGACACTTTATTCTTCTTATTGCATTTCCTTGCTTTTTTCTCTATTCCCCTGAAGGAAAAAGATTAGGGCTACAGGAATTGAAAGAGGTAAGAGAGGAAAAAGGATAATAGTAATATAGATAAAAGTTAGAAGAGGGGCCATATCAGACTTAGTAAAATGAATATTTAACTCATGTAAGCAATGTAGAGTAACAGGGGAAATAAAGTGGAGTACTTACAATGTAATGGAAAACCAAATAGAGAAAAATATATAGAATGATTTAAAAGGCCGGAATGATGAGGAGAGATGGATAGAGTAAAGAAAGTGCTGAAAAGAAAAAGTTAATTAAAAAAAGAAGAGAAAACAGAATAGACTAGATAAAAATTGACACCCATGAAGTTGAGGACTAATGAAAAAAGGTAGAATGTAAGAGCCACAACATAAAGCAGAATGCAAAAAGATCAAGGAAGGAAAAGAGATAGCATTGGTTGACAAAATCTCTATACACAGAGAATGGAAAATCAAAGAAGAAAAAGCACAGCAAGGAAGAAACAAGCTAGCAGCACCTAATTTTAAAAGAGGGGTGGGTAGGAAAGAGGAAAGAAAAGCAAGAAACAAACAAACAAAGAAAAACCAAATATACACACAAGCATGCAGTGAACCAAAGCTAAGGAAGAACAGTGTTCCTTATTGGAGCCCTGTGGAGCTTCTCAGCCTGTGTTCATCAATCAATTACCCTGCAGCCTTCTCACTGCAGGTTTTGAGGCAGATTTTAGTGATTAAATTAAGTTAAAAATTTTTTTTGAGTAAGGGACCCAAAAGAAGTCCTCTTCTGGACCACCCCCTATGCTGAGGGGAACCTAAATAGGCTTGTGGAAACTTATCAAGCACTTCCCATTGCCTGACCACCCAGGAGAGCACTCAGCACAGAACTGTAAAATTGGCTGTCTCACGCCCTCCTGAGCCCAGCCTCTGTGTCTCATGGCTCTTAGATAAATCAGGCTTCCTCAGCAGATTCGCCTCTGCCCTCAGCCTGGCACCACTTCTAGCTAGCTGCAAGGAGATCCAGGCAGCAAAACCAATAGATGAAAACCACTCTCACCCTTTGCCAGGACCCTCCCACTCTCAGAGAGTGCCCTCTCTCACCAGCTTGCCAGCAGGGTGGGGCTTAGCCATCTGCATCCATGATTTCCAGCTGGGGAAAAAAACTCATGATTTTGTATTGAGTAGTTAAGCTCACTGTCCAGCTCCCTCCAGATTGATGTCCCCAAGGTTCTCGCTCTGCAGACTCCCAGAACAGACCACCCAGGCAGGATCCCATCCACAATCAGCCATCCTCCTGGAGAGAAATAGTGAGTGCCCACGTAAACCAACGCCATCTTCCCAGAATCCCAACCCTTCACTTTTAACCTGGTTATGTACTTACATCTGAGGTGGGTCTTTTATAGACAAGATATAGACATCTCATAATTTTATCCATTCTATAAGTCTATGTCTTTTAATGGGGGTGTTCAATACATTAACATTCAGCGTTATTACTATAAAAGCATTACTTGCTTCATCTACTTTCTCCTTCAGGTCTCTCTTGTCATATCTTCCAAAGTCTTTTTATCCTTTAATTTACCCTTCTGAACAATCTTCATTTATAAACTCTTCTCCAAATTTCTCACCCTTATCTTTTTCCTGTCAGGTTGCAGCACTCCCTTTATTATCTCTTGCAAATCTGGTCTTTTTGGTAACATATATCATCAGGTTTGTTTGTCTATGAAAACATTGAATTCACCCTCATTTTTGGAGGACAGCTTTGTCAGATACAGAATTCTTGGCTGGAAGGTTTTGCTCTTTCAGTACCTTAAATGCATCATACCACTTTCGTCTCTCCTCCATTGTTTCTGATGAGAGGCCAGCACTTAATCTGACCTCATTTGTGATGCTTTGCTTTTCTCTTGCTTCTTTCAGTATCCTCATTTGTGATGCTTTGCTTTTCTCTTGCTTCTTTTAGTATCCTCATTTGTGATGCTTTGCTTTTCTCTTGCTTCTTTCAGTATCCTCTCTTTATCACTGGTATTTGCCATTTGGATAGTAGGTGGCTCAGCCTGGGCCTATTCAGATTTATTCTGTTTGGGGTGCATTGTCCTTCTTGGATATTGATATTTATGTCCATTATAAGGGTTGGGACGTTTTCAGTAATTATTTCCTCAAATATTCTTTCTGCCCCTTTTCCTTTCCTCCTTCTGGGACACCAAAAATGAAAATTTTTTTGTGTGTTTTGCATTGTTATTCATTTCCCTGAGATCCTGTTCCATTTTTTTCCACTCTCTTCTCTTTCTGTTCTCCTGTCTTTTCCAATTCAGATGTTCTGTCTTTGAAATCACTAATTCTGTCTTCAAGCAATTCAAATCTGCTCTCATGTGCCTCTAATGTATTTTTAATCTCATCCATCATATCTTTCATTACCATAAGTATGTTACTTTTCTTGGCAGGCTTTCAAATTGTTCTTTATGCTTTTCCACTATCTTCTAAATGTCCTTTACTTCTGTCATCATATTTTTTAAAAATTCTTTGAAGTGATTTATGAGCATTGTGGGATTATCACTGATCAATCATCTTAAATACTGTATCTCTTCAGGTTATTTGGTTTGTTCTTTTGGGTGGATATCTCTTCCTGTTTCCTAGTAGGAACTGTAAATTTTGTTGATGTTTTGGTATCTGAATATGTTGGAGAAATTATTCTAATGGCACATTTGTCCCTCTTGCCTATTGTTTTTTTTTTTCCCTCAGCTCTTCTTTGATATTTGGTTCAACTTATTCTCAGTCTTTAAAATTACCAAGTTTAAGTTTTCAAAATCAGGCTTGGGACTCAGTAGTATGGTGCAGATTTTCTCCCAGGGTTTGGACACAGAAAGCATGAAGTTTTGATCCATGCAATTTCTAGACTGAGCAGCAAATGGCACTAGTCAGTATGCCTTGTCACAGAAGTATTTCAGTCTCAGCTTTCCTGTGTTCCTGTATTGAATCTCCAGATAGGAATTTCAAAGATTACTCTGCTGGCTGAATTCACTGAAGAAAAGCACCCTGACTTCCCCTCCCTCTTCCCTTGAAACAGCTGATAGTGAGGAAGATATCTGCTAACACTTTCATTTGGCTGCAATGAGCCAGGGGTTTTATCCCAACTTAATATCTTGGGGATGGGGTAAATGAGCCCTTCCCAGTCACCATGGGGGCTTGGTACCTCATGTTTTTCATTTCAGCTTCTTTTTACTTCTATCACCCACCCTACTGGAAGTTGTGTAGTACTGTCCTGATATGCTGACCTCAAATTAGGTCCCTCAGACAGCCTTTGGCTCTTTCTCTGCTGTTTTTGTGAGAGCATTCAACTGTGCCTCTTAGACCATCACCATCTTCCCACAATCCTCTTGCTTATTTTAATTAATGCTTAAGAATTACCCCCTGAAATGTGGCCTATCTTTGAGCCAAAGACAGCAAATGAGCTTACAACACTTCCCCTGATGTGAGACATGACTCCCTGGGATAAGTCTCTCTGGCACTGAGGAATTATTTCTGAGTGCTAACCAGTGATGCATTTGAAACTGAGCTTGACCAAAAGGGGAAAACAATCACTGAAAAAAAAGAGAGAGAGAGAGATTTTACGGCTATGAGACTGCAAGTTGGGACATCAGTCTGGAGGTTATGTTTATGCAGGTCTCAAGCAGCTATTACTAACTGCTGCAGTAAACAAAGCCTCAAACAAGAATGCTCCTGAAGGTTCTAGGGAGATCCAGATACTAAAGACAAGTAATAGAGTCTCATCAATTCAACACCCCCTCAGTGCACCTGATTTGGGAATATATGTATTTCCTAAATATACCATAGTTAAACTGATTTATATTTCCTGTACTCATGATTCATCTACTCCTTTCATTTAAACCTGTAATTCTCAATATACTCATTAAATATGTCTCTCAGATACTTAAATATTTGTGTTGTTCATATGCTGAATGAGCACTGAATCCCCACAGTATTGCAGCCAACTCCTACTCTCCAGTTCTTCTGACTTGCCCTGAAAAACTGACAAAATGATGGTGATGGACAAGTCCCATCTCAGAACACAAGGAGTATCTATAACTGCAAGCTAAACAATTCTTTCTATCTGCCCCATAATATCTGAGTCACTTAGCCTGAAGCTGTCAGAGTGGACATCAACTCAAATCCCTCAATATTCAGGGATGAACAAATATAAAGGCACAGTGTAACCACAGGCAAAGCATATTTACTGTTATTGTAGTTATTATCTTATGTAAAATAAGATGTTGTAACATTGATATAAATATAGTAGCTGTCAGATGTTCAGAAGGGAGGGGGAAGAATGAAGAGTTGGTATACAGGGCATTTTTAGGGCAGTGAAATTGATTGATATGGTACCAATCATTGCATTGGTATGCAATGATGGAGACATGACATTATACATTTATCAAAGGCTAGAAAACTGTATAGCACAAAGTGTAAACCAAACTATAGAGTTTGGTTAGAAGCAATGCTTCAATATTGGTCCACCAATTGTAACAAATGTACCATACTAATATAAGGTATCAATAATAGTGGAAACCGTGTGTCTGGGTGATGGGGGTCATATGGGAATTCCATATATTTTGGTATAATTTTTCTGAAAACTAACAATTCTCTAAAAAATTAAAGTTTATTATTACAAAAAAGTACTATACCTATTCTAAGGGTCAATAATGGGGGTATAAAGGGTATAAAATTTTTCTTTTTGGACAAATTAAAATGTTCTAAATTTGATTGTGGTGATAAATGTACAATTCTGTTATACTGAGAGCCATTGATTGTACACTTTGGATGGATAATATAATGTGTGAATTAAATTGTTTAAAATAGTCATTAAACTACAAAATCCTACCTTTTAATGATCCAACCTGAAATATAAGGATAGAAATATCCAAGAAATTGAATACCAAGTAAGGTCAAGCCAGTCAAAGAGGAGATGAGACAAATGAATGGCTTCACTCTTGACAGGGGTTGGGAGAAAGATTTGTCTAGTGGGCAAGAAGATAGGAATAATAAAAATAAATTTTACAGAAATGTTAATGCCAAGTCTAAGCTAGAGTGCCATTTGGAAAATCAGGGAGCCACAAATGAAAAGGTTCACACTCACTCTCAATAACTTCTCTGCTTTTCTCTCCTAAGTGCTCATGAGAACGACTGGTGCAGTGTGGGATACCTTCAGATAAGATCACTGTGACCTGTGAAATATCAAATATCCTCCTAATCCTTTCTTACTAATTTAGGAACTGCTTTTTCTTTATCAATTATAGTTATATACTTACTATATCTAAGTATATATCTATACTTACTATATCTATATTGTCTGCCAAATGACAGATAATATTTATTCAGATACTTAATTATAGAATTGCTCCTGCAATCTGGCAACATCCAAATGAATGTTTTTTATACCCTCTTCCTAGTTATACAACTAAAGACTAAACCCTATTATTGACTATTTCTAAAACCCTCTTAGAAACAATGCATTTATCCATGGCATGTGTTCTTGCTAACTGCCATGAGTAATAAAATCAAATTGTTCAGCCACAAGTATTCATTGTGGTTTTTGATTAAAGAACATTGACAATTGCTAGGTTAAAAGATCTAGTGGAGAAGATAGACAAAATGATCAGATACAATCAGATAGAATGAAAGGGATGGAAACTATTAGATAGTGTCCAATGAAATACTAGAAATAGAACTTTTACAAAGCACATGCACAACATGTGCAATATAAGAAACAACAAAAAAAATTCCATCATCAACAGGATCATCAGTAGAGTCAATATAGATGAGGAAACAATCAGTGAACTTGATAAGCCAAGAGGAAGTAAAGAAACAGGAAATAGTTTTAAAGAAAAAAGAATGTATAGGAAAAACTATCCAAGAGCACTGGGACAATATCAAATGTATAATATATATAAAGTTAAAGTACTACACAAGAATTGAGACAGAGTGCATAAGAAGAAATATATATTTCTAAAAATAAGGAAAGACATCAAACTTCAGGTCCATGAATGGCAAAGAACCCTAGGATTACTAAATTCAAACAACAAATCAAACAACAAATAAAATCCACCTACCTAGATTCTTATTTGTTTTATTTCATTTATCATTATTTAAATAGTTGAACTTTAAAAATACATGGAACTTTGGCACAGCAATATGAACATAAGAATTTTCAATGTAATTACAAGATGAAGTTTTAGTTTACATTTATATATTACTATAATAAAACATTTAAAAAATCAACATTAGTGTACACCACATACAGTGGACCTTAATATAAGCATGGGCTATAGTTAATAGCAAAATTATGAAAATGTTCTTTCTTCAGTTGTAACTAAAGTCACACAAAGAGAAGGTTTAATAGTAGAGAGGGTACATTGGAAATCTGAATGTTATATATGATTTTTCTGTAAACAAATAAAAACATATCTAATAAATGAAATAAAGAAAGTGAGAAAGAGGAAGAAAGGAAGGAAGGAAGGAAGGAAGGAGGGAGGGAGGGAAGGAAGGAAGGAAGGAAGGAAGGAAGGAAGGAAGGAAGGAAGGA